>JAWNLU010001431.1:0-504779 GCA_035042165.1 Drosophila kuntzei
ATTAAGAAATTTTTTTTATTTTCGTCTTTATCGCGACAAACAGCATGTACTATCCCCTTTGTCTTTTCGGAAAAAATATTTTTTTCAAAATTTAGAATCCATAGTTATCACTTTTAATCAACTCCTGGTACCCAAATTTGTATAAAACGGCAGTTTAAATTTGATTGTGAAGGGAAAGTGGAAAGTGAGAAAAAATTTGACTTGTAAAGTGTCTAGTTCAAAGCTGTACCAGACTTCCAACTTGCATAACTTTGTCAAAACAATCCCGATTTTCAAGCGGAATGCCATTTTGATCATTATTTGGTCTCTAAATTGAATCTGTATACAAAAATAATCATATTAAGAAAATTTTTTATTTTCGTCTTTATCGCGACAAACAGCACGTACTCCCCCCTTTGTCTTTTCGAAAAAAATATTTTGTTCAAAATGTAGAATCCAGAGTTTACACTTTCAATCAACTCCTGGTACCCAAATTAGTATAAAACGGCAGTTTAAATTTAGTTCTGAGGGGTTTCATATTTTTGTAAAAAATCATGTGGAAAGTTAGAAAAAATTTGACTTTTAAAGTGTCTAGTTCAAAGCTGTACCAGACTTCCAACTTGCATAACTTTGTCAAAACAATCCCGATTTTCAATCGGAATGCCATTTTGATCATTATTTGGTCTCTAAATTGAATCTGCATACAAAAATAATCATATTAAGAAAATATTTTTTTTCGTCTTTATTGCGACAAACAGCACGTACTCCCCCTTTGTCTTTTCGGAAAAATTTTTTTTTCAAAATTTAGAATCCATAGTTTTCACTTTTAATCAACTCCTGGTACCCAAATTTGTATAAAACGAAGCTTTAAATTTGATTCTGAGGTGTTTCATTTTTTTGTAAAAAATCATGTGGAAAGTTAGAAAAAATTTGCCTTGTAAAGTGTCTAGTTCAAAGCTGTACCAGACTTCAAACTTGCATAACTTTGTCAAAACAATCCCGATTTTCAAGCGGAATGCCATTTTGATCATTATTTGGTCTCTAAATTGAATCTGCATACAAAAATAATCATATTAAGAAAATTTTTTATTTTCGTCTTTATCGCGACAAACAGCACGTACTCCCCCCTTTGTCTTTTCGAAAAAAATATTTTTTTCAAAATTTAGAATCCAGAGTTTACACTTTCAATCAACTCCTGGTACCCAAATTAGTATAAAACGGCAGTTTAAATTTGGTTCTGAGGGGTTTCATTTTTTTGTAAAAAATGATGTGGAAAGTTAGAAAAATTTGACTTGTAAAATGTCTAGTTCAAAGCTGTACCATACTTCAAACTTGCATAACTTTGTCAAAACAATCCCGATTTTCAAGCGGAATGCCATTTTGATCATTATTTGGTCTCTAAATTGAATCTGCATACAAAAATAATCATATTAAGAAAATTTTTTATTTTCGTCTTTATCGCGACAAACAGCATGTACTCCCCCCTTTGTCTTTTCGGAAAAAATATTTTTTTCAAAATTTAGAATCCATAGTATTTACTTTTAATCAACTCCTGGTACCCAAATCTACAATCTCTACAATCTATCTATTTCAACCATAAATTATAATAAAATAATAAATTATAATTATAATTTGTATACAAATTTGTATGTATTTGAGTTCTCATCACATGTATAAAATTTCAAAAGAAACTAGCAACAAAATTTATATTATTATAATAAATGTAGTTAATCCTTTTTATCGTTATAAAATAATTAATTAACTTATTTCGCTATTCTTTTTAATAATATTAAATCTATATGATACCGATGCCTACAACGAACAAACATCTCTAGTAGAAATTTGATAAACTGGCAATGGCAAAGAATTTCAAAAACATTCCAGTGAACTCAAAAATGTTGCACAATTTTTTATAAATAAGATTATCTACAGCAATTGCAATTAATAAATTAATTTGAATTTTTACAGAAAAGACAATGAAGCAATGTTTGCATTAAAATATTATAATTACTGCTCATGTATAAAATTAGAAATAGTTTTACTAATGCACTCAACCCTTTTGAAAGGGTGTCTGTGTTGCGTTAGTTTTAAAACAAAAATGTGTATGTGAATCACCCTATCAATTATAGAACTCTGTCAGAGAGAAGGGCGTCATCAAAAGCGACTTTTGTTTGAGCTCAGAAAAATATGTGACGGCAATTTAATTAAAAACTTATGAATGAGTGAACAAAAAAACTTTTGCACATCCTTCGACTTGAAGATGTTTTTATCGTTGTTGTTTGCACAAATGAATTATCCAAACACACACACACAAACAGACACACACACACACTTGCATATAAAGTTCATTTGTCTGTGTCTGTGTGTGATCAGCATACAAGAACTTTGTGAGGGTTTTTATACAACATACTATAAAAGTAAAAGCACAAAGTTTTTACAGCGTAAAAATATAATTGGAGAAATTTATAAAGTTTACTTTTAACCCATTCACAGGGTATTTTGATTCTGCGACGTCGAAAAATTTATTTATATATGTATATTTCCTACAAAATAACTGTCTGTCTTTTTATTCAATATGTTTTCTAGTTGCGCCGAAAAATGTTCCATACATAATAGGGTATTATAAAGCTCGTAAAGTTTGTAAGTTTCTCTTTTTCTTTCATTTTATCTTCCCCTTTTTCGGTATGTATATTACTCTACACTCAACTAATTTATTTTCATTAAATATTCATTATACATTATAGGGTATTATAAGTTCATCACTTTTCGATTAGTTATAGTTCCATGTGCTTCTAGCTTTTCGCATTTTGCTAGATTAGATGAAAGTATTCTCCTGCATGCGGCATACCATGATAAAATGTGATAGAATTAGATAATTAAATATATTACGTAATACGTATACAACGCATAGTCCTCAACTATTTAAAGCATAATCATAAAAACGAGATAAGATTATTTCAAGCTGAAGATTTTTATGCTAATTGAAAAAAATATATTTATATATATGTAAATATAAACAAGTAAAAGGTGAAGAGATAGAATGATTTAAATAAATATATTATGTATACGACACGTAGTATTCAAACATATGGAAGCTGGGAATTTTAAGGGCATAATAAACGACAGAATAGTTTATTATCGTTTGAATCTTTATATTTCTTAAAAGGCTCATAATTTTATCTAAAATTGAGGGAATAATATTTTTAATATAATTAAAAACATAACGTATACGACGCGTATATAACAATTATTTAAGTGACATTTCAGACTGAATCTAAGTGTTCCACTTAAGTGCTATATTTTTAAATAAGCATATATGATATACATATGTATCTATATATAAAAATAAATAATATTACGTATACGAAACGTGGTCACAATAAAGCTAAAGATTGTGCAACTCATAGTTCTACTTTTTAGTGTCACCAAAAATGATTCAATGATAGAATGATTTAAATAAATATATTATGAGTTTATAAATATTTATAAATATAAAGAGTTTATTATTATTTATTATTGAATCTATGTATTTCTTAAAAGGTTTATAATTTTAACTAAAATTGAGGGAGAAAATAATATAATTAAAAATATAACGTATACGACGCGTATATAACAATTATTTAAGTGACATTTCAGACTGAATCTAAGTGTTCCACTTAAGTGCTATATTTATAAATGAGCGTATATGATATACATATGTATAATATATAAAAATTAATAATATTACGTATACGAAACGTGGTCACAATAAAGCTAAAGATTGTGCATCTCATAGTTCTACTTTTTAGAAATGGTTCAATGCCACTTGAGAGTGTCAAGGACTCTTTGGTAAGAGCATTCGGTTTAGTTAATCCTTGGCAAATTCAATTGCCAAATCGATTTGAAAAGGCCAGCTGAAACGTTTCGAGTATGTTTTTGGCCAGAACTCAGGAATGCATTGTGTATGTATTTTACACACACAAATTTTTGTCTCCTGGTCGCAATTTCACTTGGCACATTTACAAGCATTTCTCAATGTTTTGAATTGGGGTTTTTGGGGCTTGGCCATTTTATTGTGTGCATTTGGGTAAAAGTGAATAAGAAAATTTGTTTGCCAACTTTTGGTGTAATTTGTAAACATCAAAGAGAATGCCAGAGAAAACATGTCCACGAGTCAAAGGGATCAAGAGTTGCTTTGCGAATTCGTGCGGAAATCTTCTACGTGTGCGGCATGCCAAAATCTCCACTCTTGCTCACTCTCTCTCTCTCTCTCCCTCATTGTTTATCTCTCTCTCACTCTCTTGGCATGTGAGTTGTGCCACCAGTTGCCATTACAAATCCTTTGAGGCTGTTGATATAACACGAACATTGCTTAACTTTGACTTACGTAAATCAATGGATTTGTGTGGAAATTAATCCAACATTCAACTTCCGATTCGATTCATGTCGATTCGATTTCTTTGGGATTGTCAGGTTACATAACGCTAATGAAGCGCCAAAAACAAAAATTTACTAAACGTCCAACGCAAGGATGTTGACGCAGCTGCTTGAGCCAAAGTTATGATAACAAAGAACTAATTAAGAAACATGACGTCCTTATGACAGCCTCCATCTCAGTCTACATCTCAGTCTCCATCTCAGTCTTAACTTGGCTGTGGCCGCATCTCTGATGATGTCCTGATGTACTAATTAAGTTTTGAACGTGACGAGAAATCGCAAGTAGCAATTTCGTTGTTTGATTTTTCTCTCTTGGCAAAAATTTCCTGCTACTTCCTGTTTCTTCCCGCTGCTCCTGTGGCGGCTCCTTTCATCTGAATAATTAGCTGCAAAGTGTGCAAAGGAGTCAGTCGCAGTCTCTCTCTCCCTCTCTCTTATTCCCCTTTTGCTCATCAGTTTCGGCTAGTTTCCTTTTGGCTAACTACAAATTAGAATTAATTTTCTTGATGTTCCTATATATACTCGTATTTGCCTGTTTATGAGCTGATGCTAATGAAGAAAGACAATGGTCAGACACTTCACTTGGAAACTTAAAGTAGACCTTAAACATTCAACTGCCTGCAATTTAATGAAAAAATATAATTTATTATCTATTTTTAAAAACTTTAATGTTTTTCTTGATTTTCCTGTTGTATTTAAAGTCTCATAATTATATACTTATTTATTTAAATACTCATAATTATCCTGATTTATTTAGCTAAGGTATCAAAGGTTTTTTAACATTTACTTATGTCCACTTACAATAAAACTTGACAAATAAAAATTAAATGTTATTAAATTATTTCCAGCTATTTTCTTACATTCACATTCCTAAGCTGTTATTTAATTCCTTTGTTGTAATTGTATAATTAAAAAATATAATTTATTGTAGTAAATCTCTTAAAAATATATGACTAAAAGTTAACAAACAAATTTTATTAAACTTTTTCCAACTATTTTCTCACAATCTCATTCATAAATTTATATTTAAATCCTTTCTTGTATTTTTAAAATGAATAAATATTATTTATTATCTAAGTATGATTGATATTTGTATGGTACTAAAAGTCTAATATTTATAAAATTATTTAAATGTAGTTATATTTAAAAACATGAATTAAAATTAATCTCTTAAAAATATATGACTTAAAATTCACAGACAAATTTTATTAAATTATTTCCAACTATTTTTCCACTTTCTCTGTCGTTCTCAGATTCTCACTATTTGCATTCTCATTCATAAGTTGTTATTTAAATCCTTTGTCACTGCATTTCCGCTTTGAAATTCATTCCTCACAATTGTCTGTTGCTTTTTTTTGTAGTTATTTTTCTTCTATTTTCAGTTTCTCACATTATTATTATTATTATTATTGCAAGAATTTTTCATATTTGTACGCAGCTTTTGTGTTTGCTTTGAGGTTTCATTAAAAAGAATTTAATTACAAGGAATTCATTTTTAACTTCATTCTGTTCTGTTCCTTTTTGCTCTTATTTCATATCCCACTTTTGCCACGCCCACTTTATTATGCATTTTCACGTTTTGTGTGCGTCGCGACGCTTTTCTCAATTGTGTCTCCACTGTGAGAGAGATAGAGCGAGATGGAGATAGGTGGAAATGTGGAATATAAAAATTACCGTTGCGGGAATTAAGAAGTTTCGCTATTATCATTCAAATTATAATTACTAGCAATTGTTTTTATAATGTTCATTAACATTTAGCGCCTTCAGAAATTGCAGCCAAATGGGGATAAAGGGAAAATGGGAAATGAGAATGAGAACGAGACGCAGTCGGAGATACGAGAACTGTGAGATGCCTGCGAGCGAAAAGCAAAATTCTCATTTCAGACATTTTCGTAATTATTTTTTAAATTGTAATTTGCGTAGCGAAGGAGCCTCTGGGAAGGATTAGTCCCCGGAAATATGGTAGCATGTGTTAATTGGATTTTGACTGCTCATAAAAACAACAAATTTATGCCAGAAATTGTCTCCTAAGCTGCTTCTTCTTCTTATTCTTCTTTTCTTTCGCACGCAGCAAGAAAAAAAGAGTAGACATTTTCATATAAATATAGATAGTTAATAAAATATTAAGGCCTGTTCCGAGTTCCGAGCGTTTTCAAAAAGTAAAAACGGTAATAAATAAACAGTCATGAAAGATTTTTATTTTTGAATAATAAGTTCAAAACTCTTTAACGAATATTATTTTTGAGTAATAAACTAAAAACTCTCAACAACTCTTAAAATTAGCTGAAAAAGTATGAATCAATAATAATGATTATTTTTAATTTTTTTTTTAATCACAAATAATTATTAAATTTTATTTAAAAAAAAAAGTCTTTAAATAATCATTAAAAAAGATTTTTTTGGCTTATTCCTCATAACATATTCCTCCTGTTTAAAACACAAATTTAAGGATTTTTAATAAAATTGCCCGAAAAAGTAGGCAACATTTTTTTCATTTAAACGTATTCTAAGGGTAAATTGCATTTCAGCTCAATTACTTAATATTATTGTGAATGTAAATCACTTGCAAAGCATTTTTAAGCCAATTTCCAAAAATTTTATAGTACTTTTGTGCTTTTGGAGATTGCTTTTGTATTGTATAGTTGTAAAGGCCGTAGAGCGGCTTTAAATGTTGATCTCTCGGCCACATGCAATTTGTGTGCATCTCGGTAAATATAAATAAATAATTCATTAAAAACGCACACTCGAATAAAGCAAAAACAATTGTGGTTTTTGCTGAAATCAACAATTTCATATTATAAAAGTACATAGACGTGTGTTTGTGTATGTGTGTGTGTGCGGAAATGTTTACAAACATTTCTTTTGATTTATTTAAGTGGAACTAATTGTGGGCGTTGAACTGCAACAAAAACAAAAGGAAAAAAATAAACATAAAACAAAAAAAAATAAATTTAAATATAACATAAAAATTGTAATTTAACTTTGAATTGTGATATATTGAATATGAGTTCGTTCATATGAGTACTCGTAATGCCAACTTGAATAAATTCACAAATTGTTTAATTAAACTCTCATCTCTCAAACAAATAGAGACAGAGAGAGACAGACAAACAAGTTTCGTGTCTATGAAAAATTAATTTCATCCTCTGGACAAAACATGATATTGCAAATGGGGAGAAACTGGGGAAACAAACTTCAACTATAACTGAAAACATTCGCGTGTTTGCGTGCTATTTGTAATCGCAAAACAAAGAAAACGACATAAATTCAACACCTACGGAAAGTCGGGAAGTCACTACAGCTGTCCGGGGAAAGGAAATGGAAAACGAAGGGAGGGAAAAGTTGATAATAGACTTAAGTTACAGTTAAGACTGTATATATTCATATATGTACGTATTGCAAGTAAATTTGTTAAGCCTAATTAAAGAAGATGTGAGCTAAAGAAACAATTATTAATTAATTGACTCTTAAGATTGTACAGATAAGAGTATGATATTTAATTTTTTAATCTGTTTGTTATAAATCTACATAGTCAAATACTAAAAGTTAAATTTCATTTTGATTTAGTAACTTTCTTAATAAAGTTATATAAATATGTTGTAGTACAATCGAAAATAATCCAGGATTTATAATTTGTTAAGCCTAATTAAAGAAGATGTGAGCCCAAGAAACAATTATTAATTAATTAACGAAAATTGGATACTCTTGAGATTGTACAGATTAAAGATATGGTAATCTGTTTATTATAAATATAAATAACTATAATTCTTATAAACTCTTGAAACAAAATTCTAAGACTGAGATGAATTTGATTCAAATTTTCCTATTATGATTAAGTAACTTTTTAAATCGAAACATAATGTTGAAAACTTTTATCAAATTAAGGGAGTAAAATTATTTGAAATCTATCCTAAAGCATCTAATATTTATAACATTAAAAGTTTTCTCATACGCGTAATAACTAACAAATCTCTTTGTTTATATCAAGGATCCCAAATAAGAGTTATGAATGCAAATTTTAACTAAATAAATCAATAAGTATTATTTCGTAACATATAAATTAAAAATTGGAAATAATTGTTTTATTGCAATTTCCAAGTTAAATCTGACGGTCTCTGGTTTATATTAAATGAACTTGACTTTTAATCTGTTCTATTAACATGGTAGGGTATTAACTATAGTTTGTTACTTAAGATTCGTTTGTCTTGTTGCAGTTAAAGCAAACAAATGAAATGCTGTACAAATACAAGAATTTCTAATGCAACTCAAGTGCATCAGGATGCACACAAGGCAAAGGACATTTCAAAGTAATTAAATGATCATGTATAAATACAAATGAATCCCTGCTTCTGTGTGTGTGTGTGTGTGGGTGTAATTAAGTACAATAAGGACAGAGAGGAAGAACAAGATAGATGGACACTCGACTCTCATTAATTTGAGTTTACAAAAGCCTATTTGTGATTTGTCAAAATTGAATTTGCTTCTTATCGAGAATTTGATTGATGGTGAAGCGTGTCCTTTCACTCGCCCCCTCTCCCTTCTCTTTCCTTTTGACCAGGCCAACTACTTTTGGTTCGGCACACATTTGATTGAGAGCTTTTCCGCAATTGCAAATGTGAGGCAGCTTCCAAAAGACGACAGAGAGAGAGAGATGAGAAAACTCAAAGAGTCGCTACACGTGCTCATCAGTTTGTCAGTTTGTCGGATTTGTCGGATTTGGCAAGTGGATTTAACCAGGGCAAATGCAGATACTTCCCACTCTTTGTTGCACTTTAAGTGTGCAGCCATTACTCAACACACACACGAATATATACTACTCGAAATGTTGCAGGTATTTATCAACTTTTTTTATACATTTTTCTATTTCGCTGCAATATTTTTTTTTGTCATTTGTTGATGGCCAAAATCTCAAATGGAGTCACATTTTCAATGGGGTTCTCCGCAGGCTGTGACGCGCACAACTTTTGTCAATGGCAGCGAAAAAAATGAGGAAACTCAGAGATTGCTCGACCTTTACATACCCTAACTAAAGAAATACAAGTTGGAAAATAGTTGGAAAAAGATATCAACTATAAGTGTTAACAATGTGAAGACTTTAAAAACTAATATTTGTTTTTAATTTTAATTTGTTTTGATAATTTATTTTTTACAAGTTTTTACAAGTTACCTAAAGCACTTTCAGTGTCATATTAGGATTTAGTACACGACATGCATATTACATATTTTTAAGTGGCAGTGTGGGAAACGAGCCCAGTTATTTTTCAAACTGATATTCTATTTGTGTGACAGGGACCTTTTTAATTAAGTCGGAATTTGTTAAGGAATAACCAAGGAAAGAAACGAATTTCTGTGAATAAGCTTATGTGGGATATAGGAGAGTTCGCATACCAAATTTAATAACTCTACTATAATTAAACTGTCAGTTCTAATAGACAGTTTTCTCACTTTGATAACTAAATTTTTAAAATAATTCGATAACAATACGAAATAAAAAGTGTTATCAATAATTAGATTATATCTTTTAAATTAAACTATTATTTGTTTTTAATAATTTGAGAAAAGTTAGGAAAAAATAGAGTAATATTAAGTATTTCTGCCCATTATCTTTAGTAGGGTAGAATTTGTATACCTAATTTCATATCTCTAGCTTAAGTAAACTCTCAGTTCTAATAGACAGTTGATTGTTTCGACTTTGATTATGTACTTTTCTAATAATTTCCTGTTGTAATAGAACAAAATACATTTTACTGACATATTTTATATGTACAGGGTATACAAATGGCTGGTCCGGAAGTTGAAGTGCTGTTGGGAATTGCAAAATTTGTTGCCTGCCATTGTCATTTTTGTTTTCGTGGTGGATGCTCTGCTTCTGCCGCTGCCTCAGTCGCTGCCTCTGTCGCTGCTTCTGTTGCTGTCACTGCAACGGCGACGCATTCGTGCGTTTTATTCCCAGCCAAACTGTAAATTCAAAGCCAACGGCGCAAAATCGAACAAAACAACAACAATGGCGACAACAACATCTACAACTACAACAACAACAATCCGTTAGACCTTTTCGCAGCCATTGAAATTCACTGCAATTGTCAGTTTTTTGCGTTGCATGCAAATCCCCTCAGGGCCAAAAGTGAAACACAGCAACAGAACATCAAAATTATGTTTTGGCCCATTTCTTAAATTGGTAACATCATCCGAAAAAAAAACGAGAACAGACACAAAATTGAAACTGTTAGAGTTAATATACTCTACTTTAAGCTTTATTTAAAGCATAGAACTTTACTCTTTAAGCATTGTATTTGTGCAGTTCCTTAAAGCTAAAGTTGCATTAGTATTAGTCAATAATGCACTTGTATTGGTGCCACGTTTCCATAGCAAAGCTCTTCTCTGTGCTTACGAAGCTTTAACGTGCGTGTGCTGCGTACGTGAGCGCATACCCTGCAATTGTAGGGCATATCGATTGAGGTAGATAGTTGGACATATTTTGCAAAGTGGCTCGGAATACATCACATAAAAAAGAGCCTGTGCTACTTCTATTTCATTGACATCTTGAATATAACCGAATATATTCAAAAAGATATTATAAATTTAAAAAAAAAATGTCTTTGACCAATTTTATTTTTTATAATGAAAAATACAACTTCTTATAATTGTCTTTGTTTCCGTTCAAAATAAAAGATTTAAAAGATAAAATTTCCTAAACATCTATAACAACTCTTTTTTCAATTTAAATCTTTAAAAGTAATATTGACAACTTTTATTTTTTTATAATTAAAATATATTTAAATATAATTTCTAGTAACTTTCTTTGTTTCCGCTTAATATAACAGATTTAAAAGTTAATATTTGCAAAATATCATTAAAACCTCTTTTTAATTTTAAATCTTAAAAAAATGTCTTTGACAACTTTTATTTTTTATAATGAAAAACAGAATGCCTTGAATCTTTTATTATTTCCGTTCAAAATAACAGATTTTAAAGATTCTATTTCTAAAACATCTTTAATAACTCTTATAAAGAATGCGGAAATTAAAATAAAATTAGTTGTAATTCTAAGTCTGATAAAATATATTTCAGTTTAACCTTTTTCTGCTTGAGAGATATAATAAAAATTATTGATAATTGTTATACAGTAAAATAAAGAACTCACTTTTGAATCAGAAATAAATTAAAATAATAATAATATTAAATATCTGGTTAATTTTTTTTATTTCTGGTAAAGATATAGATATAGATATATTTATTACTTTTTGTTATTTTTGATGGATATATTCAAAGTCTATTAATAAATCTTAAAAGTGGTTTCAATACTTATTCCTTATATCAATTAAAGTAGTTTCGAAAAGAGATAATATTACAGATAAATTTAAATATGTCTTAATTTCTTTTTTTTGGGTATAAATAGCTTAATTTGTGTACTATTAAAATAATATATAGATGATTATTTTTCCAATTTTTTTGATCGATTTAAGTTTTGACTTCAGCTGTGCTTAGTATTCTTATAAATTCAAGAATATATACCCGTCAATTTTATAGCATAAAACAAATAGAAAAATGTGAATTTCAAGAAAATCTATATTTCCTATTCTCATATATATGTAGGTCAGCTTGAAGTCGGTTATTATGTTTATTGAATGCCTAGATGTTAATCCAGGACTCGTTCAATGACCAGATCGGAGCAAACATTGAAGCAAATGTGCTTAAAACTCACACAATGTCCACTTAATGCTGCCCATTAATGGACTTTTAAGTGCAGCCAACAATGTTCCCAGTATGTTTGACTTTATTGTTGAAAATGCTCTTCTTCTTCATCGATTCTGGTCAGCTGTGGAAAGTGGCAACTGGGAAAACTGCTAGGTTTTCCCCCCTACCTCATTTCTATAGAGTATGTGCTTTGTTTGGGATGGTTTAAGTTCATAATCCCCTTTTTGAATGCGGCAACACGTGCGAAACTTTCGTCACAGTATTTCTATTTCTACTTGTACTACTTGTGACCACGCCAAGGTAAATAAGCTGAAGTGAAAAGTATTTATTAGTGATAAATAGAAAAGTCCAGAGAGCTACTTAACTTTAAGCAATGAGCAGCAAACCTAAAAGGATAACGCTTATTCCTTGAATTTGTAGTTGAGGACAGTTGAATGGCATCTTCTTTTAACTATTGCCCAACTATTTCAGCAAGAAACTCTTTGGATATTTTCTTTATAAATTAGAAAAAGCTGAGATTTATTTCAGCAGCTAAATAATGTTTTTAACTTTTATTATAGTAAATTTGACTCTGTAAAAATTACAAGTAAAAGAAGAATTTTATTTTATTTTAAATTTTAAAACTTACAGATATGTCCTTCGAATTTAGTATATCTGTTTTATTGCTACAAAGATAAATGCAAGTTTCAATTTCTAAAATAATAATATTTGCCCCAAATATTTTATTTTTAAGGAAAAATAAACAAGATGCTTTCTTTATTTTAAATATTTTTGTCTAAGATAATTCGTCTAAAATGCGGAAAAAATCAAACATGTTTTTTGTATAATAAATTTTATGAATATTTATCATATTTATGAATCCTAAAATTTTCTTTAAGATTAAAAGTGTGGAAATCTTATTTTTAAAGGATCTTTTGTTCTGTTTGCATGATAAAACACAGGGTATCTCCAAGTCTCACATGTTTATCTACAGCACTTGAGCTTATATTATATTATAATTGATGATATTAATTCCGACATTAAAATATCCGTATACAAATCTAGAAAGCCCTTTTGCCTAAGTGGAAATACAACTTGACATGACCTTTTCTTTGACTCCTTTTCCAATTGGGCATATGAAAATTTCTCATTCTTCTTGCTCTCAAATGTTTTCCCTTCTTGTCGACATTAACATTAATATACTCATACTCAATGTAGTTGTTGGAAAATTGGAAAAACCGCTGAGTAAATGCGTCTCAGCTGACTCACATTTCCTTTAGGTCTGGACAGAAAACTTGATGGGGAAAATATTTATGAGGCTGCCCTTAGCATATGGTATGTTGGACAGAGAGAGAGAGGGAGAAGTGTACTCTCTCTTTCTCTCTCACTGGTTGGTTGGTTGCCTTTGCCTTTTGCCAAAAGATATTTAAAATCAAATTTGTTTAATTTACATGCATAAACGCGTCAAATTTGTTTGGGAAATGTGCAACCGGCTGTAGCAAATAATAAGAGAGGGCAGCAGTTGGGGTAAGAGAGAGGGTCAGAGAGAGAGAGAGAGAGAGAGGGAGAAGGGAGCTAGCTCTTAGCCTGGTCTCGTGTGTTTGCTGTGCGCTCAAAGGCAACAACTGTTTCCGTTAATATAAAATGCAAATTTTGAGCATTTTTAGCAGCGTTCAAAATTGGTCCCCCTCCCCCTCTCTGTTGACCCTTGCCCTGCGGTCAGTTTGGTTATGAGCCGCAACAACAACAAGAACACCAACAACACAAGATACACTGAAAAAAAAGACCAACTTCTAAAATCAAGAACATTCATCTTAAATATTTTGTTCTTAAAATAAGACCATTTTAAGTCCAAATTTATAAAACTAAGAAAATTAATCTAAAAATTCGCAGTTCTTAATATAAGAATTAAAAATCTTAAATTGATAAGAAAATATAAATCTGGCACCGTGGTTAAAGTCGCCGCTCCAGTTTGGTAACAAGTCGAGAGATCGAAACCCGCTCAAGAAAAAAAAAAACATGTATTAGGAATATTTATAAAAAAAATATATCCAAAAAAAGTATAAATATCAAAAAAGTTATAAGTTTTAAGTTTAAAAAACACCTGCCCTATTTAATTATTTGTGGCTTGAGAATTTAAGACTGTTTGATCTTAAATTAAGAAATTATTCTTATTTGAAATGTTCTTAAAATCAAGATGTGGTTTCTAAATTTAAGAATTTTATGTTCTCGATTAATTTTTTAGAACAAAATTCTTAGTTCTGAGACCAAATTCTTGATTTTGGAACATTTTTTTTATCAGTGTATAAGTTTGTAATAACCAAATCGTTTGGTTGGTTGAATTGGGGTTAGTTCTGAGGTGAGGACTTTGGGAAGAGGGGGAGAAGAGCCCCGACTGTCAGAACTTGGCCAAAATGCAATGAGTAGTAAAATGTTGTTAGAAATTATGGGCCAAAAACGCCGGATGTTGTTCATATCCCTTTTGTAAACGCACGGAAATAGTCAGAGGCAGGCAGCAAGCCAAAAATGGAAATCATGTTGGAAAAACAATTTCATGATGTTTTGATTTCGCCCAAAACACACACAACATATGTGCGTAAACACAACAGCAACTAACAATAATAACAATAACAATATTTGGCCAAAACCAACAGCTAACTAACGCATTTAGGCCTTGTTTGTTACCCTTTCGATTCGATTGACAGTTGTAATTTTCAAGCTGTTCCTGCCAAACAATTTACAAGTTGCCAGCTGTCATTTAATACAGCAGCCAGAATCCATAACTGTTATGCGAAATATGCAAACAAAATCATTTTTAAAGGTTATTAAAAGACTTTTATTTTATAAGTAAAATTTAATAATTATTTGAGATTAAACAAAAATTATTATTACTGATTTTTATCTTTTCAGTCTTTTATAAGTGTCTTTTGATGAGTTTTTTTGAATAAAAGTCTTTAAAAACTATTATTTTTGAGGAATAAAATAAAAGCCTTTAAAGAATTTTATTATTTGAAAACTATTGGATAAAACTATCCGCTAATACTTCAGATAGACATTTCAAAACTAAAACACCCATGACATTCTATGAACAATTATTCCCTTCTAACTAACTACGCTTTTTTTTAAATTTATTAATCAGAAATAAAAGTCTTTTAAGAATTTTAATAAAAAAAAATCATCGAAAACTCTTATGAAAGACTGGTAAAATTAAAATCAATAATAATAATAATATTTAATATTTTTTTTTAATTACAAATAATTATTAAATTTAAATTATAAAATTAAAGTAATCATTTAGTTATTTTTAATTTAAAAATTCTGATGAGATATATTAAATACAGAAAATTTGATACATTGGAAACAAAAAATACACTTCATCTTAAAGTTGATTTTCTAGTTGAATTTTGTATCAATAATTATGATTTTCAGTCAATGAGAGAGTGGAGAGGCAGAGACAAATATAGAGAGAGAGACAGAGAGAACGATTGAGACAACATCATTGCCCAGAGGCGTCTGAATTCTCGAATTATTCCTTTTTGTCTTTCTTTCTCTTTGCCATATTTTTCCAGTCATTTATTTACATTTTTCTCAATAACCCTCCCCTTCTCACCACCCGCAGCTCTACCACTTAAGGGGGGGGATTTATTTATTTAGTGCTTATCTTCGAGTCGCATAAATGAATATCAAATCGAGTCGCATCGTTTCGAATTTATTCGCATCGAATGACGAGAGCAACAACAACAACAACAACAACTCGGCCCATTTCCATGCGGTTGACGCTTGTTTACAGTTAGCTGAGAATCCTTAGAGACCCTTCTTCAATACATAAGTGGTGTGTTTGGACACTCGTACCATCCCGTTGAATCCGCCTTTTCTATGTGCCCTCCATATTCAAAGGGATCTTACACTTGCCATTATTATTTCGACCCCTAGATACTTTTTCCCTTTCTTTCATTCCTTACTATCCCCTCTCTCTCTCTTTTCCTTCTTTTGCCACTGCTTCTCATTTTCAAATCCGATTAGCATCATTTAGTTTAGGCCACAGAGTTATTGTCGCATTCTGTCTATTATATCCATTTGATTGATTTCCTTTCGGCTGACAAAAAATAAATACACTTCCTAAGTGGTATTCATATCATTAACAAAGCAACCGTAGCGATTTTCCATAGTACTCGATTATATTTCCATGTTCAATCTAATATTAGTACAGCAGTTAACTTTAATTTGACCTCTTATCATTTATATAATCTGTATCTTACTAGTTTTCCCTATGTATATGTACTACCATATAATAGATTTTGTCATCTTTATCTTAAATATGAAACTTTACTTCTTTTTTAATAACTATACAAATTTCCTTTTATTTCTTTATATCATAGTTTGGTAAAATTCATTTTTTCATTAAACTTCTCTTTACATATTTTATTTTTAATGACTATAAAAATTCCTTTGAATTTAATTATATCATAGTTTAATAAAATTCATTACTTTCTTTTCTTTATATGACTACAAATGATATCGAGTATAAATTAGTTTTTTTATCATCTTTTACTAGAATGAAAAGAAATTCCTTTAATTTTTAACTTTCTATGGTATACTTTCCTTTATCATCTTTAATAAGTTTACAAGTAATATCGATTGCTTACTTTTTTATCATCTTTTATCATAAACAAGTATAGAAATATGTGTGGAATTTAACTTTATATGATATATTTTGCTTGGTAAGATTCCTTACTTTAATATCATCTTTTATCCCAAATATGAATGGGAACAGTGAAGTAAATAGTGAATAGAATAGTAAACTACAACCTCATTTGACAAGATGTAATAATTTCTTACTTTTTGTGTTATAATCTGAAATCTTAATTACCTTATTCCACCTTTTTAATCTTGGATTTCAATACCCTGCCTGAGTTTGAGCAGGCTACACGTATGACACCTAAAATTGGCAACTGATCCACATTAAATTTATCGATAATATGATGTACTATATCCTGAACCTGTGGATTCGGCAGTTGTGCCTTCGGTTTCCTATTGTTCATCACAGTTCCGGGTCCCATGCGACCAGTTAGTGTATGTGTCCCGAGGACTTCCCTACCAAAGATCATATAGCACAAATCCCGTGTTGCCTTCTTATAACACGACCAATCAACTTCCGTGTACATCTTCCTACTGAGTTGGGTGCCATTTGGTCCAATTTGTATTTTACTCGAATTACTTTTCCTCTGTGAATCAGAGAAATCTTCCTTCTCCTTTGCATTGCTCTTCGACAGTTTATTTTCCAACTTATTCAGCTGCACAGTGTAATCTTCCAACAATGGATATGTGCAAATCTTATAGAATTGACTTGGCGTTTGGGTTTCCACATTCATTTTGAGATCGAGAATGCTAAATAATTTTTTTAAATTTATGTATTGCTTTAACTTTCTCGAAAAAAACTTCTTAAGTGAAAATAAGCGATGGAACTTCGAGCTTAAGGAAACGTTTGGAATAAAACGATTAATTGCTGCGATAAAACTATCGATAGTTGGAAATATTTATATAAATTGTATATTTAAACTGCCTGATAGTGAAATAATGAAATGTGAATTAGAATAGATGACAAATGCCTATTTGAGTAAAATTCTGTTCTATTCCGAAAGTTTCAAAATGAAAAAAAGAAGCCACAAATAGAGGGTTAATTATCATGAATTTAGAGATAAAAATTATTTCAGGGTCTAAACTAGTTTTTTTTAAATGGAATTTTAAAAGTTCCATACAAAATTAACTTTAACCTATTGGTAACTTATTGTGGTTTTCTCATTTTGTCAATATTATGGCTCGTTTACCAACCCTACTTTTCTCTCTGGTGTTTTAGTTACTAAAAATTATTATTTTTTAAATTAAGATTTCTGGCATAAAATTAACTAATCTATTAGATGTAGATGGAATCAGGCCATAACATAGACAGCGCAGAGAAAAGTAGTGTTGGTAAACGGTTTATAATAGCACAAAACAATAATAAAAAATTAATTTTGTATGGAAATTTTAAAATTCAATTTTAAAAGAACTGGTTGAGACCCCCAACTAATTTTTACTTCTAAATTCAAGATAAATCTGACGCCATTTGTGTTTTTTTTTCTTCATTTTGAAACTTTTGGTATAACACAGAATTTCACCTGAATTTTTGTTCATTTGAACAAATGCGAAATAATTTATAGAAGACTAGAATTTATAGAACGAATCGACATAACTCTAGTGAGTATCTGGTTCCATTAAGAGTACAACATTTTGTACAGAAAGCACGTGTTAAAATTGTTTGGAAGCTACATTTGTGTTGGCTTTTTTACGGCCAAAACAGCTGCTAATGTTTAGCTAGTAAACAGCTAATTAAGGCTAGAGACTGTAAGCAATTAGAGCAGCTTTTATTCGCAGTTGCAGATACTTATGTTCCGTTTGGATAACCAAACAGCATCTGGAAGAGTCACACACACTACAAATGATTCCTTTTTCATTTCTCACGAACAAGTTCCAGATTGCATCTTTATCTGAGCTCCTTCGACTTCGTCGTACATATTCTTAGCGGCAATAAAAGTTTCTGGGCAATAAATCTGCAAGTTTCTGGACCGAGACTCCAAGCAAAACATCTGCAGTCTGCACAGCATCCAAAGAGTTGAGAGTAGAAAACAGGTGGCTTTTGGATGGAGAAACATTTAATGCTTTTGGCCAGGTCACTGATTCACTTGGCCTCCATTTCACAATGGAGATTCGTTGGCTTTAAGTCTGGCTTCCTTTCAGTCTGCTGCTGCCTATCAACACCATTCTGATATTTGCATTGATAAAAATTAATGCAATCCCTGGCCTCAAACCGTCTCCATTCCTCTCTTTTTCATTAGACGAGTGTTGTCATTTCAGCTATTTTCAGCTATCTTCAGAAATATTAGCTATAAATCAGGCTCGATTAAAAAAGGCAATCAACTTTTTTATTCCGATTATTTAATAAGTTACAGTTAACAAAAAGGAAGAAAATTATAGAGTTCCTCAAATATTTTAATGCAGAATATATATATGGGAATTTGGTACACATATAGATAAATTCAATGAAATATCGTTGATTTTAGCATAAGATAAAAGAAAACCTAATGTTTTTATTTAACTTGAATTTTCAAATTACAAAATGAGTCAAACAATTTGAATATTTTTTGAGCAAGTTTTCTATTTTTTTGCTACCCTTTTAAGGATAAATTTATTTACTTTTGTCCTTGAAATTGTGGCAGCATTGGTAATTTTTTTTGAACTTGAAGTTTAAAATTTAAAAATTATTAGATAAATTTTAATATATTTTGTAAACAGGTTTGAAGATTTTTAGCCATTTCTAGCTACTTTTTTTTTTGGATAAATTTGGCAGTTTTTGGCCTTGAAATTATGGCAACACTGGTCTTTATTCCCCCTCTACTTTGGCTGTCGGCTCTGACGAAAGTGTTGACGCATACAAATTGTGCATTAGCGAAAAACTCGCAGCTTTCGGGGCATTTAGTTGCAAATGCCGTCACCAGTAGCGGGTGACGTTTAGCGGGTAACGGGTATAAGGGTAACGGGTGACGGAAAACGGGTAACGGGAATATCGGGCACCGGGTTGCCTGGTGCTAGTGACGCCTCCGTTTTGCGACAGCCATCGGCGAAAATCTGCAAGCATCCGCATGGCATTTGCATAAATGCAATTTAAAATCTGAATTATTCATGAGCGTCGCCATTTGGCCATTTGTCTGAATGACCACTTGTGGCATTGCACCACCCACTGTTGCACCACCCACTGTACCACACACACACACACACACACACACACTCATACATATATTGGCCACAACATTTGAAATTGGACACAGCTCGGAGTCTGTGTTTGTGCTCCTCGTTCGACTTCTCGCAGCTGAAATACGAGTGGTCACTCGCTCATACCCTGTACGTTTGCGAAAGGTATTTTGAATTCTAAGAAAGTATGGTACATGAGATAAATTCAATTGCTACTTAGCTCCAGCTTTAAATCAGATCTTTGGATTTATAACTTACACATGTATTAATACACTTTTTATGATATTTTTTCATTTCAGTTTTAAATTTAAAAAAACTGTTTTAATTTATATAATTAATTTGGAAATTAGAATATAAATTGGTTAGCTGACTTGAGGATTAAATGTATTTATTAGATGGTCATTGGCATCGAAAAATTTAAATAATAAATAGCTTTAAAATTCAAATATCAACAATTACAAAAATTGACAAAAAAAATATAGATTTACTTCATTATTTAAATATTAATTTCGAATATTTTTTTAAAATCGAATTTTATTTTTGTCGACTGCTGCTAGTTAAATAATAATTAAATAAACTATGAATATAATGAAATATGTACTTATATCAACTATAAGATTACGGGAGACAGCGAGTATAAACACTTAGTTATATACTGTCTGTCTAGTTTGACAACATATAGAAGATCACTTGGCCTCAATTCTGTCTTAATTTCTGATCTCAGAGTATTCAAGAAGAGGAGAAAATAAAAATACATCTAAGCAAAAATGTAATTTAGATTTAGCAACATAGAAAATAATCACGATTTGTTAGATTTCTAGATCTGTACCTCAAATTACAGGGCAGCTGGCAGTCTATCATTTATAATATGGTATTTTTTTTTTTTTCGCTTCGCATTATCGTGGAAAGTGCATGTGCATGTGACAACTTAATGGTTTCCGTTATTTGAAAGCAAAAGCATCGAAAATTGCTGATGTCAAATTGTCGATAAGGATTAACTCTTCCGTTTGTGTACATTTTATATTAGCAGCTGTACATTTGATTTGGCTTTGGCACTGAATGACTCACTCACCAATCACCAATCGCACCCCCTTGACCTCTCTTCCCACCCCTCTTGTTTATTTTAGATTTGAAAATTACTCTCAAAGTCTGTGTATTTTCAATTTATTGAGCAAACACGTTAGTAAATGGAATAAAAGCTGAATACTTATGACTGATGACTATAAAAACTGCAAACTGGAAACTGCCAAATGTTGAGATCATTATAAAAAAAATCTGTAAAGTTGTTAATCTAGCAAAAATATATTTCGTAAAAATTCACTTGATTTAATTTTTATAAATTAACAAGAATATTTTTTAAAATTTGCGAGGTCCTCAATCTGAAGAGTAAATTAAATTTTGCCGTAAGAAATTATTTTATATGTCAGAAACAAATTAAATTAGTTACATTTGACAGTCTTAGTTAGTCTATTTACACCATCACATCAATATGCATAGCAAATGTATATTAAACTTTGAGGGAGTTGAAAGATATGAGCGGTATGAGAGATTTGCAATCGGCAACGAGGATGAAAAATATGCCTTATTTACTCTGGGAGATGCGAGTGGAACTGCTGGTGATTCACTCAGAAGACAACATGGCATGAAGTTTACCACCTTTGATCAAGACAATGATATTGCTGAAACGTATAACTGTGCCTCAAGGTTCTCTGGCGCCTGGTAGTACAGTAATTGTCACGACAGGTATGTAGAAGTGATTGATTTGTTAAGGTTATTATAAACTTAAATTTTTACAGCCACTTGGCGGGAATTTATAATGACAACACGTTTGGCAAGGGCGTCAATTGGGATCATTTTCGGGGTCCGTATTACTCTCTTAAAAGGGCTAAAATGATGATACGCCCAAGAAATTACATGTAAATTATAGTCCTCTACTGTATCGAAAGCTGTCAAATTCGTAGGAAATTTATTTTTATTTTTATTAAGTTTATTTATTATTATGTAAATTTATTTAAAACGTAATTAAAAAAAAATTAAAATAGACCTTAATAAAAATATTTGAAAATACTTTATTTTTAAATATTATTTCACACGATAAAGGTAATTTTTATTTATCCTTGCAAAGGGCTCACTAAAATTCTAATTATGTGAAGCAATAGTTATTTATTGAAATATATAAACTTTTTATAACATTTTTCTTTCTTTGATTTATATTTATTATTTTTTAAACAAATCGGCTTAATTGTCATCAAACTGATTTGAAAAATTTTAATTTACTATATTCTTAAGATAAATGAAATCGATTGCAGCCTCTACTATGTATGCTTAATATCGCTCATACGCCATGTGGGAACTTTATAAATAATAAATACATTTTCGGTATACCAAAAATATGTTTATGAAGTGTCTTTATTGATTTTTTTTATGATTTTAATATAAATCTTCAATGTTTTGGTAATTTCATTGTTTCACTCGCTTCGGCAATTGCAGCCAGAACATAAGAGAATCCCATTTACTCCTCTCTCTCTCTCTCTCTCTCTCTTCTTTGCTGCATGACATTGAAATATTACAATACACATATGAGTGTGCGTATATCGATTTTCTACGGCGTATATGCGACACATTCCGTCCGGGCAACGGAGTAAAGTCAAATGTCTGTGAATGTTTTTGTCACAAATGACTTTGCCGTTTTAATTGATTGCCGGCAATAAACCGAACGGGCGCCCATTGTGTGTATGTGTGTGTGTGTGACTTTGAGTGTGTGTGAGTGCATGTGTGTGTGTGTTTGTGTGTCCCGCAGATGTCGCAGAAAGTTTAAATGGAAAGCGTCAACGTCATACGCGAATCGTTAAAGGGGCTCTAAGAAATTGCCACAGTGCGGGGCGAAGGAGCCGAAGGGGGGTGGGTAAAATTTTGAGACATTTTTGGGGGGTGGTTGAATTTGAGACAAACGCCTTTTTCAGCTTTTCACGCTTTGTGGAACATTTCTTGTTTTATTCTTAGAATTTGCGACAATTTCAACTTTTATTTGCACAACTTGCTTAGAGGGTTGAGGGGAAATCGTGGGGGTGAGAGGGGTTAGGAATTTCCATTTTAGCACCCATTTCTTTTCTGCCCTGCTCTCGCCATGGTTGACGCATAAAATTCTCCAATTACATTTATGATTTCTTGCTGATTCTCTCCTTGTTGTTATTCTTTTTTTTATTTATTTAGCTATGATTTTCCTGTTGTGTTATTGCGATTGTTGTGTGTGTGTGTGTGTGTGTTTGTAGCCTGTTTTTAATTTTATGCCACTTTTATTGCATTATTTACTGAGTGCGCAGAGTTCATATACACTTTCTTTCAAAGAGTAATACAGCTGTATTAAAAAAAAATACATATATCTGTATACTCTGCAACAGGGTATAAATCAACTATAATATATAGAAATATGTACATACATAGACTCTTGATCGATTAAGACACAGTTCTATCAATTAAGTTTAATTTATTCTAAGTTATTTTTAGTCAAAAATTGTTTTTAAAAATAAAAATTCGAATTTTGGTTTTAATTATTTTTTTAATAATTAAATTCAATGAAAATTATTCGTTATTTTTATTATATTTTAACTTTTTCTAAGTTTCAATTATTAATAAAATAAGAAGTAATATAAAAGTGCACGAAAAAAATGTATTTCTGGCAAAAGAAAATGTTTAATTTTTATTATTATGTTAAAATACTTTCCTGACAAACTGTATATAATTTATGAAGTTTGGCACGACTTCTTCAAAATAGAAAAAATAGAGTATCTAATCGTTGGTTTCTCTTGTAGTTATTGCATGTATTTATACTGCGACTTTGGATTTGCTTTTTGTCCATGAATAAAATAGAAATGGAGCTATTTGGAGTATTACGTGGAACGTGACTGAAACGCAATTTCTCGAGCTTAGTCTAATTTGCCAATATTAAGCGTACGAATGGAAATGCCTCAATTCGATGGCTGTATTGCAATAATTTCCAATATCGCTTATACGCAATGTTGGACGAGTTAAAGTCATTGTTATTTGATTTTTGCAGCAAGGCGTGAAGAGAGGAAGCAAAGGGAGAAATTGTAGGATTGACAAGGGACATGTCGAGGAATTTGTTCGCCTATTTGTGCCCTGTGTTAATCCCTTTAATGGACTATTAAACGTTTTTTACGGCCAACACTCTTACCATTCTACATAGCTGCTTTATGGAGCCTCGATTCTCTGGGCCTGCTCGAGGTTTACGATAATCTCATCATTTGATGTTGCAGCACGTTTTCCAGCGCACATTTTATGTGCTCTCGCATATTTGCATTGTATGTGCAGAGCGAGAGAGAGAAAGAGAGAGAGAGAAAGAGACAGAGTTGCACACTGATAAAAAATGGTTCTAAAATCAAGATTTTGATCTCAGAGCTATGAATTTTGGTCTAAAAAATGTTTCGAGAACATAAAATTCTTAGAGTTTGAAAACACATCTTGATTTTAAGAACATTTCAAAAAATACCAAGTTCTTATTTATAGACCAAATAGTTTTAAATACTCAAGACAAAAAAAAATTTATAAATTTATTATTATTGTTGGTTTATTTTGATATACTATATACATTTTTTCTGGTTTGGTATTTTTTATAAATATTTTTTAATATAATTTTCTTTTTCACATATTTATATTTTCCTCACAATTTTTGTATTTTATTCTGCCAATTTTAGATTAATATTCTTAGTATTAGGAATTTACTCTTTAAATTGTCTTATTTTAGGAACAAAATGTGTAATATGAATATTCTTGATTTTGGAAGTTGGTCTTTTTTTCAGTGTATGATTTCTTCAAGCTGTGTTCGTTTTCAACTGTGTTTGGCATTTCTAAAATTTGTCAACTGACGCTTGTAATGAATTGATTGTCACAGCGGGCGACAGGCAAATTTTCTCAACAGTTTTCCTTTTTTGAAATTGATATGCCCAAGTGGCACTGTGTGTGTGTGTTCGAGTGTGTGTGTGTGTGTTGCTTTGATTGACATGTGAATAGGAAAAGCCGCAGCCACTTTCAGTTAGCCGGCCAATTAGTAGCGCTTTCTGCCTTTTGTGTCAGACGAACAAAGCCAAGCACAAAAGCCAACACCAGCCCCTAAAATACCCTGTCTTTCTGTTTCTCCTACCCCTCACAGCACTCCCTTCCTTCAATCCCTATGGACAGCCGGACTTGGACTTGAACGTGAATGTGAAGCGTGTCAGTCACGCAGTTTTTTAGACGGCCGTCGCACTATGGGGAATTTGCCCGATTTTTTGGAATAAATTTATAACTCGAGAACGAAACAAGATATTTGAGTCTCCTTTTTTTGCATTAGGCATATAATATCAATATGCAACAGGCCCAGAAAAGTGTGCGTAGTACCGCCTTAATCCTTGAATTCGCGATATTAAAATTTTTTGTTTTTCAAGCTATCCGCACCAAACTTTCAGGTTTGGTGTGTTACTATGATACTGACTTATTGCTAAAATATGATCCAAATCGGACAGCTGTATCATATAGAAATAATAGGAATTATCGTTTGAAATGCACTTTTTTTCCTGAAAACCTTGTTATTTTTCAATATTTTCCGGTCAAACTCTCCAGTAATGAGTAATATTAAGTTTCTGACATTTTGGTCAACTTTTGACTACTATATCATATAGGGAAATCGGTAGTAAGACGAAATTTCTCTTTCTCTTTCAATAGACTGCAAAGCAGAGCTTTCCAAATTAATTAAGAAATTGACGAGTTTTATTCGACTAAAGTTTAATGAAAAATCAAATGACTTTCAGTTGCATCAGCTGTGTTTGCTCTGTTAAAACTTAACAGCGGCGAGCTCTGTTAAAATTTCTGGTATGTAACATTACAGTTTGGACATTTTCTGATCGATTGCTGATAACTTATTTTAACAACTTTCAAAAACTGAATTTATTCCAAAAAATCGGGCAAATTCTCCATAGTGCGTCGTTAATGCCAACGACCACAGCACAGACAAGTCCGACATTTTGGCTCTGACTCCTCTGACTATGGCCAGCTCCTTTGGGCGGTGGAGAAGGGGGCGTGGCATGCGGTGTGACTTTGTTGCGTGATTACCTTAATTGATGGGCATTTCCGTTGTAACAAATGAAGCCACTCAATTAACACCTTTCACCTGGATAAAAGTCGCACGTCCGCTAAAAGCAACAACTACTCAACATACACACACACACACATCACACACACTTATTTGTGTGCAGCTCAGCTGGATTTAAATGTATTCAGTTACAGCTTTGTGTCTTTTGGTTAGATTCAACAATTACAGTTTAGTGTAAATAAAATAAATACCATTTCACTACCTGCATTTTTTAAAAGCTGCATAGAATTGATAAATCGATTTAACATATTTAACATATTAAAATTAAAGAACGGAAAGTTTTAAAAATAAGTTTTTAAATTACACAAAAAGTTTAAAATTTTTTATTTATTTACTTTATTTATACACGACTAAAAGCAGGTGGCCAAAAGAAAATGAAGTATTAATAAAAATTAAAATAAAAATTAAACTTAAAATTATATTAAAAATTTACCATTAAATAATTAAATAGGCATTTATTCCACATTATAAAATAAAGTGAAATAAACTCACTTAGAATGATACTTTTTTCTTCCTTCTAATTTACTACACTCAATTTTTAAATTAAATTCATATATTTAGCTGCAGAGAATTTTTTGACAGATGAAGATAACAAAGTTATTTTATAAAAAGAATATTTTAAATAGGAAAAAAAAGATTTTAATATATTAATATTTAAAATAGTAATAAAAACAAGTGCGATATTAAAAATCCTCCATTAGTTGCATTTTTAATACGAATTATTTAAAAACTGATGTTCACTTAATTATTTTTTTTTTAATTTTTATATCTTGAACATCGATGCAATATAACTTTCAGTCTATAAAAAATGTTTTTAACAATATTTTGCCAGAGATATTTTCGAGCAATTTCCATCATAGTTCTTTCCTTAGGCCTCCGTTTTAATATATTACAATATTAAAAGCTCTTGCCTCTCCCTCCCCCAAGCAATATTCGTCTCTTTCGCACGCACTATTTGCGCTTTTGTCGTAAACTTAAGCGCACTTTGGCAAATTGGTTAATAACAAAGAACAAAGAAAAACCGAAAATACCTTTTAACGAGAAACCAAAACATGAAACAAAACTTTGCACTTTTTACAAAGCGTTTTCTTTCTTTTTCTTCCCCTGTTGTTTCTCTGCTCAGTTTTTGCCGGGACACAGGACACAGAAAGTAGGCGTTTGCCTTTTTCTGATGTTAACAAAATTATAAAACTTGGTCGATTTTCCCCTTCCTCCCCCCTGAACGTCACTGCAGGTGTAAAAAGTTGTTGCACGAACTTTTCCAAGTGTTGCATTTAATTTTTCAATTAAAAATGTTTTGCAGCAAAAAGGTTGCAGTAGCGGATGTGCCTCAATAAAAGCTGAAAGTCAAGCAAATTGCACCGAAATTAGTCAAAAACTAGTCGGAAAGGCTATAGTCGAGCTCCCGACTATAGGATACCTGTTACTTCTTTGAATATATATTAAGTATTTTGCGAATTTTAAACTCAAAAGTTATTAAAACTCTAAGTTAACAGTTAAATTATTAAAATATTCATAAAAATACTTTAAAGTTATAACTAACCGAAAAAATATTCGACAAAAGATTTATTTTAAATTGAATATTCGTAAAATATAGAGAGGAGGCTCCGCCCTGTGCGCAGGCACGCCGAAGATTTAATGCCCTTCCAGAGCCCTGATTGTTACATTGACAACTATATGAAATAGTGAACCTATTAAAACCAAATTCATTCTGGACGTATAAGACAAAAGAATATTCATAATCAGCGAGTGATTGACATAACTCCAGAAGCAACAAAAATGTTCACCCTAATCCATAATTATCGGCCAATCCTTTTTATGGCAGATATATGATATAGTGGACCGATTTGAACCAATTTTAATTAGAATGTATAGGACCAACTATAATGCATATTCTGTCAGATTGGTTGAGATATCTCGGAAAACAAAAAAGTTTTTTATACTAAAACTTGATTATCGTATATGACATATGACAGCTATATGATATAGTGGTTCGATCGAGAATTTAAAACAAACTTGATCTGCGTAGGACTTATAGAAGTCTGTGTACCAAATTTGGTTGCTCTATCTCTTATAGTCTCTGAGATCTAGGCGCTCACACGGACGGACGGACAGACGGACGGACAGACGGACATGGCTATATCAACTCGGCTGTTGATGCTGATCAAGAATATATATCCTTTATAGGGTCTTCCACGTCGCCTTCTGCCTGTTACGCACATTTGCACGAATACAATATACCCTTTTACTTAATTTTTAAGTAACGGGTATGATGAGCTACAAAGCAGCGGGAGAGGAAGGGAAAGGAGAAAGTTCAAGTAGAGGCCTAAAATGCGAGATTACAGAAAGCCAATAAAGACGGGGCCAAAACAAACTCGTTTGTCAGACAAAAGTCGTAATCACAATACAGTGAAATTGTTTTGGATGCCAGCCAGGAGTCCAGTTCAAGGGGAGGGGACGAAAGGAGAGAGGGGCAGGACGCCAGTGGAGCAGCAAGCCAATCTGACAGTCGAGCTACCATATTCTTTCCTCTGAGATAATTTCCTGTCATTATTTTGTGGTCTTCCGCAGTCGAACGTAAAAATTGCGACTCAAAGGTTTATTTTCAGCCAAAACCAAACAAACAGGCCAACACGACAGACGGACGGACAGACAGACAGATTGCAACTTTATACAGGATAAAGCGGGAGAGGGGAGAGCGGAAAAGGAGGAGAGTCAGTTGGTCAGGCAGTCGAAAAATTGACTGCATTGCCCACGGGTCAACAAATAAATTGGCTGCCCGCTTGAGCAGAGCGAGAGAGAGTAATAGAGTGCGAAAGAGACAGAAGTGGAGAGAGAGAGAGAGAGAGAGAAAGAGAGAGATGGACATACGAAGCAATGTTGATTTTGAGGTCATCGCTGATATTGCGGATGTGAATCCTTTTTGATTGCATTGGCCCCGCACTCAAATTACCAACTGCCAACTGACAGTTGCCACTGGCAACAACAACAACAGGAGCAACAACTGTAATGACAACGACAACAGCAATAAGAACAACAACAACTACGGCGTATTAATTGTGGTTTTGACAGTCGAAAATTGGCATTTTAAGTGCGGCTTGGTGTCATTTCCACTGCAGTTAAACCATTAAAAAGTCTTTGCGTCAAATATTTATTACAAATGCCCACACACGAACAGAGAGACAGACAGTCAGTTCAGACAGACAGACAGACATCAAGTAGTGCAGCTATTGACAATCCACACCTCTTGAATATCTCATAAAACCGGATAGTCAAATGATACTCTGAGTAGTCTAAATTATGGAAGAAAGCATACCCTATGTATAAAAAATTTAAAATCAATCGTCTAGTAAATTATTCAACCAACAATAAAAATTTCAAACATAGTAATTAAATCACTTTCAGCTAGCTTTACTTGCTCAAAACTTAAACAACGTCAAAGTATTTATTTTAAGATTTGTCTGTGTTTTAATAAATATTTTCCAAATCTTGCACATATTTGCGAAAGCTTTTTTACATATACAGATTTTTTTAAATGTAGAAGTGATGTCTTCTTTTAGTGTAAAGCAGCAAATAAATTTCCCAAAACGAAATAAATATTTGTGCATCGGCATTTTTAACTAAATAAAAAACTATTAAGAACAAAGAGATAATTTTTACTAATGTAGTATTATTATATAATTTATATTGTAACAAAAACATCAAAATTTAATTTAAAAAAAAATGTATTTAGGAATAACAAGTATACATAAACATATAAACATATTTATATATTTTTTTTAATTGTTTTGTATGCACAATGACAAATTACAACATTGCTTTTTACATCTAATATTCTGGCTTTGCTTATAATTATATATTTATTGGGTTTGTCAAGATTATTTTTTATAAATAGCCGTAAAATTTGATTTGATTTTTCAATGCCTTTGAAGCTTATTTCGTAATCCAATTGGCAATCCAGTCAAATTTATAGAATATTACAAAAATTACGTATGTAATTTAATCATTTTTAAAGCCTTAAAGTTTTTGAACTTTGTAGTTTGTTCCTTACATAAGAACAAATTTGAAGGATACATTAGCTATTTTACAAAAATTTGAAAGCATACAAAAAGAAGTACATTTATTTTATTCTCTTAAATTAGAAAGCCTACAAAAAGGAGTAAATTTATTTTATTCTCTTAAATAAAATAAAATTACTCCTTTTGTATGATTTATAATTTTTATAAAATTGCTAATGTATCCTTCACATCATTTAACCTCTTTCAATGACTACAGGGCATAATTTCAAGTGTTCGAATATTGTGTGCAATTTTACAATAACTGTCGACTCAAGTGCTTAGTTGGCTAAAGAAATAAAGAATAATTCTATGCTGGTTTTATGGATTATTGAGTTCAACCTGCTGCACAGATGGAATGATATACCCCTTAATATGAATCTAGAAAAAAAGCAGACAGAGAGAGAGAGAGACAGAGAGAAAGAGAAAGAGAGAGATAGAGACACTCACGGGGATTCATTGTCGAATATTTCACGAATTGAGCTGTCATGCAAATGTGGCATTTTCTGTTTTTGAAGTTGACAGCGTCAAAATTGCTGCATACATCGCATGGTCGAGTGATGGTCAGAGAGGGGGGTGAGATGGGTTAGATGGGGGCAGGAGTATGTATTTTGAGGGGCTTTAGATTTTGTAGATTGATTTGCTACACTGAGAGCAAAATCAAGTACTTTCGTAGTTGAATCAAGAATTTCCGGTGTCGAGCCAAGCCTGAAAATTCTTGATTCAAGAACGAAATTCTAAGTATATTTCAAATTTAAGTATATTTCATACTTGATTTAAGTCCTCAAAACTCCATAAGTGAGTACAAAAACGTCTTAATATAAAAACATGAAATAAGTATTATGAGCCTTTTTCAATAAAATAAAATGATACAAATGATCCAAATTATAAATCAACATCAAAAGTAAGGGAAGACTGACTACAGAAGTGATCAAAATATAGTCTTCAAATAAAGTCTTAATTTTTCAGTGACCATCATTGCTGACGAGCCAGAACCATTTGGGAATTCTAAGCAAACGAAAGCAAAAAGATATAAGAATAAAAATAAAATTATATTTAAGAACGAAACAATCTTATTTTAATGTATTTCCTGATTTATGATTTTTATTCTTATTTTTTAATGTTTAACGTCTTCTTATGCCTCTAAGAGCGATTCGCTCTTAAAGTAAGAAAAATTCGGACGAAACGTACTGTTTTTTTTCTGAGTGTATTGCTGTTTTTCGAGGGGGATGCGCTTTCCGTGGCGCATTGTTGTTGCGGATGTCAGTTCGATCAATCATGGACATCTGACAGTCACTAGATGAGTTGCATGCAACGTCACGGAGATTCCTGAGTATATAGAGTATATATTCTCATCAGATTGTTTACACTTAATACGCTAATAACTCAACTGGCCCCACAGTCAACAGCTGAAGGCAAATGGCAAAAGTTTTATTGAAAGTGCCACACAATTTGTTTGTATATTTAAATTATCATACAATTTTCAAAAAGTTTCGCTCAAAATGGGCGCAGTTCCCTCTTTTACATTCAAGGAAGGCTTCTTCTTCTTCTTCTCCTTCTTCTACTTATTTTACCCTCTATCATCTACCTTCTGTCGTTTGCGTTGTGCCTCCGTCTTGGCATTTTGACTTTTGGCTTTTGCTTTTATTGTTTGGGTGCGGGGCCATTTTGAATTACATTTGTGTAATTTTGCGGAAAAGAAACTTTTTTATTTGCTAATTTTGTTAAATTAGAGCACGAAATGAAAGAGAATCCCAAATGACTCCTTATGAAATGCGCCCAAAACATTCATGATTGCGACCAGTAGCCAGCGGCAAAAATAATTACAAGGACACATGTAATTTGCAATTCTTTTTAGTTAGCCAAGAACAAAGTGCATGCAAAGTGCTACACGACATAATGGAAATTGAGAAAGGCTCCGACCTCAAACAGTGTAATAGAGTGTGTTTCGCAAAGGTACAACTAATCAAAGGGGGAGATATTTGCAGATAAAAAAACTTTGAGCTACAGCTGGGCTTAATTGTATTTATTGAAAGCTTTCATGTGCTTTTAAGTAACTTAAGCACTTGATTAAATTATTTTAAAGATTTATTGGAAATATAAAAATTTAATAGCATTCAAATTTAAGTAAATAAAAGCTTTAATTAGCTTTTAAAATTATAAAGCGCATTTAATCAACTTTGTTTAAATTCAAAGATGTTTAAACAAATATTTTAAGCAAATTATATCAAAGAGATTAAGAATAGGAACAGAGCTCAACTAGTGAGAAGCTTTAATGAGCTTTCAAAGCTTTAAAGAATTTTTAAAATGGCAAGTGAGTAAGAGCTTTAAAATTATGATAACAATATATAGATTTGTATTCTGTCAGTAAAATTTAAAGTTTTAATGTGCTTTTAAGTATTTTTAAACACATATTTTAGGGAATTTAAATAATTATAGGAAATGGAAAAATTTAAAAGAATTCAAATTTAAATAAATAGAAGCTTTAATGTGCTTTTAAAACTATAGACTGCATTTTATGAACTTTGTTTAAATTTAATAAGGAAAGAGTGTGTTTTTAAAGTTGATTAAAAACACGGTTTATTAAAATTTTTTTAAATAGATGGAAAATAGAATCAGATGTCAACAAGTGAGAAGCTTAAATGAGCTTTCAAAGCTTTGAAGCGTTGTTTAAATTACAAAAACAGGGAGTAAATGGTTAAAGACTAGAATATATATATATGTTTTATTCTGTCAGGAATAGTTTATTGTTATAAACATTTTGACTGATCTCATACTCAAGATTCTAGAACGAACGTATGGGTAAGTGATTCGAACTCTTAGACAGTCATATACTTACAAATATATGAATGTATAAAATTGTCAATTTTGTGAAATCAACTGTCAGCTTTCAGTCCGAAACTCATCTGCTTAGAATGTCTACTATATAAATATATGTATTTGTACATGCGGTCAAAGCATAAGCGGATTAATCGCAAAGAACAGAACGCACTCTCCTTTATGAGGTTTTCTATCTGCGATTCTAATAAATTGCCAGTAGCCAAAATGGGGCACTTCCGGGGGACATTTACCCCGAAACCCGGGCATTATTGTGGCCAGACTTTAATTGCAATTAACTAAATACGCACCAAAGTGTACATATATGCATTCCATTAAATCAACATTAATTTATATAATGTATTGTGCTCTGACTATTGTTATAGGTTTTTTTTCTCATCCTTACGATAAATAAATGCGGCAGGTTTGGTTTTATACCCTGTAAAATTCATTGTTGGGATAATCTAAAGTATTTTTAAAATATTTTATATTAAATGTATTGATTAAATTAGTTTAAATATGTTTACTATATATTTTTTAATCTAAAAGATTTGTGTGACTGTAAATGATAGGATATTTTATTATTACAAGCCAATATTAAATTGGTTAGCAACTCAATAAAATACAGGGTATCTAGACGTTGCATACTAATCATCAGCTCATTGCTAATTGTATTCTTTTTTCGTTTGTTCGTTTTGGGCGGCTTTTAGTTGTGCGTAAATTGTAATAAACACATGTAGGCCAACTAATACATTGGCATGTGGTGGGGCATTCGAATAATTGATATTGATGGTTGTAATCCTACTTAATCCCTAATTACAAACAAATGAATACGTAGAAATGTTGTGCGTGTGTGCGTGTGTGTGTGGGCGATTGACACACCCAACAAATGGCGGAAAAAACTCGCATCGCGATTCATTTATAATATACTAATATACTATATATAAAGCACATACCATACATAAATCATTTTCATTTACAAGTTCAATATCTTTTCGAGTTGGAGCCTCAAACCTTTTGTATATAGTTTATTTAAATTCGAGTATCGTACGAAAGTAATTTGCTAATTAGTTCGTATTCGAAATCGCATTCATTCTCATGTGAGTTAATCATGATGCTGTCTATTCATTAATTAGTCTCTGGCATTGGCATTTCCTCTAATTGAACAAACATTCGACTCTGAATTATTTAATATAGATGAGTGTACAAATTAAAACGACACTTCGTATGGGAAATCCCTCTGAAATTTCTATGTGTGATGCTTACAAATACATTAGCTGTTTAATCATCCAATCATTCGCGAAGCTACATTTAATGTAGACTTTAAGTTAATTCTTATCATTAGTTCTTATCAATAAGTTGCATTAATTTTAAAACAGCCATAACTATCGTTATAATCAGGGATTGAAACCTTTACCGAAACCGTAACCGTTAACCGATGAAAACCGATTGAAATTTGTAACCGTAACTGAAACCATAACTGAAACCGTAACTGAAATCGTAACCGAAAAAACTTTTTTCCGCTGTACCGAAATCCATAAAACGAAACTCTTTAAACCGAAATAACCGTTTAGTAACCGATTCATTTATAAGGATTAATTTTGGTTCTGGCCATCGCAGCTACTGAGCAACTTTGATAACTTTGAACTGCCATAGTTTTGTCAAAAGTCAATCAATTTCAATGCGCAGTGTAAATTTGAGAATGATTTTACCTCTAAATTCGTTCTGCATTTAAATTTTGTTCATTTTCAAAATTCGAATTTTTTCGAAAAAATCAAAAAATAGAAAGGGGTAACACTGTAAAATTTCGAAAAAATTCGATTTTCAAAAATATTCAAAAATTAAAAAAATTTAAATGCAGATCGAATTTAAAGGTAAAATCATGATCAAATTTACATTGCGCATGGGAGTTGATTGAGATTTGACAAAGTTATGGCAGTTCGAAATTATTAAAAATCAGTAAAACTGAAATAATCGATATTTTCAAACCAAATGAACCAAATTTATGTGACATCAAATTATAATAAAATCGACATTACGCTGGACCATTCCAGTAACCAGATAACATTATCTTCCAGGCTAAAAAGAGCATTATGTATTTTTTCATGTAAAACAATGTATAAAGCTTTATATTTTGAACAGAAACCATATCAGTATTTTTAAACCGAATCTTACAAAAAAAAAACGATAACCGTTACAAAACCGATACTCTAAGATTTTGCATAACCGATATATTTTTAAAGCTCATAGTCTTCACTTTCTTGGGTGTATCATTAGAGATTTGTAGAAAATATCCGAATAAAAATAAATATGTTGAACCTGCTAATTGAAATACTTGTAGAGCTGTCAAACAGGCTATTTTAACAAAATACTCATAGAAACGAGTTCGTATTAAGTTATTAGTTTACTATACACTTGTCAATCCAGCTCTCTCTTGAATTCATTTAATGCTGAGCCTTGGGCCATCAATAAAACAATCAATATGCTGACAGCTAGAAAATCCCCTCGGTCAAATAGACAGACAGAGAGACGGAGAGACGGACGAGAAGTAAATGGGGCCCATTCATAAATTGACACATTATCAAAATTTATGAGTGGCCGATACAAAAGGCGTGACATGAGTTACATTCACTAAAAGGGCTGCAGAAGTAGGGGAAAGGGGGATAGGGGATGGTTGTCAGCAAATAACTGTACGAAATTAATGATGCGACAACAAATGCAACAGCAAAAACAAAGGCCACAGATACTGATACAGATACTGATACTGAAACAGATACAGATACTAATACTGAAACAGAAGCTGAGACAGAAGCAACAGTTGCACAATAAACAAGCAACAACGCGACAGTCGAACTGCTCGATTGTGAGATGCCCAGTACCCGAAAACTCTCAGCCTTTCAATTCCATTATCATAAATAAAGTAAAAATAAATCGAACAAAAACAGGTAAAAAATGTTTATAATTATAATAATTTTGTAAAAGGAAAAAACTCTACAAAGTATATTTTTTAATGCAATTGCCAAATATTCCCTTTTTTTTATCAAATTTTTGCAATATTTGCTGACAAATAAATTTAAAAAAACATTAAAAAATAATAAAAATATTAAATAATATGTTACAAAATATAACAAATTAAATTTATATTAATTTCAGCAGCCAAAGCGATTATTTGTCGTTGTACTAGCAATAAACTATGTACACATAACTATATCTCAAATTATCTCCACTGTTTATTCAACAATCGAGATTAAATTTTTAGGAAACCTTCACTAAATCGAAAACATTTCTTGTGCCAAATCTCAAGGCAGTCGGTTTATAAATTTCCATGTTATTCGATTCGGATGGGAACGTGCCAAAAATTAAAGACAATAAATTAAACTGCATGCACAACATTGTCACAAATTCAATAGCCTTTGTACGCTTTGGGTACTGGGCTAAAAAGCACAAACTCAAAGTCAGAAAAAAGGCAATAAACTGCAGAGGATGGTAGGAGAGAGAAAGAGAAAGAGGGGGTTGGCCATCGGAAGTCACCCCCTGCCGATGGCGACACATTGAGGGATGTCGAGATGTCGGGATGTCGTACGGTCAAACGTATGGCGTGGCAACAGCTTGACGCCAAAGGGAAAGACAACGAAAAAAAATAAATATAAAGCCCGCATGGATTTCAGGGGGACAGGGGTTGCTTTCCCCTAAGGGGGTTGCTTCTATGTGGTTCGCATTGTACGACAAGTGTTGTGATTTTCCAGTTTCGACGTTGGTTTTTTGCTAATGTTTTTATTACATTTGGCAAAATAGATTCACAAATTTTTTAATTAACTGCCATCAAGTAATGAGAAGAAGCATAACAACCCCCTTTTTGGAGGAACAACCCCCATTTCAATAAAGGGGGTGTGGCGAAACTCCCTTGCAATTGCGACTGATGGAAAATTATTTGTTTTGCCTTTCTTGTGGTGGTCCAAAGTTTGAGGTATTCATTTGTAGTTAAAGTGTGTGTGTGTGTGTACACTCAGAAAAATGTTTTTCTATATTTTAGAAAATACACAGAAAATTTTAATTGAGAATAACTTTTAATATCGAGATTAAATTTGTTTCTAAAAAAAAATTAAATGATAACGGTAAATTAGCTTGCTTTCAAATTGGAGAAACTTTGTCCTTACGTTAAGAAAAATTCTTTCAAACTTTTTAGAAACTTAAACTTAATGGTTTTTAAAAAAAGAAATTCGAATGTGCATAAAAATTTGTATTTTTGAACATTTTTGAGTTTGTCGAAAGACTTTCTTGACTAACTGTGTATATAATTTATTCTTATTGTTAATTTAAACAAAATTTAATTATTTTATTATTTTTTTTAAGTTCTAAATTACTTTTTGTTAACAGCTCTCAGCTCTCTCATTAAATAAATAAATAAAAAAACAGCTCAACAGCTCTTAGTTTACATTAAATAAATAAACTAAAAAAATAAATAATTTCAAAAATAAATAAGTAAATTAATAATAAATTATATAAATAAAAAAGTAAACAAAACAAAAAGTAAATATGTAAATTAATAAAAAAGTATATGAATAAATATATAAATAAACACTTTGACTATTTTATTGCGATTTTAGAGTGAGATTTTGTTAAGTGTATGTATGTGTGTATTTGGGATAAAGTTTTGTGGCGTATAAATTTCAACTTGCTGCAAATAATTGGGACGTGAGCGACACAAGAGTCAGCAGAAGTCACTTTGGCCGACAGATGACGTGACACCCCGTGGGCTTAGACAACGCCCCAGGGAAGGGGGATGAAAGTAGTGGCAGGTAGAGTAGAGAGAGTGAGAAAGGGGAGTGAAAAAGAGAGGGGGGGTGAATAGGTAAGCGGCGGCATCGTGTGAAATGTCACTTCAATTGCGAGTCTACAAATGTTGTTCACCTTTTTTACACGTAGAGAGCATCAACGTCAACAACTTTTTAACAATGAAGAGCAACGGACTTTGGACTAGAAGAGGAGCATAGAGGGGAATTTGAGGGAGGAAAAGCTCCAGACAATGTATTTACTTATTCATTGTGCAAAGTTCGAGCAGAGTGAGAGAGATAGAGAGAGAGAGAGAGAGAGAAGGGAGAATGAGAGACAACAACTTCCGCAGAAATCATCCTTAGACGACGCTGTTTGACATTTCGGCCTGAATTATTTATACGCTGCACTCTGACAGCATCTCTATCTCACTCTACACCTTTCTCTCTCTCTGTCACCCTCTCTATCTTGCACTAGTTGCACTAAAAAATGGCCTGGGAATCGATGCTAAAAGTATATTTTTTTTCTAGTTTAGTTTTCATTTTACATTTTGCCTTTTGTTCAGCTTTCAGTATTTTCTGCCTTCTTTTTTATGCACTTTTTTTGGATGATTCCTCTTTTATTTAATCAACAACTGACATTGCCCGCTTGTGTGACAATCCCACAGTCCCCACACTCTCCTCTCTCTCTCTCTCTCTTTTCACTCTCTCTTTCGCTAGTGACAGTTGCACAAACCGTTGAGCACATAATCCCCGTTGGCCGAATCGTAAAAGCTTCGCTGATTCCACATGCATATTATACCTAGATTTGTTGCATTTACCAGAATATACACAGAGGGAAAAAATCAAGTCTTTTGTAATTAAAACGCCACATTTCGAACTTGATTTCTCACTAAGATTGAAGTTACTTAAGTCAAGTACTTTGATCTCATTTAAAGTACGAAATTTAAGTATTTTAGTATTTTAAAATTTGAATTAACTTTAAAACGTACTTGATTCAAATACAAATAAACTTGATCCAAGTCCTTTTAATTCTGGTACTGAGTAAAAAATAATATATATAATATTATATCAAGTATTATTAAGCATATTGCAAACTTAATTTAAAATCGTGTGAACTTGAATTGTATGTATAATGTGTTCTTGATAATATAAGAATTAAAGTACTTGGTTTAAGATGTCATATACTTAATCTGTGAGTCGAACTTGAGTCTCGAACTTATGTAAAGAATTTGAGTACTCTTTTCTAGTAATTTTAGAGTTTTACTTGATTTAAGATTCTTTGTTCTTATATCAGGATTGTTAGTACTTGATCATAGAATTTTACTGCTCATTCTAATTAATTCGTACTTATATCAAGTATTATTTTTAAGTAACGATAATACTTAATTCGAGTTCACTCGAACTTAATTTTAGTACGGCTTTTTTCTCTCTGTGTATATATCGTATATGCCAGCAGACATTCGAAATCAGTGTGCACAGGTTTGAAAGTGATTTGGGAAATGAGAGCTGAGAACTGAGACCAGAGAGCTGAGAGCTGACAACTGAGAACCGTGCGCTCCCAGTGATCAACTTTTAGTCCCTGCCAAAGTCCACATTCAATTTGCTGTTGACAAGCTGAAATCCTTCAGGACTTAGCGTTTACTTCGACAAAGTGCAAATCTATAATTAATTTACGTTCTTCGACTGCAAATATCTTTAATTTGTTTAATTCAAATTGATAAAGCAGAGAAAACTTTAAGTTGAGTATAGAAGCGGAAAGAGCAGAAAGCAGCTTTAATTTTACGGCATTCTAAATAATAGAAAAAAGCTCATTTAAGCTTATTTAAAGCTTGATATATACGAAGGATGAATAACAAAGTGTTCTTTAGTTATTCTAAAATATTCCAAGTTTCATTTAATTGAAGCTTCTAAGTTTTAATAAAAGCTCATTAAACTTTTAAAAACTTTGCTTGAATACACAATAGAAATGCTCAAATTCGAAATCAAAAATCAAAATTAATATAACAGATTTATGCTTAAAATTCTGGTATTTGTGTGAATTCAACTTATATAATTATTTAATTTATATATATAATTTATGTAATTTATATATATCATTTATGTTGTCAAAGTTATTTAAAACTCGTAACGCTTAATGCTCAATGAAACTTTTAAATATTTGTTTAATTTCCTATTTACAGTTAAAAATTTAATCTCAAATATACAGTTAGTCGAGAAAGTATATTGGCAAAAAAAATATTTTATTTAAATGTACAGATTCAATAAAAAATGTTTTTGTAAACTTTAAAATTCTTTTAAGTTATATTTAAATCTTAAATTACTTTTTTAATAGCCCTCATTTGAAATTAAATAAATAAAGTAAATAAAAACATAAATAAGTAAGATAATTAAAACTAAAATTATTTTTTTTAAGTGTTCAAATTCGATGAAAATTATTTTTACCAATTTTTAACTGGATCTAAATTTTATTTAAATTCTTAATTACTTTTTGTCAATGTCCCTTAGTAAACATTAAAAAAAAAATAAAAAATAAAAAATAAAAAAAAAATCAAATAAATATTTTTTTAAAATGCTGTAATTCAATGAAAATTATTTTACTAATTTTCAACATGTTCTAAATTCAATTTAAATTCTAAATTACTTATTGTCAAGAGCTCTTAGTTGACATTATATAAATAAAATAAAATAAATAAATAAAGAGTAACATCAGCTAAATGTGACACTTCTCATAATTTTCCCATCACAAATGTACAAATAGTTATAGCCTAAAATTGTTAAAGTACTCGAAGACTTCAAGAGTTAGTTATTCGTGAGCTTATTGATTCGGTTGCCATAGTTGAATCAATTTAAATTACAAGCTTCTCTCAGCTTTCAAGCTGCTAGCTACTATACGTAATTGTGCTTTATGTATTCATTTCTTGTGCTCATCTCCCGCAGGCACTGTGCTCAGGTTCATCAGTGCAAATGAACTTGGGGCAACTCAATAGTAGTAACAGTAATAGAAACTGTTGTGGGAGACTCCCCGTGGGTTTGCCACGCCCCTTTCTTACAGTGTCTTACCAAACGAAACGAAATGCTGCTGATCCCAAGCGTAATTAGTTAGCAAAATGTTGAAGCACTTGAAAATGTACGTAAATTGTTTAATTGTTGCGCAAAAGGAACTGAATAATCTGCTCAAATTTCATTCATTACTTGTCTCTCACTCTATCTTGACTTCTTTTGTTTCCCTTCTCTCTCTCTCTGTCTTTCGAGTGGAGAAGCCACTTCATTTGCATAAATGAATTCTGCAAATTTTGAGTAGCACTTGACGTTACCCGCATCCTTTCCCCTCTTCTCTTCCTCTTGGCCACAATCTCCTAACGTATTGCTATTGCCAATCCCTATCTGTGCCGACTTTTGTTCATCTGATGCTTATCCATAAACCGCAATTCAATGCATACTCGTATGCCAAACAATTTCTCCTTTTCTAAGCCTCTTCAACTCATCTCTGCTCATCTCATCTCAACTTGAGTTTCGAGTGCCTTGCATCACGCATACGCCGTGTTGTGCGGCTTCTGTTTGGGCTTTCTATTTAATTAACATGTGAGCTCCTCGAGCATCTGTTATTCCCTCTCTTATTGCCATTATTATACCCGTTACTTAACTAAAATAACTAAAAGGGTATATTGTATTCGTGCAAATGTGCGTAACAGGCAGAAGAAGGCTTGGCAGACCCTATTAAGATATATATTCTTGATCAGCATCAACAGCCGAGTCGATATAGCCATGTCCGTCTGTCCGCCCGTGTGAGCGCCTAGATCTCAGAGACTATAAGAGATAGAGCAACCAAAATTTGGCAAACAGACTTCTTTAAACCCCACGCAGGTCAAGTTTGTTTTAAAATTTCGAATTTTCGATTATATCATATAGCTGTCATAGGAACAATTAGTCGATAATTCAATCTAACAGAATATAAATTCAAATTGGTCCTATACATCCAGACCAAACTTGGTTAAGATCGGTTCACTATATCATATATCTGCCATCGAAAAAATTGGTCGATAATTAAGGATTAGTGTGAACATTTTTGTTGTTTCTGGAGATATGTCAATCACTCGCTGATTATGAATATTATTTTGTCTTATGCGTCCAGAATGAATTTGGTTTTAATAGGTTCACTATATCATATAGTTGTCATTGTAACAATCAGGACTCTGGAAGGGCATTAAATCTTCGGCGTGCCTGCGTACAGGGCCGAGCCTTTCTATATTTTAGGAATATTCAATATAAAATAAATGTTTTGTCGAATATTTTTTTGGATAATTATTACTTTAAAGTACTTTATGTGTTTTTAATGATTTAAATGTTAACTTTAATTGTTTGCAGTTATCATTATAAACTTAGAGTTTTTATATCTTTAGAGTTTAAAATTCACAAAATACTTTATATATAATCAAAGATGTAACGGGTATCCTATAGTCGGGAGATCGACTATAGCCTTTCCAACTAGTTATTATGTGCTTTTGCTATTCACAAAACTGAATGGTTGCATATCTATTGAAATACTCCGAACCCCATTTCAATTAATCAATTTTGCAGCAATATTCAAATGTAGTTCGTTTTTTTCCTGAACAACATATGTATGTTTAACCCTTTGCCCTCGAGACAGAATCCAAATCCTTTCCATCTTCCGCATTTTTGCCACCTTCTCCACCTGGAAAAACGGCAACACCTTTCATATGGCCAACGGCATTGCCAACTTTTATCATTATGATGCGCAAATGGCCAAAAACTTTTACCCTCAGTGTACACGCGTATACCGCTGAATAAATTAGTTACATTTCCACTTTCTAAGCGATTTAGTTTGTTGATTAAACTTTTACATAAACGCCATGACCGCGCCTCCGGCTAAACATCCTCCCTAATCCATTCTCCCTCCTCAACCTCTAAAATATGCAGCAATTTAAATATGATACACAAATATCACACATACGACACGTGCAACGAATTCAACAGATAAAATGTTTAAAGTCTAATAAAATAAACACTAATAAAAAATTGATTTGCTTATGGTATAAAGGAAATGTAAACCCAATTTGGGCCCTTTCTTATTGGTTTTGGGTACAAACATTATGATGTTTTCTAGGATTCTTAAATAATCCGTTTTTTATAAAAGTAAGATAAGTTAGTTATTTAAGCAATTAGAAATTAATAAAAAATATTTCCATTTACATATATAAATAGTTAAATAAAAATTATGCACAATTAATGCATAATTGCTAAAATTGCAATTAAGTAGGTACAATTTTATGGCCCAAATATCTTCTGTCCTGAGCTTAAGTGCATTCTTGTTTTTAAATTTGTTGAGTCGCTTACACTGATAAAAAAGATCGGTTTCTTTAGTCTAGAATATTCATTTAAATTATTTGAAATTTTAAATTTTAAATATGTACAAAAAATAGAGCATTTTTTAAATTAGTGATTATACCATTAAGATGTTTTCTATATTTTTAAGAACTTTTTAAAACATATTTAAGACGAAAGGACTAATTTATTTATTTAAATTATTTAACGTCAACTAAAAGCATTCGACAGAGACATAAAAAAAGAGTTACCTAAATTTTAAATTCATTTATAAATATACAAAAAATAATAAAAATAATATACACAGCGTCAATTTATCTCTAATGTGTTTTTAAATTTGTAAAGAATTTAATCTTACTAGTGATATCAAATATAATAGAATATTCAAATATTTAATATAGATGTTTTCTGTTCTTTTAAGAATCTAGTTAGTCGACTCATTTTGTAAATTAATAGTTTTCTTAATAATATTTTTCCTACAAAAATTAATATTTTCGTCTAAAAAGTGCATCGAAAACCAAGTAAAAATTTTCTTACAGTGTACGTACACATATTTGTGTGCGAGGAAAGTGCAAGGCTAACCTCAAGCAAAGTTTCGCAGCAATTAAACATTAATTACGAAACCTCAAAGAGGCACATTAGTGGCCGCTGTTGCAACGAGGAGGCAACGCCAAAGGAACCCAAAAAACTCGGGCCAGGCGCCTCGAATTATGCTACATTATATAAGTATGACGATGAGTGTGAGTATGAGTGTGAGTGCGAGCATGAGTGTGAGTTAACGGGTATGAGTATAAGTATGAGTACAAGTACAAGTGCAAGTACTTGTCGGTGCAGCGGCAAACTAATTACGCGCCTCTTTAAGAAATTAAATGCATTTGGGCCTTGTCAACATGCAACACCAAGGAACAAGTGAAGGCAACGCACTATGGACAATTTGCACGATTTTTTGGAATAAATTCAGTTTCTTAAAGTGTCCCGGAAGTGTCCAAACTGCAATGTTACATACCAGAAATTTTAACAGAGCTCGTCGCTGTTAAATTTTAACAGAGCAAACACAGCTGATGCAACTGAAAATCATTTGATTTTTCACCTAACTTTAAAACTCGTCAATTTCTTTATTAATTCGGAAAACTCTATCATATATATGTATATATCATATTTAAGTGCTTAGATTATAGAATTTGGTCGTATTATTCACGTAATTTTGCACATTAGAAATTTCGTTTTACTACCGATTTCCCTATATGATATAGTAGTCAAAAGTTGACCAAAATGTCAGAAACTTACTATTACTCATTACTGGTGAGTTTGACCGGAAAATATTGAAAAATAACAAGGTTTTCAGGAAAAAAGTGCTTTTCAAACGATAATTCCTATTATTTCTATATAGTTAGTTGTCTGATTTGGATCATATTTTAGCAACAAGTCAGTATAAAAGTAACACATCAAACCTAAAAGTTTGGTTTGGATTGCTTGAAAAACAAAAAATTTTAATATCGCGAAATCAAGGATTAAGGCGGTACCACGCCCACTTTTCTAGTCCTTTTGCATATTGATATTATATGCCTAATGCAAAAAATTAGACTAAAATATCTTGTTTTGTTCTCGAGTTTTTAATTTATTCCAAAAAATCGGTCAAATTGCCCATAGTGCAACGTTCCTTTTAGCCTATTTGAGTGCACACTCAATGGCTGGCTGTGAGGACATAATTGCCACTCTTGCCAGAGACCCTTGAGGAATGTTTCTTTGGTGCGTTGAAAAAATCAAAAGAGTTGACTCGCAATTAAAATATTTGAAAACGTTAAATGAGCTTCAGCTACTGCCAAGTATTTTTACTCAAAGCGCAACAGCAGATAGAGAAAAAGAGAGAGAGAGAGAGAGAGAGAGAGAGAAGGCAACAAATAATTTATTTTATTTATTTATTCTTAACCATTAAAGTGATTAATTGGGCGCAATGTGGAATAAGGTCATTCGATAATAAGGACAAAAGCGATGCAATTCAATCTCTCGAAATTAAAAGCATCAATTTCTGTGGCTGGTATAAATAATATATGAAATATGTAACATACTTACGAGGGCTGTATGATAACTTAGTACTATGACATCTCGAGGAATAAATCAATAGCATTTATAAAAGATCATTTTATGTACGTTTGATAACTTAATATATAAACCAATTGCATTTATAACAGATAATTTTAGTAATTTCTTCTGTAATTTCTAGTCAACAAAAAGTTATTTTAAATGCTTTAAATTAAATAATTCTCTATGACTTCTAAAGTGATAAACCGATTTATTGTATCTCTGATAAAATTATTTAGTGGTAATTAGATTTGTTTCTAGTCTAATGTCATAATATAATGGTCTTAACTCAATAGCTTTAAACTATTTAACATATTCTATAAAATGACATCCCTAGTTTCTGCGGGCTAAAACGTTTAAATAATGTATAAAATAATATAAATAAAATATAGTAAAATTTAGATATAAAAAATATGATAAATTCTATATATTTCTTAAATTAAAAATGTTAATAAACGATTTCATATATTGCTAGATCTAGCTAAAATGTCAATAGTGCTGGTACTGGTCGAATGACCCTCGCAAATTTAAATCTACAAACGAGATTCACATGCATAGAAGTTTTATTTGCTTATTGTTTTGAATTTAGAGCGTAAATGTAAGTACAATTTGGAAAATTACATTTAAATAATTGAAATAACAAATGTTTTGAGCTGTAGACAATTTTGACATTGTTTTACAGGACTAACGAGGTGGGTTCGTTCAATTTGATGATGAGACCCGAAGGTTCCATGAATTATGCATGCAGGAAGAAGCAGAGGAAAAAATAAAATACAAATACAAATAAAATGAAATAATACAAAACTAACGGACAGAAGGTGAATGGTAGTCATTCACAAAAGCACTCATATGCGCACTCACACTCATGATTCACGACTCATGATTCACGACTCATGATTCACACTGACAAATGTAAGTGTGGCACATGTTTGTACTTGTTTTGACAGCGAATAGAGAGAGAGAGAGATGTGTGAGTAGTGAGAGAGAATGATTGTGTCAGGTGGCTTTAAACATATGTACGTTTAATATAGCACCAAAGTATACACACACACACACACACACTCGCATATACACACATTAATACACACACAATATGCTTTAGCATTTGGCATTTGGCAGTGCCAGCTGTGGGTAATTTGTAAACGTCAAAAGGCAAACATCGTGTCCTGCCTTGAACCTTCAGCCTCCTTTCCTCCTCCTCCCTTCATTCCTCCTGCTCATCATCCTTCCTCGAGTCATGTGAACAGAGATCAGAATAAATTCACACGTGCCTGGAATTTACAAGTACTCGTAGTTGTTGCACTATAGAATGCTGCCAGCTTCTTTCATTTTAAATACAATTTATTGTGCATGCCAGCCAAAAACAGAAACTAAACGAGGCTCAAATACTCTAAGACCACTTCTCTACTACACTGAAAAAAAAGACAAGAACATTTCTCTTACTTAATTTGTTTTGAAAATAAGACAATTTTAAAACCAAATTACTAATACTAAAAATCAGTACTTTGACCGGTATTAACCGTTAAAAATTGGTAACCGTAACTGAAATCCTAACCGAATAAAAACTTTTTTTTGCACCGAAACCGAAATACCGAAATTATTCAAACCGAATAAACCATTTAAAACCGATTCATTTAATCAATCATTAAATTCAATTATGTTCATAAGGTGTAATAATCGTTTTTAAAGCTAATTGTGATTTTAAATATTGCTCATACTAAATAGATTTTCGATTTATATATTGAAAGATTAAGTAGATCTTCTTGAAATCATAGAGATATTGTTTACATATCAACATTTGTTTTAACTTTAACCATACCGGTATTTCGAAACCGAAACATATAAGAAACCGGTAACCATTCCGAAACCGATGTACAGAGATTTTTCGTAACCGATAACCAAAAACCAGAATACTAACCTAACCGAAACCCTAACTAAAAACCGATATTCGTTTCGGTTTAATACCCTGCTAAGAATATTAGTTTCAAAAATCATAGTTCTTAATATAGCAATAAAAATCTAAAATTCTTAGGAACTTATAAATATGTCATATTTTATTAATAACGAATATCCCACAGTTTTCACATATTTAAAAATACCAACACAAATACCAAAAAAAAAAAATAAAACAACAAAAATAAAATTATAAATTTTAAAACCTGTCAAATTTTATTTTTTTTATTTGTTGTCTTGTACATTTATTATTGTATTTAAACTTATTTTTTTGGTCTTGAAAATATAAGAATTTATTTTTTATTATTAAGAACTTGGTCTTATTTTGAAATGTTCTTAACTTTAAGAATTTTTAGACCAAAATTCTTATTTCTAAGACCAATAACTTGATTTTAGTACCTGTTTTCTTGTCAGTGTACCAACATAATCGCACATTTGCCTTGTGGCTTTTAATATTTCATCTAGCATCATAGCATATACGTTTATTAATAATAAGCAAATGGTAATAGAAAATAGAAACATGTGTCATGCTAAGTGCCTCAAGCTTTGATCTAACTGTCAAACTATTTCTCCAATATTCTCCCTCTCTCTCTCAATCTCTCTCTCTATCTCTATCTGTGTTCACTTCACTTTTGGGCCAAGCTGTCACGTTCTGTACGTGTTCAATTTTAATATTACGACGCATTCGCATTCGCCTATTTCTCAAAATTCATAAATTTACTGCTCAACATCATGTGCGACGTCAAGAAGTCTCGCAAATTGACAGATGGAAGATATATTGGCAGCTCAGCTCAGCTTCTATCGAGAGCTTGTTACGTCGAGCAAAGTGCTCTGAGTATTACAAAGTCGTAAAACAAAATGTAGCCATCGATTGCCGAAGTTTAAGCACCCTTCCTGACCAGGGATCTCAAATAAGAGTTATGAGTTTAAGAAAATCAAACCTAAAATAATTTAACTGAGCAATTAATGTGAAAGTTTGAGATATACTATTTTTAAATGGGGTCCTGGGTAAACTTAAATTTTACATTTTTATTACAAATATTAAATTTATTTTTTCTGATCTTAAATTAAACAATTTTTTTTATATAATATTTAAATTTCCATTTTTATGTAGAAATAAATAATGACTCTAATTTTCACTAATTATTATACAAGATTTTTTATTATAAGAATTCAAATAAAGCCTTATTTCCAATTTTCATACAAAAATTTTAATGTTCTTACCAAAATATCAATAAATAATGATAAAACAATGAGAGAAACTGCGTGTAAATAAATAAATCAAAATGTAAAACAATGATAAAAGCAAATTGTTAAATATTATAATATTAATTTATAAAAATTTTGATATAATATTTAAATTTCAATTTTCACGTAAAAATAAATAATGACTCTAATTTTTACTAATTATTAAAAAATATATTTTATTATTATAAGAATTCAAATGTATTCTCCAATTTTCATACAAAAGTTTTAATTTTCCTAAATATCAATAAATAATGATAAAACAATGAGAGAAACTGCGTGTAAATAAATAAATCAAAATGTAAAACAATGATAAAAGCAAATTGTTAAATATTATAATATTAATTTATAAAAATTTTGATATAATATTTAAATTTCAATTTTCACGTAAAAATAAATAATGACTCTAATTTTTACTAATTATTAAAATATATTTATATTTTATTATTATAAGAATTCAAATGTATTCTCCAATTTTCATACAAAAGTTTTAATTTTCATATCAAAATATCAATAAATAAATAATTATAAAACAATTAAAATAAATTAATAAAATTGTGAAACAATGATAAAACCAATTTCTTAAATATTATGTAGTCTCGATAAGCCCAAAGAATTTTATCGCGATCCGTATGTAAACTCGAAAGTTTATAAAAAAAATTAAATTTCACACGACATGTTTTTGAATGAATTAGATACATTTATGTATATCGCACATGTTATCGAAGAGCAATGCGGTCAAGTTGTGGTCAAAAGTAAAATATATTATATATAAATATCTACACGATAATGAGAATAGAATTCGCTACTTCCCATTAAGTGGAATGTCAACTCCGTCAGTCTTTTCATTATATCTGTAAATAACAGTCGCAATAATGATGTTGAAAATAATTAGTATTATATTTGTAATAAATACATATATAATACTTTCTGATTCTATTCAGCTTGCTGAGTTCAATGAAACTAATGCATTTCTTTCGATAAGTTTCCAGTTAACTGAATTGAGGTAAGTTTCCTTCGATTTAAATCTACTTTAAATTAAAGCTTCATTTATTTTCAGAGTGGAGTTAGATCGACAAGGAAAATTACTTAATAAAACAATTAAAGAGAAAGATTTACAGCAATCGGAATCTTACGAACGTAATTGTGCTGAAGTAAAGGCCAATTCAAAGTTGAGTGGAATCTACGAGATACAAATTCCTAGCTACAGTAAACAACCATTTAAAGTAACTTGCGATGCGGATACTCATGGAGGTGGTTGGACAATTATTTTGCGTCGATTGGATGGAAGTGAGAACTTTTATCGAAGCTGGAACGTTTACAAAAGTGGATTTGGGCATCTTGATGGTGAATTCTTCTTGGGACTGGACAAAATTCATGCATTGACATCAGATCTTAGCATGGAGTTGCTTGTAATTGTTGAGGACTTTGATGGTGATATTCGCTATGAATCTTATGAGAGATTTGGAATCTCAGGTGAGGAAGAACAGTATGCTTTAAATACGTTAGGTAAAGCCAATGGAACTGCTGGTGATTCACTCGCATATCATCATACAATGAAATTTTCAACTTTTGATCGCGATAACGATCGTTACTCAAACAACTGTGCCGAAGAATACACTGGCGCTTGGTGGTACAAAGATTGTAATCTCAGGTATTATGAAATATTTATTGATTTTTCGAATACTTCGTTTTCTGACTTGAATTCTTACAGCAATTTGGCGGGTAAATACAAGGACAATACCCATGGAAGGGGTGTCAACTGGAAGCATTTTCGAGGTCACGAGTACGCTCTCAAAAGAGCCGTCATGATGGTACGGCCATTGAAATGAAATTAAAAACTTTTCAAAAAGTCTCATATTATGTTGATCAATGCAACTAAAAAACTTGTATTAAAGAATTTTTAATTTCTAATCAAAAATCATTTTTAAGGGTCATTTAAAGACTTTTATTTTATAAATTAAATTCAATAATTATTTGTGATTTAAAAAAAAGTTCAAAATAATTATTATTTGTCCTCATAACAGTCCCTGATAAAAATATAAAATAAACAATTTTCTAATTAATCGAATTCTATCTTAAAGAATGTATTTAATTTGATTTAAACGTGAATAATTTGCAATTCCATTAAGCATTAGTAATAAATGTTGGTATTATGATAAATGAAATAAATGTTAAATATGTTATTTATGCACATATCTAAAATCTCATCACGTTGTTGGTTGTTAAATGCAGAATTCGAGGCACTTGTGACTGAAACAGAGTCTAAACATAATCGCAGCTACTAGTATGGCGTTGACATTTAGTTAATAGCAATCTCAGGCACATAAACAATGCATTACAATAGTACCAGGCACAACAAACACACACACACCTAAACACACACACATGTTAAATCAACATATGCAGCAGACATCATCTAAATGCATTTTCCCTAAGGCAAACACTGAGATTGCAGAGGGAGAAAGCGAAAGAGAAAGAGAAAGCGATGGGAGAAGGTAGAGAAATGTTCCCTCGTTGTCCATTGTTTGCCCAAGGTGCATTTTGGTAAAGTGTTTGGGGTGTTTGAGGGGTGTTTTAGGTGGTGTTGAGGGGTGTTAGGATGAGGTCCTGCAGCTGACGCACTTGGCACGTTCGTTCCTTTGTTGGTGTGTGAATTGTTGGTGGCTTGAATGTTGTTTGGCAACAAATACTCAAACAAGTACAAGTGCGAGTACACACAGAAAAATAATCTAGATTTTCGTACTTAAATGGAGAATATTCAAGTGCAAGCGATCTCAAACTTAGTACAAAAATCTGTAATGAGATTTTTCCAGGGACCATAACAGTTATGAGGAATACTCAAAAACATCATTTTAATTTTCATCTTAAAACTTTTATTTTATAAATCAAATCAAATAATTATTTTATTTTTAAAATTAAAAATAATTATTATTATTGATTTTAATTTTTTCAGTCTTTAATAAGAGTTTTGGACCATTTTTTTGAATAAACGTCTTTAAAAACAATTATTTTTTATTATTTGAAAACTTTTTGAAAACAGTCATTGTACATATCACCGCTAATATTCAAAATATACATTTCAAAATTACAACACCAGTAACACCCAAAACATTCAATTTAATTCAAGTCTGTAGAAGATCGAAATATATTAGTTTAAGTACACAAAAAACTTGAACTAATCCCGAAATTTACTTGTATCTTTATTTGCATTTTAAATTTGGAACAAAACAATTTTAATTCAAAAAAAAATATCTGCTTTTTTTAGAGGTATCTGAAGGAGACTCACAGATTATATATCTGTCGTTGTTTTATATATTCTCACTAAATTCGGTAAAAGTCGAAGATTTTTAGTACATAGGAATCTTAAAATTTTTAGAGCGGTATAAATTTAAATATGGACATAGAGAAAAGCATATTTTTCTGAGTGTAAACAGAAAAAACAATCCGAGATTCAGGGATAAAATCATTTTTTATTATTATATTATATTATTATTATTATTATGCAGTCAAGCACAAAATACTTGATTCAAGCACAATTTTTATCAGTAATTATTTAGATTTTCGGGGATCTTTTCCATTTTTTTTTATTTAGATCAAAAATTTAAGTATGAGTTTTTGCTCTTTTATCCGCATATCGTCTTAAATTAACAATAATATTATGAATATATACTTAAAAATTGCAAGTTAAATCAAGAATCATAAACTTGAGTTTTAGAATAGAATATTTTTCTGAGTGTACGAGTGCGAGTACGAGTTTAACCGTGTACACGGGCCGAGTGCCCACTTGAAGATAACTTTGTCACCTCCCCAAACATTTCTAGCCCGCAGGCAGCCTCTCTCTTTCTCTCTCTTCTCTCTCTTCTCTCTCTTTCCCTCTCTCTTTCGGTTTCTCGCTCTTGAGCTGGCTCTTAACAATGATGATGATGGCCTCTTGAACTGCGTAATCGCGCCTTTGTAGAACGCCTCAAGTTGTGCTTGAAATTTGCATTTTTAATGAAATGACAACACAACAAACACAAGAAACTCTAACAAAATCCAATGACTCTATAAACTCCATCAATTTATGCATCCAATGTTGGATTTTTTAAACGTTAATTACTTTTTCTTGTCCCATAATTAATTTGATATTTTATGTGGCTCGACGACAAATGAAATTGGCTCAAAAAACAGAAGTCAAAAATGAAACGCAACTCGAGCATTTTTATTTTTATGTGCTAAGTGATTAAAACTAAGACGCAGTGCAGCAAAAATTAATAAACTTAAGTGTCAGAGAACATAAAAATGCCAATCGATGGCAAAAAACACATGGCCAAGAGGGTGTGACTGACTTACCAACTGACTGACTGACTGACCAACTGACTAATTGACTAACTGACTGTGTCGTCCATAAATATTGAATTTATTAATTAAAGAAATGACACCGCATCGAATTGAATTATGTAGACAGTTTAATTTCATTTTTATCTATTTGTTGACTTTATTTATGACATTTATCTTTGGGTCAACACATTTATCTATACAGATGGCAACTGGAAGAAGCCAAACATAGATCCTTTTTTTATTAAAATATTGAAGAGAATTTCAAGCAATAAAGTTAGAATTACATAAATTTACTAACAAAACTATCGAATGCTAAATTTAAAAGGCCAAGAAAAACAACATTATTTAATATAATCGAGTTAAACATATATGTATATAAATATAATGTTAATATAATAATATAAAATAATTGTTTTAAACAAAAAATTTCTTTCCTTTTTATATTAATTTCTTCATATAAAATCTTTCTCTTAATTTGTATCTTTATTACAAATTACTGTTTGCAGCAATCATATGGCAAGGATAATAGATATTTCTATAAAGCTCTTAAATTTAGCGCATGAACCGAAAAGAATTTTAACATTTATAAGAGAAGCTTTTAAACCACTTACAGCTGGTGCTCCCACGACGAAGGATCTTTCGACGAGCCGCTGAGCTTTTATGCTCGAGCTGTGAAGGGAGAGGTGAGGTAGACATGAAAGCTCACTTCTCCTCCTTCATTCTTTTACACACTGACACACCAAAGAAAAAAGTACACACAAGAAAAAAATTACAATAAAAAAAAGGAATCAATCTAATGCACGGAAACTCTTGATTTTCTTAATTTTTATTTATTTCTTTAATTGCCACTAACACAATTATTTGAAGGGAGGGGTGAGGTAAATATTAAGGCTCACTTCCCCTCCTTCTTCTTTTTACACACTTGACACACCAAAGAAAAAAGTACGCACAAGAAAAAAAGAAAAAAGGAAACATAGACCTAATGCACAAACACTTTTGATTTTCTTTTAATTTTAATTTTAATTATATTGCCACTAGCACAATTATTATGTATTGACCATTTTTTATTTTCTCCACTTACATTAGTTTTCTTTTTGCATTTTATTTAACGCGTTCACTTGCACACAAAGAAATGAACACTTGTCGGCTTTGCGACATTCGCAAGGCAAGGGGAAAGCAAAACCAGCGGGGTAATCAAAACCAGATGTGAACACAAAACGGAATGTGAAAATGCGACGCCGTGAAAAAAATTCTGCGTGTCTGCAGCGCATCAATGTGTTCGAATTAACGACTTCAACAGTCACTTCGCGATTACGACCGATTTTCACATGATTTTCCCGCACTTTTCTTATGTTTTCCCGCACTTTTCTTATATTTCCCGGTGGAAATAGATAATTTGGGGCAGCCGCCGATTGCTTTACGTGTGTCGTATAAAAGTCACTTCGATCTACTGAAGAGAGCGGCCCAACAAAATGATGGAACTCAGGCTCCCTGTGATGTCATTTCCATGAGAGAGAGAGAGTAAAGAAGAAAAAGAGAGCAGGTGACGAACATACATACATACATATGTATGCAAGCGGATTAAAGTTCAATGCAATTGTTTTTTTTGTTGTTTGTTCTCTTTCCTTTTGCTTGCAATTGTAGCTGATATTTATTTAATGCGAACCAAAAGTAACCAATTTGACTTGCTCACATAAATCAGGCATGGCATATATTAATTTTTGTTGTATATAATTATTAGCTACTATTTGTTTGCATTATATATATTTCACCCATAATAGCAATCAAAAAAAAAAAGAACGAACAACAATAAATCAATTGCATTGAACTCTAATCCGTCAGTTGCTCTCCTTTTTTTACTTCTCTCTCTTCCTTACTCTCTCTCCACAGAACTGTCATCACAAGGAGCCTGAGTTCCATTGTTCTGAGTTCCTCTCTCTTCAGTAGATCGACTTGACTTTTACACGACGCACGCAGGGCCATCGGCGGCTGCCCAATATAGTCTATTTCCACGGGGAAATATAAGAAAAGTGCGGGAAAACATAAGAAAAGTGCGGGAAAAACATGTGAAAATCGGTCGTAATCGCGAAGTGAACGTAAAAGCCGTTAATTTGAACATATTGATGCGCTGCAGACAAGCAGAAATTTTTTCACAGCGTCGTATTTTCACATTCCGTTTTGCGTTCACCTCTGGTTTTGATTACCCCGCTGGTTTTGCTTTCCCCTTGCCTTGCGAATGTCGCAAAGCCGACAAGTGTTCATTTCTTTGTGTGCAAGTGAACGCGTTAAATAAAATGCAAAAAGAAAACTAATGTAAGTGGAGAAAATAAAAAATGGTCAATACATAATAATTGTGCTAGTGGCAATATAATTAAAATTAAAATTAAAAGAAAATCAAAAGTGTTTGTGCATTAGGTCTATGTTTCCTTTTTTCTTTTTTTCTTGTGCGTACTTTTTTCTTTGGTGTGTCAAGTGTGTAAAAAGAAGAAGGAGGGGAAGTGAGCCTTAATTTTTACCTCACCCCTCCCTTCAAATAATTGTGTTAGTGGCAATTAAAGAAATAAATAAAAATTAAGAAAATCAAGAGTTTCCGTGCAGATTCCTTTTTTTATTGTAATTTTTTTCTTTTGTGTACTTTTTTTTGTTGTGTCAGTGTGTAAAAGAATGAAGGAGGAGAAGTGAGCTTTCATGTCTACCTCACCCCTCCCTCAAAGCTCGAGCATAAAAGCTCAGCGGCTCGTCGAAAGATCCTTCGTCGTGGGAGCACCAGCTGTAAGTGGTTTAAAAGCTTCTCTTATAAATGTTAAAATTCTTTTCGGTTCATGCGCTAAATTTAAAAGCTTTTATAGAAATATCTATTATTCTTGCCATATGATTGCTGCAAACAGTAATTTGTAATAAAGATACAAATTAAGAGCAAGATTTTATAAGAAGAAAATATAAAATGGAAAGAACAGAAAGGAAAATACTAGGAAAGCAAACCTAATGAGATTTTAAATCCTTTTATAACTATTGCGCTTCGATTTTTAATTATTCTTTATTATTAGTCCTTAAAAAATAGTATATCTTGAATCTTATTTCTCATGATTGACATTTGATTATAATATCTATCTCTCCACTCTACTCGCACTCATTTTGACTATGATTTGTACTCAGTTTTGGGAAACTCACCTCCTTAAACATAATTCATCGCCACAAGTCGATGAAACCTGAGAGTCCACGCCCAAATAATAAGTGAAAGTCAAGTGAAAGAGCTCGAGTTTCATTTGGGGCCAAAGTTGTCTGTCTGTCTGTTTTTCGAGGTGATGACTGACAACTTAATTGTGTTTTGCTGGACAAACAAGTTTCTATTTTCGAAGGTCCCCGTTAACGAGCAGGTTAAAGTCACGCGGTCAAGTTTCAACAGGCCCAATCTGAAAGCCAATGACAACACCATTAATAATTCAATTTGGAGCAGGAACTTGGCTTGCAGTGTTAACTTGGTTCGTTGGTTGCTTCGTTGCTTGGTTGGTTGTGGTTTTTGTTGTTGTCTCAATATTTGGCAATTACTTTCAGTTTTCGCTTACACTGATAAAAAAAAGGTTCTAAAATCAATATATTGGTCTCAGCACTTAGAATTTTGGTCTAAAAAATGAGTCGAGTAAATAAAATTCTTTAAATTATAAAACACAGCTTGATTTTAAGAACATTTCCAATAAGACAAAATTCTTAATAATAAAATAGAAATTCTTATATTTTCAAGACCACAAATATAGGTATAACAATAAATGTTCTTAAACACAAAAGACAACAAATATAAAAAAAAATAAGGGCGGGTCTTAAAATTTATAATTTGTTTATTGTTAATAATTTGTTTATTGTTGAAAAAATATGATTTAAAAAAAAATTGAAATTTAATTACTATTTTGAATTTTTATTTAAAAAATTTAAACATAAGAGTTAAAAGTAATTTTTATAATAAAAATAACTATAATTGCGATCCCTGTTTTTTTTCAGAGTATTAGTTCAGTTTAACAGATATGATTTTTAAATAAAAATTGAAATTTTATTACTATATTGAATTTTTATTTTAAAAATTTAAAAATAAGAGCTAAAAGTAATTTTTATAATAAAAATAAGTCTAATTTGCGATCCCTATTTTTTTCAGTTGAGTTGAAAAGATAAAATTATTAAATACAAATTGAAATTTATTTATTATTTAAATTATTTTTATCAAAAATAAGAGTTAAAAGTGATTTGCATAGTAAAAATAAGTCTAATTTGAGATTGTTGTTTTTTTCAGTGTACTTATAGCGGTGGCAGGTGCACAACACACTTAGCGGTAAGCGATATCCTTAATCTATTTAACCTGCATGTCAACCCCGGGGTCAAAGTCGAAATTGCCAAGACTTGTGCTCAGGCTCAGGCTAAGGATGTGTCGCATATCCTGTAAAAAGAGGGAGAATTGGAGTATCGTTTTAATAAGTGTTTCGCATGTCTTGAGCTTGTTCTCATTTTTTGGTTAATGGCCCACAAGTTGGCCATTGTAAAGTTGGCCGACAGTGCCGACATTATGCTAACTGCTTCCCATTTTGGCCCATCAGATGTTAACCCCTGAATCCCCGAAACCTTTTTATACATCTCCAGGAAATGACCGTTCGAAATGAACGTTCCTCAAGCTTTCATGCTGTTTAAGTGCCTATATGATGGGTATATATGTGTATATGTGTGTGAGTGTGTGTGTTTAATGTTTTTTGAGTAGGTGCTTAGCTTCTAAAGTGCAATATGTTTATCCTCATGCTGATGTCTCACAGTATTCATGAACTGCAAATGACTACATAAATGAATCCATAGTGAGTTATCAATTTTTCTGGGCTTCCAAAATGTTCGAATCAACATAAGATTATGAACATCAAGTGGAATGTGAAAAGGCACAAAATATTTTGAGTGCCTAATTTAGACTCCGGATGGATTCACAAGCCAATCTTAAAAATGGCAAACACACATTTTATAAGATTTATACTTAATATTGCAGGAAAGTTCTGTTTATTTAGACCATTTTATAAAAATGAAACTGGAAATAAATACAAACTGCAAGTTATTTTCAAGTATGGCATTATTTTTTCTCTACATTTTAGGTCATTATATTTTATAATAGATATAATATAGATATTTAAGTTGTAAGTTATTATAAGTTATTAAGTTATGAGATATTTAAGTCATACTTTGACTAGACATTGTGAAAATATGTGTGCCTAAATTTGATTAATTTTTTAAATATTTTTTCGAATTTTATTAAAATTTTATTCAACTTTAATACACCTTATATTATTATTATTAAGTAAAGATTAATACCATATTTTGAGCTCTAAACAAATTTTATGCAGTTTTAATAAGCAAGAAAAGTAAAAAATTAAAATTTATACATTATGTGTGTCTTGGAATGATGAAAACCGTACAACTTTCATGCGGAATTGACTGTGAAAACGTACAAATCAATAGAATAATACTTATCTTAAGATGTTGACACACAATTCTTGTTCTGATTACTCATTCTCATTTCAATCATGAATTCTTTTAGATACTTACATAACTATCTGTAGAAAAATAACTAAATAACACGTTCCGTTTAAGTAGATTCCTTATTTCTAAATCTAATCAAATTCAAGCTGGTTCAAAACAACAACTTATTAGACTTGGGCACATTCACCAAATATATTTCGATATTTGTTTAGCATTTTTGGATTATTTTCTCAACAATTCGCAAATAATATGGGCTTGTCTTTAGGGTTCCCTGATCTTTCCCCTTAACACGTAGATGTATTTTTTTTTGCTGTTTATGCGTTGCTAAGTGGCCAACAATTTCGTGTATTTCATGTTGTTGTTCTTATTGGATGTTATTGTTGTTGTTGTAACTGTGGCATTCACGTGTCAATCAAATGCTAAAAGCATCGACTTAACGGCATCACGTTGCATTGTATGGGGCTAAGTGGCCATTTATTTATGGGAGGCAAGGCAAAAACACACTGAAAAAAAGGCCAACAAGAACATTCATCTCACCTATTTTGTTCTTAAAATAACACCATTTTAAGACCAAATTACTAATACTAAGAATATTAATCTAAAGAATCGCAGTTTTTAATATAAGAATAATCTTAAAATGTTAGGAAAATATAAATATGTTCGAATCCCACAATTTTCAAAGGAAAAACATGTTAAAGGAATATCTATAATTTATAAAAATAACAAACCTACTTTTTTGACTTTTTTCCTCGGGCTTAAACAAAAAATATTTTTATGCAAAAAGATTCTGCAAATAATTCTAATTGTGACTATAAAAAACAATTTTCAAAAATTTCTCCGCTTATATTATCTATTTTTTTTTTTGTATGAGATGATAAAATAGTAATTTTTAGCAATTTTCAAAAAATTATATAAAACATAAACAAAGAGATTTTTAAAAAAAAATTTTGCAGTCACCATTAGTAAGAATTGTTTTCAGTAACTTTTTGCATTAAAACATTTTTTTAATCCCAAAAAAAAAGGAAAAAAGAGTGTATTTTTTATTTAACATAAATTCAAAATTTGTAATGGGTACTTAATGGGTTACGGAATGTTTTGTATCAGTCAAACAGAATTTTAATAACATTTCCGTTGATGCCATAATGTACATAAATTAAGTTCAAATTATGAGCAAATTTTCCTCATATTTATTTATTTATTTATTTAACGTCAACTAAAAGCAGTCGACAAAAGAAGTAATTAATTAAGTATTAAATTAAATTATAAAACTAAAAAGTAGAATTAAAATTAAATAATATAATAAATTTTAACTGAAAATGAAAAAAAGAAAAATATAAATTTAAGTTTAAGTTTAAATATTTGTCTAAATATTTATGACAACTAGAGTATTTGTGGTCTTGAAAATTTTGAAATTCGTGTTTTATTAATAAGAACTTGGTCTTTTTTGAAATATTCTTAAAACCAAGATGTGTTTTCTAACTTTATGAATTTTATGTTCTCGATTTTTAGATCATAATCTTGATTTTAAGAATCTTTTTTTATCAGTGCAGTAACTGCCAGGAAATGCGCTTGAAATGTGCCAAGTGTGTGTGTGTGTGAGTGAGTGTGTAAGTGTGTGTGGCATACAACTCAATTTTGTGGCAAATCTTAGATAGGTGAGGGGTTGGTGTGGTTGGGGAGAGGGGGGTGGGGGAGGTTAATGCGTTGGGCAATTTGTAAATGTAACTTGCAGATAGAAATCCGCTGAGAATGCGTTCATTTCCGACAGTCGACAGGCATTCCACATAATCAAAATTAAAATAAGAATCTCATCGCTCAGCCGCAGACACAAGGCAACATTAGTGGATGAGAAGAGAAGGAGGAGAAAGGGCAGAGAGAGAGAGAGAGAGAGTAGATACATTCCAACAGATATGACACAAAGAACAAACGAGCCAAACAAATTACACTTTTTTCCCTACTTTATTGCTAGCAATTTATTCGCTGGCTAAATTGAAATACTCGTACACACAATTTACCTGGAGACAAGAGAGAGAGAGAGAGAAAGAGAGAGAGCGAAAACCATTTGGCCACTAACTTTGTCAGGCAATAACAAGGACAGACCAAGACAAAGAGAGAGGGGGGAAGAAGGACACTTGGCTTTTCTTCTTCTTTTTCCGTTGGCAGCTGACAGTGACATCATCTGATGTTGTTGGCCCCATGACAAAAGTCATTTTGGGTCAAAATTTCATAAGCAATGCAGCCACAGGACACAAAGCGACACACTGAACTGAACAAAGCTGAGGTCCTTTACGCTTATTTGTGGCAAGTCTCTATGGCCAAAACATAATCAGACTTCGATCATCTTGTTAATTAAACCAAAAGCAAAGTAAACATTTGAAAGAGCTATTTTACTAGAGCTTAAGATACCTCTGAATATATTAAATGAATATATTTAATATTTAGTTTAATACATTTTAGGTTGACTGAGGAACGAGTAAAAATTCATAACAAAATTATTGTGTATAACAATAACAAATGTTGTTTTCCTTTTAAAATGTAGTATATTGTTATTGCTAAATAAATATCAAATTTTAAAATTTAGCTTGGTTTGAAATAATGATTTATTATGAAATTTTGTTTTTTCTTTAATAAATTAGTAAAATTTTATTCCAAAAAAAATTTAATTTGAAAATTTAACTTGGTTTGAAATAATTAAAAATTATGAAATCTTCAAAAACTATAAAGAAAAAATAATATAATAATACTTAATAATGTTATTCCATAGCTGTTAAAAAATCATTACTAATTAGTAAGTAGATTATTTTTTTTTCGGGTAAAGGAATGATTCGAAAACGATTATTTAAGGTTTAGAATGATTACTGGTTGATTGCTATTACTAGTAATCAAAAATAATCAAGACTACTGAAGATTACTAATTGTAATTATTTTCTAGTAATCTTCGGTAATCTTGATTATTTTGGTTTACTAGTAATTATATTTAAATAGAAACACAAAAATATTCACAAGATCATTACAACTCTTTTAAATTTATAATCTAATTGATTGATAATTGTAATCAAAATTTAACAGCTGTGTGTTATTCCTAAAAAAGATTTAATATCTTTTAAAATTTTGCTTGGTTTGAAATAATGATAAATTATGAAATATATATTATTATTATTTTTTATTTTTTGCTTAATAATATACTCACTATATTGCAGAAATCTTATTTATTAGTTGTATCAAATTTTTTTATCAACATAAATAATAATTCTACATTCCGTACTAAAGGCTCATTACATGTTAGAAAGAATATCAACATCGTTAATTTATTTTTGGCATATATTTTCAAATTCAAAGTTAATCGAATCAATCATAAACTAATTTCTTTTGCCACATTGGGTTTGGAATTTAAAAAAGTCTCCTCAAATCCCTCACGTTCTATTTGTTTTTATCATATGACACATCGTCAATTCCCATCCAATATTGATTACAGGGTATAACAAAGTGAAACTGTTACTATATAGAACTTCAAGGTAGTTGTTATAGCTCCTGATTTTAATTTAGATAAAGTGCCCTATGGAAATCGGCAATTCGCATTTCGCGTAACTCTGCTGACTTTTATCCAGAGCTCAAATCGCAAGCACAAAACTAAACACTCCATAAACACAAAGTACACACTACACACACTCCTCCAAAAGGGGGGTTACAGATTGGGAGGGGGAGTTAAGGTAAAGCTGTAAATAGCGCGCTTTCATGTAGATAATTAATCACTGGGCACTGCTAACAATTTTCTGCGAGTTATTTTCCAACGCTTTCCCGCATTTTCCTATCCGTGAAAAGTTTCGCTTTGGCTTTTGGTTTTGAATTTGTGTTGAAGCTCGAGTTTGGGGTTTCTCAACTTGTTTTGCGGCCAATCTAAATGCAGTTTTATGCAAATTTTATTTCTGATCTTATCGTATCATTTTCAGGTTGCCTTTGTGTAGTTGTGAATTTATTGCTTGAGTTGTCGTGGCAGGCGCGGAAATGAAATCAATTATACGCCCAGTTGGCCATTCGCATGCACGAAAGGAAATCGAAATTATTCGAATTAAATGCGATGCAAACATTTCTCACTCGACTGTAAGTTGAACATAAATATAGAAGGGTATCTCATAGGTTAGAGACATGAAATTAAACACGAATTGTGCTTATTTCTGTCGATGTGTAATTCGTTGAAAGCGTCTTATAAGCACAGTTTTCAAGATTTATTATTTAAAATTGTATTTGGACATATATTAATATGTCAACTATATGTTCTAATTATTTCATAGAAATTGGTTGATAAATGCAGTTGAATTTTGGAATTAAATGCATGCAAGCATTTCTCACTCAACTGTGGGTTGAATTAAACACAAATTAAATTCCTATGACAGCTATATGATATAGTAATCCGATTTCCACCAAATTCAGGATGTAAGAGACAGTCCCAAACATATAATATGTAAGTTTGGTTAAGATATCGTAAGAAGCAAACAAGTTTTTCATACAAAAGCAAATCCATGATCTCTGACCTCAATTTGACCCACTTACAGGCGGAATTTCGCAAAACGCCGTCTTATTGCACAATGAAATTGTCTCATCTATGTTGTGTGAAAGTTTCAGTTTTTTTTTACCTTTAGATAAAGAGTTTTATATATATTATATATATTTATTATTATGAGCAAGCTACATATTATTTAAAACATTTTCTGTGTCATAAAAGGATTTTCTTACCCAGTTATTTTTCAAACTGACATTCTTGTTATATATTAGATCGGCGAGCCACAAAACCACACTGAAAAATTTAGAAAAGTCAGCTATATATTCTGATTATTTTGTGATAAATGCAGTGAAAATATATACAAAGATCTGATACACTTTTCATTTGCATATCGCATACATTTCAATGAGGAATCGAATTCGAACTACTAAAAGATGAAAATTGGCAATGAAAACTACTTGAATATTGTGCACACATGCATAACTAAGCATAAATCGAGTGGACTCGTTGGATCTAGATAGAAAGGGTGTATGGTTGTGTGGTGTGGACTCGAGTGTTGTGGTCCTTTTGCATAACGAATGGCAAAATATTTAAATGTAACTCAATTTGGGACGCAATATTGCGTCGCTAGAAACCGCTGCAATAAGAATTTACGAGAGAAGAGCAAACAGAATCGGAATCAGAGTTAGAAATGGGAGCAAACGAGAATTGAGAAGAAGAGAGAAGAGAGAAAAGTGTGTCCTTCTCACATAATAACAAGATATTTTTATTTGATTTATTTATAAGTGCAATTTGTGCACATTTCTTTTACAATTCTTATATTGGCAGTCCCCAATGCTTTATGAGCTGTGTTACATACATAGACATTCATATTACTTTCGTGTACACTCAGAAAAAAAATCAAGATTTCCGTACTTAAAGAGGATATATTCAAGTACAAACGAGAACAATAATCTTATTTCAAGTTCGGTTTTCGCAAGTACGGAAATCTTAAAATTAGATCTTTCTGGGATACTTTAAGTACGTTTTGGTATTAATTAAAAATCGAAACATACTAAATTAAGTACACAAAAATCTTGATTTATTCCCAAAATGCTAGTACAAAACATTTTTATATTTAATTTAATTTAATCTTAACGATCTCATTTATAAGTTCATTTCAATCCTGAAAAACACTATTTTAAGTCCAAACAAATCTTAAACTACATACTTACAGATTTTATATTTATCATGATCTTATATATACTGAATAAGTTTTATTAAAATCGGACTCTTATATTATATTTAAATTTAAGATCGATTCGTAAATAATTTAAGATATTTAGTACACAGCAATCTTACAATTTTAAGATCAAAACGATATAAATTTAAGTTTGGTCATACTTAATTTTTGGATGGCATATTTTTCTGAGTGTACATAAATATGTATATCGTACTCGTAAATGTGTATAGGGCAGTTGGGCGTGGCATTTGGGCAGGTTGTGGATGCTCCAGGGATATGCAATGTTTTATTGACAACATGCAATTCAATTTACAGACTCTGCAATCCATTTTGATGCCAGTCTGCTGGCAAAAGTTGAAATCAAATGACAAACGAGAGAAATGCAAATCAAATGCAATGAAAATACTTATGATAATACATTGTAAATACGAAAAGATGAAACTGATGTGACAAGGTCCTTCAACTGACCATGGAGGAGAGTATGTGCATTATGGAGACCTAATTGACCATGGAGATGAGTAAGAGCACTTCAATATCCATCTTATGTCGTATTTATATTTGAAAATACAAATTGAAAAAGTGACCATGGAGAACAAGTATTTCATTTGATGAACAAGAAGAATTTCTTTGTAAATAAAACGCACATATTTTATTACTATATTTAATATTGGACAGTTATTGTGTAGTTGCAAGTACAGTTCATTCAAGTGACCATGGAGGACAATTAGAAATTTTAGGTTTTACAGTGAATTATTCGGAACAAACGCAGCATGGAGGACAAATTGCTTTGTTAGTTATATTATCATAAAGTTATAATTTGCAAAGCTTTGTGACAGAAAGGCAAGTGACCATGGAGGTCAAACTGACAAAGGAACAATTAATTAGTTTGAATTTTAAGTTTAAGATTTCTAATACTGAAATTTATTTTTATTAAGTATGTATTAAAAATATAAGTATTAACTTAAAACTAAATGAAAAACTGGCAAGCATTAAAATGGGTATAAAAAAGTCTAATATATTTATATCACCGAATTTTTAAGAATTCTATTTATTTAATAATAAAATAAAGGAAATTCGGCGAATTTTTAAGAATTCAAATTATTTGACAATAATGAATAAAGAAAATCACCGAATTTTTAAGAATTTTAATTATTTAATAATAAAATAAAGAAAATTTGGAGAATTTGTGACAACATTTCAAATTTATTTTGTTTATTTTTATTTTATTTTTTGATCTGCGTAAGAAAACTGTTGAAATCTAATTTAAGAGAGTATTTCGGTCAATCAACGAATATGCTTAGGAATCCTGAATCAATTTGCAAATGTGGCCAAGATGTAATCTAATGATATTGGCCTTATCGACCTTATCGGTATGCATACCTTTTGGTTAAAACAAAATGCTAACCATTTCGTATTGGGTCCGTTCGAAATGGTGTGAATAAACGCAAGAGAAATATTAATGCGGACACCTTATCAAAAATGGCAGCAATCAGCACGCTCAGTTAGCACCTCATTACAGGTCCGAGAGAGTGAAAAATAGGGAGAGTATATAAGCTAACCCCCTCACACTCACACATACGTCAATCGTGGTAAAGTGTGAAAAAAAAAACGGAGCAACAGCCACATTTCTTTCCTTAGGAGAAAGAGAGTGTGAGAGAGAGTGGGAAAGTGAGGAGAGTGGGAGAGTGAGGAAAGTCAGACGGCCGTCAAAGCCAAGTGGCGTGTCAATTGGCCATTAACATGAGAAAGGGCTCCACCCGATAAATCCAAACACCCCGTCGAAGTAACTCTTCAGCTCTTCAACTAGACCTCACTCTGATTGATGCTGAAAGTGATGGGCGGATACCTGAATTTCCTTCTCTTTTCCTCCCTACCTTCCTACACGGATGAAAAAAAAGTGCCAAAATCAAGATTTTGGTCTCAGATCTAAGAATTTAGGTCTAAAAAATGAGTCGATGACATTAAATTCTTAAAGTTAAAAAAACATCTTGACTTTAAGAATATTTTTAATAATAAAACAGAAATCCTGATATTTTCAAGACCACAAATATGTTCTTTAATACTCAAGACAATAAATAAACAAAAATTAGGTTTTCAAATTTATAATTTTTTTATTTGTTATTTCATTTTTTGTTTGGTGTTTTCTTAATATTTTTTTCCTTTGAATTCACAATTTATATATTCGTAACAATTTAATATAATTTAATTTTATTCTTATATTAAGAACTGCGACATTAGTATTAAAACTTGGTCTTTAAATTGTCTTATTTTGAGTTATTTTGGGAACAAAGTATTTTAAATAAATGTTCTTCATTATGGAAGTTGGTCTTGTTTTTCAGTGTACCTTCCTTTCTTCTTTACTTCTTTCTTTACCTTTGCTTTTGGTGGTCAGCTTCGTGGTTGGCAGCAACCCTTGCTAAATACATTTCTAGGCATGGCTTCGTGGTCAGTTTGAGAAAATCTTTTAATTGGAAGGGTTGCTTGACGGCCTGTCAGATGCCGCACCTTCGCACCTTAGACGAGAAATTTTAATTAAAAAATTAAATGCGGCAACACTTGGAAAATTTGTAAGAAAATTGCTCATTAAAAGTTTTCACCTGGTGAGAAGTGCTCAAAAGCGCAAATCTCGACACTAATTTTCTTTTTTTTCTCATGTAATTATATGGAGCAACAGGCAATACAAAAATCTTTACTGCTCTTAAGTATGAACGACTAGCAATTACTCTATAAATACTACAAAAATTGACAGCAAATATTAATGAAATTTTAGAGATATGAATAAACTATTTTTATTTGTCTGATCTAGAATATTGTTTATTTAACGTAGTGTAAAAACAGTCGACTGAGGCGAAAAAATAATTAGTTAGAGTTTAAATACAATTCTAAAATAAGAATGTAAAATTAACAATTAAATTATATTATAATCAATTTTTATTCACAACTGAAAAGTTTAATATTAATATTATAGAATTAAATATTGTTGATCAATAAAATATTAATATCAATTCACACATCAATTCTAAGTTTTGTGTGAAAAACATTAGTATTTTGATCTTTCGTCTAAAAAATGAGTCGAGAACGTAGATTATTAAAATTGATTAGAAGATTGTGCTTTTAATATTTTTTTCTTAAAGTTGTTTGGCTTAGATAAGTGATTTTTAATTTCGGGTTGTCTTTATTAGTGTATTTTAAAGAATTTCAATTAGATTTGAAACATTCTATATATTACATGACAGCTTTTTTTATATAATTCTATTGTTAGAAAAAGTACAGTTTAAATACCTGTAACAGTCATCAATTTTACTCATGACAAATTCTGTTATAAAAAATAATTTATATTGATCAAGAATATATTTAAGTTCATCTTATGAGATGGAGTAAAATTGTTTCTACTGTTTGCTATGTTACTTTTCAAATACCATTCACGCAATTTATGTTTACAGGGTATAACAATTTTGCTCTAGTGCTTCGTGCAATTGTTTTTCCTGCATTTCCCACACACTTTTTCTTTACACACTTGTTGTGGCTGTCGACAAGGAATGTTGTTGATACGACAGCTGAGCTTTTAAGTTGGCTCTGCCTTTGGAATCAGAGACTTGGAATCAGAGACTTGGAATCAGAACTTGACAGTATATAGCAAGCTATAGATTTGGAATGAACATCAAAGTAAAATTATTACAGATTTGGCAAAAGAAAAATAAACATATAGAGGTCAATATGGCAGACTATACAAATATATTCAGATGCCGTCGAATGGTTGTTGTGCTGGAGACAACAATTCCAGTCTTTATAATGAATCGATGCCATAATCAATTGGAGAAATCAAAACGATTGCATTGATGTGCACACATACATACAAACAAATAGTACATACATATTAATAAATCTTTAGAGAGCAATTGACGTTCATTTGTTGGTTGGGAAAGGGGTTTACAAATGGGCTTAATCCGATGCGTTATATGTCATGTCATGTTCATGCACAGTCCAGTCCATTCGAATAGGGTCCCAAGAGAACTTTGTATGGGGGGAGGAAAGTCAGAAATGTGCTAGCTAAATCAAAAGTGTCTGTTCGGTGTCAGTTTAATTGCAAACGTAAATTGGATGCTGCCATTTACAACGTTTTCATTTAGTTCGAATGCAACGTTGCAGCTGCCACTTGGACATTTTCCACCCAGGACATTCACATCCACATTCACAGAGAGAGAGAGAAAATGCAAACGTTGCACAAATCTGAGTTGTGTTAATTGGACTCATTTTAGAAAACTTGCAATTGTGTATTTCAAATTGGCAGCTCTGACAGACTTGGACACTCTGAAATACGGATTGCATTCAGGGCACTCCAAAGAAAGAAAAGCTTTTCTTGGAAATCAGATACCCTTGCCAACCTTCAATTTCATATAGGGACCATAACTGTAATGAGAAAAGAAAATTAATTTTTAATGATTATTTAAAGACATTTATTTTAAAAATCAAATTTAATAATGATTTGTGATCTTAGAACAAAAAATAATCATTATTATTGATATTTATTTTTTGAGTCTTTTATAAAAGTTTTTAACGATTTTTTTTCAAAAAAACTAACCGAAATTAAACGTTTCCTATTTAATTCCGGAACCGGAACCGAAGAATACAAATATATTTCCTTAAAAAAAAGGATACAAATTAATCTATATTTATTCTGAAAATACATGATATATTTTTGTGATTATTTTTATGTCCTGGAGATTTAAGTTCACTTTATTTTCCTTGTCATCATCCAGTCATAGATACCAATTAATCTATATTTATTCGTAATACATTATTTGAAAATACATGATAATTTTAAAGAATACAAATATATTTCCTTAAAAAAAAGGATACAAATTAATCTATATTTATTCTGAAAATACATGATGTATTTCTGTAATTTTTTTTTATATCTGGAAACTTAAGTTCAATTGATTTTCCTTCCTTCCAACCAGTCATAGATACCAATTAATGCATGCTTATTGTTTAGCGTTTTTTAAAAATACATGAAATATTTCCGAAATTTTCTTTTATGTCTGGAGACTTTAGTTCTATTGATTTTCCTTGTCAAGATTCATCCAGTCATAGATGTCATCATTGACATATTTCATACGCTTGAATAATTTGCGAAAACTGCGTCGGAAGGTTGTATAGTCGGGTTCCTCTTCGAATTCCATATTGCGACAGTAGTTGTAAAATGCAGCAAATTCCTTGGGACAATCCATGCAAAGTTCCTCCGCAGTAATTGATAGCTTCATCTCGGTGATCATCTCCATTTTGGATTTCCCGTCTTTAGTTGAGGGAAGATCTTGCCAAGGCAATCGGCCCTGTAGAAAGTATATCAACATATAGGAGAGAGATATCAAATCATCTCGACGTGATACCTCAAAACCCCGAAGAGCATTTGCCGAGGCAAATATCATAGTGCCACCAATCTTCTCATTGTTAGTTGTAAATGGTATATGTGCATCCTTAAGATACTTTTTGGCTAATCCAAAGTCAATGATATGCACTTGATGGGCTTTCGATTCAACGCCCATTACAAAGTTACCCGGCTTGATATCGCAATGCAGATAACTCTTGCTATGAACGAGTTTAATTCGATCGATCATCTGCATCGCCAACGACAATACCGTCTTCAAGGAGAATTTTCGCGAACACTTTTGGAACAGATCCTCCAGCGATGGCCCCAACAGCTCCATGACCAAGATATGAGATATTTTCGGTAGATCCATGATTACCATGAATTGGTGGAATCGTGGTATGCCAATGCCCGTAAGATTCCAATCAAGAACAATATTCTCATTTACAATATGCTCGCCATTGTTAATTTCATCTATTTTAATGGCGACAAGTTCGCCATTTTTCATGTTTTTGCCTTCATAGACGGTGGCAAAGCTTCCGCTGCCAATCTTTTTAATAACACGATATGGATCAATGGATAAATGGCTCATCCTTAATTGTAATGTCTCAAATTAGCTTTCGGCTTGTGTCGATAACTTGTAAGTTAGCAGGTATTTTATAAACTGCTATCGATAATTATACTTTGCCGATAAGTTAAATAATTTCAGATCCCTATAATAAAAACTTATCAATATCGGATTCAATGACTTGATGAATTGGAAAAACTTGACTTTTGTCAGACATTAAAATGTGAAAAACTTCTTATTGACTTTTTTTCGGAGATTCACGTTTCACATGTTTTAAACTTCATCTTAGTTCATTTCGATATTCAAATGAACTTATTCAGTCATTCATGAACTTTATCGATAATTTGGTTCCGTTGGTCAGTTTTATTATATATATTGTGTTAACTTAATTATTGAATTGAATTTCGTCATTATTTGCAAATGAACTGTATAACCTATTCTAATATTCCTATATTTTGAAATGCAATTAAATAAATAATATTAGATAAATTCATTATTTGCAAATGAACTGTATAACCTTTTCTAACATTCCTATGTTTTGAAATGCAATTAAATAAATATAAGTAAATAAAAATAATGAAAAATTGTTGAAATTCATTCCCAGTTCTATTGAGCATTTGTCATCTGTCGTGAACTGAATAAAATGAATGATTGGAAATTGAACGATTGCATACTGAACCAAAAATCACAACTGTACTCATCCCCACGGTTGCCACTTAATAAAATATATGTAAATGCACCAAAACAAATCTTAAAAAGAGCCAATTTCATATAAAGGGGCCAATTTATTTTCCATGAAAAATGCAAAATTTAAATTTTTTACTCATATTATCGGAGCTTCCAATAAGTGGTTTTTCAGTATTAAAAAATATTTATTCTTCTTTCCGCTACAAATTTTTCGTATTCTTTTCAGCCTTTCTTTTAAAACTTTTAAAATGTGTTGAAAAATGTTGTACAATTTTACACCAAAAATCCATTTTTAATAAAGAAAAAATACGTTTAAATCGAAAAAAATAAATAAATTTTACGAGGTGCTGTGACTCTGATAATTTTTATTATTGGTAGCAAAAATATCTAGATCTGAATTACATTCTGAATAATTAAAAAAAAACTTTTTTTAACAAAAAAAAAAGCCAATTTCAATAAAAAAGTGCCATTGTGCCAACAGGAAAAAAAGAGCCAGTTTTGGTGCAAAAACGCCAAGTGTGGCAACCGTGATTAGAGCTGAGAAAGTTCTGGACAACAAAATCGAAAAGCTAAAAAACAAAGATATTACTTTATTTAAAAATGTCTGATGAATTTTGTCGAAAACTGACGTAAATTCTGAAATATATTGACAGAAATAATCTATTCGATATAGAGACCATAGAAACGGAAGAACACGAAAAAAAGCGATTTATCATGAAGGAATGTCCAGAAGAAAACATAAAATACATCATAGGTAACAAGACAGTTATATTGGAAATACATGGACAGCATTACAAAAACATCTGGCGTTACGGCGGCTTGGATCTAGGTTCGATTTCAAAAGTGAAGATCACAATGGTATCCGGAATTTTGACCTTGAAGATGCAAAAATAAAACATGGATTTCGTTTGTTCAATTTTTTTGTTATAATTAAATCGATTTCAAAAGTGAATATCGCAATGGTATTTGGAATTTTTACCATGAAGATGCAAAAATAATACATGGATTTCTTTTGCTCAATTTTGTTTATAATTAAATAAATTTTAATAATTGAACTTGTCAGAGAAAAATTTATATTTTGAATTCTGACCTTGAAGATGCAAAAATAAAACATGGATTTCTTTTGCACAATTATTGTTATAATTCAATAAATTTTAATTAAAATTCTCAAAGGAAAAATGTATATTTTAATTTTGTATAAAACATGGATTCCTTTTGTTGAATTTGGTTTATAATTAAATAAATTTTAATAATTGAAATTGTCAGAGAAAAAATGTATATTTTGATTTAATTGTTTAGAGCGGTGTCCAGCAAGTTTTTCCTGGATTTGTATTGGGTTGACATGGTGTGGAAATATCATCAGGAGCACTTGGAAAAATCATAATGCGAGGCGTGGGCTTTTGACAATTTAATTTTTGTTCGCTTCTCAAGGTATCCAAAAGTTCCCTCTTCAGTTCCTCCAAAAATGATGGTCGATTATCGCATTGTTCTGGACATTCTAAGGAAGAAGATGGACAACAGACGAATTCTACCTTAGGAATTGATCTTTTGCAATGATTTGAGGAATTTGTCAGGCAACTTTGAATTTTGCTAGAATCGGAGCAGATTTCCCGGATACCACAGCTCTCTTCAATTTCCGGACATTCTTCTTTAGCAGCTTTCTTGTGACATTTGTCAGCGCGATTTTTCCAGCCACAACACTCTTTCCTTTGAGAACTCTTCTCCCTGTCGGCACATCCTTCTTTGTTCATTTCTTTCTTTCGTGAGATTGGACACTTGTCCCATTTGATAGTTTCCACGCTTTTCTTCTGGTAAGGTGAGCAGCAACATTGGGCTGAATTCTTTTTAGATGTTGACAGTATGGGCTTGGGAATTCTTGGGGCTATACAGGAGGTATTACTCGATCGATCAGTTCGTACATTTATATAGTCATTTTCTTTACAAACGGTGCAAGTTTCGCTGGTTTTCAAACAGGAAGTAGATCCTACATTTGTCATCGTTAAACTGTTGGAAGATGGCGTCTTTCTACAATCGCATTTGGAGTTTGAATTCTTCTTAGGTGTCTCCAACGTGGCTGTGATTCTGGATGGATCCAGCAAATTGCCATCAACTGTGCAAATCTTCAGACATACATTAATTGTACTCTGTTTCATTTGATTGACAGCAGAAGAACCGCAGCCAGTCTTCCTTGAACAGACAACATTCTCTAGAGAAGGATGACAGATGCTTTTAGAACCGGAAGATTGGCAGCAGGTCTGACTTGGATTTTCTATTTTAGGAGCACAGCAAGCGATCTTCTCTTCTGAAGGACAACATGTTTGTTTAGGACATTCTATTTTCAGAGCAGGGGAAGCACAGCAAACGATCTTCTTTGGACATTCTTTAAGTGTCTCCGAGGGAGAACAGCAGCAAGCATCTTTTTGAGGCTCAGTTGGAAGACAAGATAGATTCTCCTTGGAAATGGATAGATGACAACAAGATTCCTTGGGACATTCTTTCTTTCTAGCAGATGTAGAACAGATAGAACAACTGGATGCCTTCATGGGACACTCCCAGGTAGATTGACAGTCTAATTTTCTTGAGCAGACAACTTGTTCTTCGGAGCAGGAAGATTGACAGCAGGGAGATTCCATTTTGGGCGCACTGGCACGTACAATTCTGGACATTTTCTTGGCCAGAGAGGAGCAACTGTTTCTGTTTCTTAAGTCTGCTGGATTCTCGGTGGTAAAGCTGCAATAACTGGGAGCTTCAACATTCAGTCTGGTATTTGGAGAACCAGATGACGCTTCGTACTGTCTGCAAGATTTACAGCAGCATTTAGAAGATCCAAGTTGAAACTGACAGCAATTTACCTTCGGTCTTTGAAGCAGCTCATCGTCCTGTTCATCGGGATCCACACAACCCGGACATTTGTCCCTGTAAACTGTTGGATAGGCAATGCATTTGGTTCTCTTCGTTGTTATTGGGCAACCAAATGACTTTTGTTTGTTGCAAACTGGACGTTTGTTTTGGACAACAGCACAAGAGATGCTGCTAACGGATTGGGAATTATCCAGACACGTTTTACTTCTCCTCACTCTCAAATTCGATTCTCTTGGATATCTGCAACATTTCGTGCGAGATTTGCATTTTGATTTCCTAAAGAAATCCGAGATCTTTTCTTTCAATGATCTGCGTGATTTCTTGCAACAAATTTCGGATTCTTGCATTATCCTCTGACTCGAACGAGTTAAGGGATTTAAAGCTCGAGTTGATTTTTTATAACTTCGAGGTAGATAATCATCTATGCATCTCTTTTTAGGTCTACATAAATCACTACCTGACTCAGATCTTTCAGGTTCTGCATCCGAATCGCATCGATATTTGAAACTTCGTTTTCGTCGCCTTCTTTTATAGGGAATTTCACAAGATGAAAGTTGCAAACACGACTGACTCTCCACATATCTATTTCGACGTGACCTCTTCAATATATTATATGGTATCTCACAATCTTGACCGAAAAACTCGACAGATTTCTTTCGAATGGGCGGCGATTTATACGCATAATAATCAGAGTCGCATTGATTATTATAGTTTTCTCTTGTTTTAGTTTCATAATATGGTTCAGAGTAACCCGACTTTCTTCTGTGCGAATTTCTTGTTGGTTCATTGAGTTTGTGATGTGCAAAATTATTATTATTCGTAAACTTTCTAGGAAAGTCACAATTATAAAGGTCTAAATTCTCTCGATCTCTTTTTTTCTTGGAAACAAACTCGGGAATTAATTTTTCATGATCGTATGCATTCCTTTGATGATAATGCTTTCTTCGAGACCTCTCAGTGTACTCTTCATATCGTGGAGAATTGTGGTGTCTTGACCTTGGATAATCGTAAGATTCTATTATTGCAATTGGTCTTTGGGGATTTGATTTGTATCGCTCATTGTTATATCTCTGAAAACGATTCGGTTCGTAGTGCTCTCTTCTGTGAGATTCCGAGGATCTTTTCCTACTGTATTTATCGTATCCATCTCGACTTTCGGCATAAAATTTATTTGGCACTGTAAAAGACAAAAAGCTGCTCTGTGGACCTCTGTCTTCTACATTTCCAAATAAACCACCGCCCGGATTACGTGCTAAAAATATATCCAATATATATTAAAATTATTTATATTACATATGATTACCAAACTTACTCCTTCGTTCTGTAGCTGAGATTTGGTTGTGGAATCGATTTTGTCTCTTTAATCTGTCCGAGATGTCAATACTGAAACACATTGATATTTGTTGCATGTGATCCTCGTCCTCCTCATCAGAGTGTTCAAAGCACAAGCTCCGCCTTCTCTCCATGTCAAAACCTATAACAATTAGGGTCAGACAACCTCATGGAGCCCCTAACAATCTCAGGTTTCCCTCCTCTTAAAAGAATTCCTTACTGTCAATTTTTGCACATTTTGTTTATATATTGTTAATTTTGAAATAAAATGTATTTATCGATAAATCGATAAATATTTTCAGTGTTTCATTTCCATCATTTCGCTCATCAGCACTGTCAAGTTATCGTCGTAGTAGCTGGAACTGTATCATGAACTTAGCTCATATGAACTTGTTCCGAACTAATTACAAGTAATTTTTAAAATATTTTTATATTAGATATTTTAATGAAATACATAATTAAAAATGATAATGATTAACAAATTTCAGAAAATGTTGTAATTTATAAAAGTTAATAGAACAATAGGCAGATTTTTCACATATATCGATATATAAATTGACTATTTTCTTATCGATAAGCTTAATTTATTTTATTCCTATTAATTACCTTATATACGTTTTTTTAAACGTCTAAAAAAAGCATAACTAATAATTTTGATTGCTGGCGAAATCTCGAAATCTTGCAAGAGCTTATTTATCGATATAAATTTAATATTTTTATCGATTAGCTTATATATTTTAAACTTATTTATTACGATCTTTATATAATATATTTTTAAAAAGTTTCCCAAATTCGGAAAAACAGAACTAATAATTTTGAATCTTACAAGAATTGTTATCGATAATTTTATCGGTAGATTGCCAAAGTAACGCTGTAGGTATTTGCATAAGCGTGGTTTATATATATTTATATATATTCTGACCTTTTGAGTGATGTTGTCTCAAATAGATTTAATGTTAGGAATGCAACTGCGATTGGAGGAATTAAAAAGCATTCTGCTGGATGATGAAGATGTGGTGCCAAATCCCGTGGAGAACGTAGTACTCACTGGCAATAAGAAAGCCAAGCGAAAGTCAAAGAAAGGCAAAACTATTTCAATTGGAAGCAACCGGACAAAGATTGATAAAGCCGTGTTCCAAAATATCAACTGGGATTCCCCTTCATTGGCAACACGAGGTTTGCTGAACGCAGTGTTCGGCAAGGAAACTCTAGCTACAAGTAATCTATCGGGAAGACGAAATAAAGCTTATAAAAAGAACACAACAAAAAAGATACTTGATACGCGAAAAGTTAAAGATATTGTGGAACTCGTTAAGGAAAAGTGTAAAATGACCGTGGGATCTATAAGAAAAATCATCAGTTATAAATGCTCAGATTCGGCGAAAAGCAAACGCTTCAAATCCATCAGAGAAAATAAATTAAGAAAGGTATAATGATTGTTTACTTTATTATCACTCTGTGTAATTCTCAATTTTTTTAATTGCAGCGTAAATAAATTTTAAAATAATTGAAAGGCCAAAAACAATGCTGTCATTAATTTTAAGTGTACTAGAAAAATATGCTTTTAATTGCGGAAATATATATATTCTTCCTTTTCAAAAATAGGATGTGATAATTATTCAGAATTGCGCACATTTCCATCGCATTAAAATTTCAAACAAAAGACAGACAAAGAAGGAGAGAGAGGAAGGAAGAGAGAGAGGACTGTTAAATGCAGTCGGGATAGTGAAAAACCCAATGTCGAATGCCTGAAAGCGTGTTCAAGTGCGGAAAAGCTGAAAATTATTGTCATATAAAAGTGCTTTTTAAGTACCACCACCACCAACTCCTACTGAACTACGCACCACCAACTGCACCACCCTCTAGTGCATTACGGATGGGCCACTCGTAAACTTAGCAGGCGATTGAATATTCTGGATATTTTGCAACAGACGTCAATGGGAAATTGACCATGGCTGTCAAACAGCTGGAAAGTTCTATACAGTGGCACTTGCCTAAAGCGAACAGATCAATCAACTTTAAGAGAACATTTAGTATTTATATTTATAATGCATTTAAACTTCATTTCTTACTTAACTTAACTTAAGTATAATTAAATATTTGAAATCAAATCTATGATAAAAAAATTTTATTGTTTTCATTTGCTCGACTTTGCGATATTTATAAATCAAATAAACCGTGTACTCGAAACAGAGTTTCCAGAATTTTGACAGTTAAAACAAACTTGACTAGATCTAGTTTCTGTTACATATTATACATTGCAGCAAACACATTATACCCATTTTCAATATATATCTATATATATAAACGTGTAGTCCAAACGGCTAAAGGTAAAAAGCTGAGACAATTTCATCGTGCGATAAGACGGCGTTTTGTAAAATTCCACTTGCAAGTGATTTAACCTGAGATCAGAGGTCATGGAATTGCTTTGTATGAAAAACTTTTTTGTTTCTTAAGATATCTTAACCAAACTCACAGATTGTGTAATTACACTCTTACACTCTGACCAAATTTGGTCAATGTCGGATGACTATATCATATAGCTACCTTAGGGACAATCGGGTGAAATTAACCTTTAGTATGAAAAACTTTTTTGTTTATTAAGATATCTCAAGCAAACTCAAACTAGAGGTTAACATAACTAATTTTTATTTCCGCGAGCGAAGCGAGTAGGGGGCGGAGCCCCCTAGTATTATATATATAATAAGAAGAAAGGAAAAATTGTAATTCACTAAAAACCCAAGAAATATAGGCGGATTAGAGTTTTTTCTTAAATTATCTTTATCTTTAATATATAAGTTTAAGTTTATAAGTTAATGCGAGTAAAAATAAGCAATTAGAAATTAAACTTAATGAAGATACTTTATATTGTACGCAAAGCATGGATAATTAACACGTATTATATAGCTATATGAATCAAAATAAAATTGGTTTGCATAATCAATTTATTTTGATAAGCTATTAGGCTATGCTGAGTACTTTATTGAGTTATTCAGTAAACTAAGTAATCCTTTTATTTTTTATACTGTATTATTTATATTTTATTCGTTACCGAAACTGTACGGGTATAAATGAAGTTGACTTTGAAATGTTTTCTCTAAATGAATTTAACGACAATGAGAAACTTGGTAAGCAGAACAACAAGATAAAAGATTGTTTAGATTCTACTTCTAAGATACTTATTTCGGAAATTCTTTTAAATTGTGGTTTACTATGAGAACGACTTCTTGATCCCCTCATTAAGATTTTATTTTAGAATAGTTATTTTCGTTTTTATCTTAAACTATGGTTTTTCTATTCGAATTGTGTGTATCGTAAAGTATGTGCTTAATTATTTCCCTATTCTATTAAGATATGGAAATAGTTTTGGGCATAAAGGGAAAGGACTTTGTATTAATTGCTGCAGATACAATGGTCGCCAAGAATACTGTCTTTTTAAAGAATGGTAAGCTCCACAATATTAAAGACACAGTTGAAGTACAGATTTTCATATTTCGCAGATCATTCCAAAATACGCAAACTCTCAAACAATTGTATTTTGAGCCTAATCGGTAAACTTGGACACTGCATGCAATTTGGCGATTCAATAGAGAAACATTTCAGGCTCTATGAGATCCAACATGAATTCCCAATGACTACGAATATGATTGCACACTATACTCAAAATGAGCTGTCAAAAATTTAACAGATTTTTACACAATTTTCTTTATTTTACAAAATTTATGCGGTCAAATTTATTGTTCGATGGCTTCACTGCAGTTTTTAGCTGAAAATTATGTCGGAAAATTCTATGTGATTTAAATATAACGATTTTCATTTGTGGATACATTTTCTGTACTTATATAAGATTAAAATCATATTTTACAAATTTTTACACAATTTTCTTTATCTTATACAATTTGTTCAGTTGAATTTATCGTTTGATGGCTTCACTGCAGCTTATGGTTAACAATGTACATTTTAAAATAACTTTTTGACCTTGGAAAATCTATTCACATTCACACGCCATAATTATCTGTCGCTTTGAAGGTGATAATTGTGCAAATTAGATTTACAAATGTTCAGGTATAAAAGCCAAAGCTCCTGCCATAAATTCAGATTCAGAAAAAAGGAGCTAACACCGCCGAAACTATGACAAACAACGGAATTGGGTATTTTCGCATCAATTGGTGGGTGTGGAAACATTTGGGAGCTGTCGACCTAAACGAAAGGAAATATAGAAGCTATCAGTTCTGGAGAGCTGTGTTGTTAAACCTTCTGGTCACCATAGTATATCCGGTAACCCTTCTCATGGTAATGTTCAGTTTTGAACTGCCGCTGGATAATCTGACGAATTTTAACATTTCCATCACTTCTGTGGCCACCGTGGTAAAGTTTTTGATGTACATGAGCCAGTTAAATAAGGTAAAGGAAATCGAGAAAGTGCTTGTTAAGTTGGACAAAAGAGTGGAAACTGCGGAGGAACTGGAAATACACGAATCAATGACCAAAGAATTACGCCTTGTATCAAAAATGTTCACATTGGCCTATGCAGCTGCCGCCATCAACGCGGAAGGTTCTTTTCTATTTCAAAATAAGCGAACTCTGCCTTTTCCCGCCTGGTTTCCCTTGGACTGGAAGAATTCAATGTCTTGCTATTTCCTGGCTCTGATGTATCAGTTTCTGTCGATTACTGCGCAGGTATTCCAAAACTTTGTGGATGATCTATTTCCCCCGTTGGTGCTCTGCCTTATAGCTAGAAATTGTGAGATGCTTATCCATCGAATCTCTATCATAGGCTACGATCAAAACGATCAACGAGCAAATGAACAACGCCTCTACAGCTGCATTCGAGATCAACAGCGGCTTTATAAGTAAGTTTCACTTGGAGGTTATTTCATTCCTTTTGTAAATGGATTAAGTGATTAATTTAAAATAATAATAATACAAATTAGTCAACTACATCAATTCTGCAAATTTTATAAATCAAAATCTACATATCACAACATGAACAATCAATGTTTTATTGAAATGAAATAATTTAACGATATTCGTACAATATGTTAAACATAAATGTGGATGTGGTTGCCGTATCTTTCAGACTAATTGAGCTCGCCATGGACATTCTTTCCGGTCCATTGCTGGTTCAGTTCATTGTGATTGCGATTGATCTGGGGGCTGCAATGTGTGGCCTTGTCTTCTATGTGGAAAGTCAGCAGGAGCGTCTCTACTATATATCCTTTACCTTTGCTCTATTCCTGCAAATATTCCCAATCTGTTATTATGGAACCCTGGTGGAATATGTATTTGAGAGACTTCATTATGCAGTTTTTACCAGTAATTGGGTTGATCAGAGCATCGTCTATCGCAGAACGGCGATCATCTTTGCATATCGAACACAGAAAGTGCCACAATTGTTGGCTGGCAATGTTATACCAATTGCCTTGACCACTTTTCTAGCCAACTGTAAGGCGGCCTATTCGTTCTTTACCTTAATTGCAGACACTGGAAATAAAACTAATTAAACTAATTTGTACACCGAAAAAGAAGACCAACTTCTAAAATCAAGAACATTAATCTTACTTATTTTGTTCTTAAAATAAGATCATTTTAAGACCAAATTACTAATGCTAAGAATATTAATCAAAAGAATCGCAGTTCTTAATATAAGAATAAAAATCTTAAATTGTTATGAAAATACAATTATATCATATTTTATGCTTAGACTCGCCGCTTCAGTTTGAAAACAAGCGCGGGTTCAAATCCCACACGTTCGAGGAAAAACATATTTAAAATACCAAACAAAAAATGTATATGTATCAAATAAAACAACAATAAAAAAATTATAAATTTAAAAAGTGCCTAATTTATTTTTATTTGTTGTCTTGAGTATTTTAGAACATTTAATATTATACTTATATTTGTGGTCTTGAAAATATAAGAATTTCGGTTTTATTAATAAGAAATTGGTCTTATTTGAAATGCTCTTAAAACCAAGATTTCTTTTCTAATTTTGTTTAATTTTGATTTAATTCTTACTTAATTTTGATCTGATTGAGCTTTTTTAGACAATCTATTCAATTTAAATGCCCGCAGAGTATCTACACAAATTTAATTAAAAAATCAAAAAGTACACCCGAAAAGCAAGCAATAAATGTATCTATTAAATATTTTTTAATCAAGTACTAAGTGCAAAGCAAGTGTTTTTGTTATATGGAAAATTATTAAATAAATAAATCATTTAGAAACAGGGACCGTAACGACTATAATTTTTAAAATAATAATTACAATATAAATATTATTTTTCAATTTTTAAAATATTAATCAAAAATAAAATTATTTTTCAATTTTTAAAATAAAAAAAATAACGTAACCTTTAATCGGTAATAACCGTTTAAAATTTGTAACTATAACTGAAATCGTAACCGAAAAAATATTTTTCGAAACCTATATTTTACCTATTATTTTACCGAAACCTATAAACCGAAACTCTTTAAACCGAAATAACCGTTTAGTAACCGATTCATTTATAAGGGTTAATTTCGGTTATGGCCGTATCAGGTACTGATAATTTTGAACTGCCATAACTTAGTCAAAAGTCAATCAATTTTTGTGCGGAATGTAAATTTGAGCATGATTTTACCTCCAAATTCGATCTGCATTTAAATTTTGTTCATTTTTAAAATTTGAATTTTTTCGAAAAAATCAAAAAGATTAAGGGGTAACACTGGAAAATTTCGAAAAAATGCAATTTTCAAAAATTTTTTTGAAATTAAAAAAATTTAAATGCAGAACGAATTTGGAGGTAAAATTATGCTCAAATTTACATTGTGCATAAAAATTGATTGACTTTTGACAAAGTTATGGCGGTTCAAAGTTATCAAAGTTCAGTAAAATTAAAATAATCGAAATGTTCCAACCAAATTAACCAAATTTATATGAGATCAAATTATAATAAAATCGACATTACACTGGATCATTCCAGTGACCAGATAACATTATTTTCCAGGCTAAAAATAGCATTATGTATTTTTTCATGTATAACAATGAATATTTGCTAACCTGTTTACAAATGCTTAAATGTATTCTTAACTTTAAATTAACACGAGATAAATCTTAGCATTATAGTCAAATGAAAGATTGCATTATGGCTACCCAACTACGATATTTGCAGATTGAAGTTAATTAACCATTTAATTTAAAATCATTTATTAACGAATTATAATTATGTTGGTTAAATCAATCGATAGAGTGTGTCCCTTGTCCTCGTGACATATGACTAAGATTTCACAATTAAAACTGATTGTCCTCGAAAATTTCAATTTTTTACCACGCGCCACAATTATCCATCACTTTGATGTCGATAATTGTGCAAATTATTTGTACAAGTTCAGGTATAAAAGCAAAAGGTCCTGCCACAAATTCAGATTCGGATTCAGCCGGAGAAGCTAACGTTACAAAAGTTATGACAAGCGACGGTTTTAATAATGGTACTTCCTATTTCCCCATCAACTGGTGGGTGTGGAAACAATTGGGAGCTGTCGACCTGAATGAAGGGAAATATAGAAGCTATCAGTTCTGGAGAGCTGTGTTGTTAAACCTTTTGGCCACCGTGGGATTCTCGTTTACAATTGTCATTTTAATGTTCAGTTTTGAGTTGCCGCAGGATAATCTGATGAACTTTATCATATCCATCATCTCGTTGGCCACCGTGGTCAAGTTTCTGATGTACATCATTCAGTTAAATAAGGTAAAGGAAATCGAGAAAGTGCTTGTTAAGTTGAACAAAAAAGTGGAAACTGCAGAGGAACTGGAAATGCACGAGTCGATGTCCAAAGAATTACGCATTGTATCGAAAATGTTCATAGTGGCCTATGCAGCTAATGCTGTCATTGCGGAGTCATCCTTTCTGTTCCAGGATCAACGTGCTCTACCTTTTCCCACCTGGTTCCCATGGGATTGGAAGAACTCAATGTTTTACTATTTGCTGGCTTTGATGTATCAGTTTCTGTCGATTTCTGCTCAGATTGCAGAAAACTTTGTGGATGATCTATTTCCCCGTTGGTGCTCTGCCTTATAGCTAGAAATTGTGAGATGCTTATCCATCGAATCTCTATCATAGGCTACGATCGAAGCGATCAGAGAGCTAATGAACAACGTCTCTACAGCTGCATTCGAGATCAACAGCGACTCTATAAGTAAGTTTTATTATACCCGTTACTTAAAAGGGTATATTGTATTCGTGCAAATGTGCGTTACAGGCAGAAGGAGGCGTGGCAGACCCTATAAAGTATATATATTCTTGATTATCAGCCGAGTCGATATAGCCATGTCTGTCTGTCTGTCCGTCCGTCCGTGTGAGCGTCTAGATCTCAGAGACTATAAGAGATAGAGCAATCAAATTTGGCACATAGACTTATATAAGCCCCACGCAGATCAAGTTTGTTTTAAATTTTCGATCGGACCACTATATCATATAGCTACCATAGGAACAATCGGTCGGAAATCCGGTTTTAATATGAAAACATTTTTGGCTTGTGAAAGTATCTCAACCAATGTGACCGAATATGCATTATAGTTGGTTTTATACATCCTGGCCAAATTTGGTTAAGATCGGTCTACTATATTATATATCTGCTATAGAAAGGATTGGTCGATAATTAAGGATTAGGATGACAATTATTGTTGTTTCTGGAGATATGTCAATCACTCGCTGATTATGAATATCTTTTAGTGTTATATGTCCTGAATGATTTGGTTTTAATAGGTTCCCTATGTTGTCATAGCTGTCATTGTAACAATCAGGGCTCTGCATGGGCATTAAATCTTCGGCGTGCCTGCGCACAGGGCGGAGCCTCTATATATATTTTAGGAATATTCAATATAAAATCAATGTTTTGTCGAATATTTTTTCGGATAGTTATTAGTTAGTTAGTTGGTTAGTTATAGTACTTACACAAAAGTTGAGTCCCTTTTTTTAAAATTAATTTCTGAAATTACCCTTTCTTTTGAATATAAATGAATATAATATTTATATTAAATAATAATTTTAATGAAATAATTTTCAAAATTTATGTTTAATTCTTATTTTTATATCAAAAGTTCATATTATACATTGTGTTAAAAATTTAAGATTTTTGGTTAAGCTTTTCGATTAACATTTTGGTTTTTTTTTTGTTTTAAAGCTATGATAGTATAAAGTCTGTTAAGATCTTAAACTGTGCATCTGTGGACTGTCCTCTACTCTTTCAGACTACTTCAGCTTTCCATGGAAATCTTTTCAGCTCCGATGTTGGTTCAGTTTATTGTAATTGCCATTGATTTGGGGGCTGCCATGTGTGGAATGGTCCTCTATGGTGAAACTCAGCTGGAACGTCTCTACTATATATCCTTAACTTTTGGCCTATTCCTGCAAATATTCCCGATCTGTTATTATGGAACCCTGGTGGAGTATGTATTTGAGAGACTTCATTATGCAGTTTTTACCAGTAATTGGGTTGATCAGAGCATCGTCTATCGCAGAACTGCGATCATCTTTGCATATCGAACACAGAAAGTGCCACAATTGTTGGCTGGCAATGTTATACCAATTGCCTTGACCACTTTTCTAGCCAACTGTAAGGCGGCCTATTCGTTCTTTACCTTAATTGCAGACACTGGAAATAAAACTAATTAAGCTATGAATATTATATATAAAAGCATCAATTTATATATATTTTAGTTTAGTATATTTAGTATATTTTACTTTAGTAAAATCACATGAAAACTGCAATCACAATTATTATTATATTTTGATCAAAATCGAATTTCTTAATTACAATATCAACAAATACAACACAAATACTGCTTATTTATATTTATCCCAAGTATTGCCTTTAGAAACCTAATGCACTTATAAAAAGAAGGTTCTTAAATCAAGATTTTGGTCTCAGGATTAAAAATTTTGGTCTACAAATTGCGTCGAGAACATAAAATTCTTAATGTTAGAAAACAAGTCTTGATTTTAAGAACATTTCAAATAAGACCAAGCTGTTTTCAATTCTCAAGACAAAAAAAAAAGCCTGGCGTTTTCTATTTAAAAAAAAAAGCTTTTTTTTTTTCATTTTTATTATGACATTTTTTTCTGGTTTGGTTTTTTTTTTATAAATATTCCGAGATATTTTTCTTGGAAAGAGTGGGATTCGAACCCTCGCTTGTTTTCAAACTGAAGAGGCAACTCTATACATAACTTATACATAAAATATAATATATTAATATTTTCCTAACAATTTAAGATTTTTGTTCTTATATTAAGAACTGTAATTTTTTAGATTAATATTCTTAGTATTAGTAATTTGGTTTTAAATTATTCGTATTTTAAGAACAAAATATGTAAGATGAATGTTCATGATTCATATTTTCCTAACAATTTAAGATTTTTTATTCTTATATTAATATTCTAAGTATTAGTAATTTGGTCTTAAAATGGTCTTATTTTAAGAACAAAATATTTAAGATGAATGTTCTTGATTTAAGAAGTTGGTCTTTTTTTGCAGTGTAAAATATATTTAATCCCCAATCGAGATATCATGAAGTTGTCATTCAAATTTAAATCATAGATTAAACTTTCGATTTTTAGAGGCAAATTATCAAAATTTAACGTTACGATGGCAATGGAAACGATTTTGGGCATTAAGGGATCAGATTTTGTAATGCTGGCGTGCGATACAATGCAGGCCAAGTCTGTCATATTTATGAAAGATGGTGAGATCATAGAGTTTCCTTCTGCCTTATTCAGGTTGTATTGAGTAACATTCTGCAGATCAAACGAAAATTCATCGCCTGTCGGAGTTTTCAATGTTGGCAGCGATCGGTGACGGTGGAGACACGCTCCAGTTTACCGACTATATAGCTAAGCATTTACAATTGTATAAGATAAACCACGGATATCATCTGAGTCCATGTGCCGCAGCGCATTTTACCCGCAAGAATTTAGCTGATTATATTCGCACAAATACCAGATATCAGGTGTCAATGTTGATGGCTGGATACGATGAGACTGAGGGTCCCGATCTCCATTATATCGACTCCTATGGAGCTGCACAGTCTATCGATCATGCTGGACATGGCCTGGGTAGTTTATTCTGTGGCAGCATCTTTCAGCGATATTGGAGAGAGAACCTCAAACAGTCTGAGGCCTATAATATACTCAAGATGTGCATTACTGAGGTGCAAAAGCGTTTGGTCATCAATTTGCGCAACTTTGATGTGTTTGTTGTGGACAAGAATGGATCACGTCAATTGCAGTCCATAAATCCATCTTCCTACGATGCCGAAGCTTTAATTATATCGCTCTCAACAGTTAAAACCAATTAAATAAACGTCTTTGAAAATTGATCGAGTCCAAGAAATTTTTATTTATTTATTTGCATCGAAAAATCAGGGAGCGTAAATAAGAGTTATGAGTTTAAAAAATTAGAGGCACAAAAAGTCTCCAAGTAGAGTGAGAAAAATAGACATAGTTATTTTTTTACGGCAAATTCAAAAACAGGATAAACTTTTATTTGCAATTTTTAAATTTTTTTAAATTATTAAAATAAATTTATATGATAAAAATAAAATATTTCAATTTTTATATAAATATTAAACCAAACTTTATTATACAAATTGAAAATAAAAGTTATCATTCAATTTTTATATAAAAATTGAAATATTATATAATAATTATTTTTCATTTTTATCATAAAAATTAATTTTAATAAATTTTTTATTAAAATAAGAAATATTATTCTTTTTTAATTTGTTTAATAAAAATTATAATCGTTACGGTCCCTGCAAAAAATCAAGCAGTTGCTACACTGAGAACAAAAACCAACTTCTAAAATCAAGAAAATTCATCTTGCCAATTATGTTCTTAATTTTATATTATGTAGGCTTATGTATGTTGGGTGATTACGGGATAGTTTTCAAATGTAAGATAACCTGGAAGATTTTAAAGTAGATTATTTTGTAAAAAGAATAATTAATACTCGACAGTTACAAGTGCCACGTCTATAAAATAAAGTAGTTTAAAAGGATCGCTTGAAGAACAAAAAAATAATCCTTTAAAATTGTTCAATAGACTTTGAAAATATTTAGTAGTACTATCGACGATTTTGTATACTGAAAATATCCATTGAGGATAAATTTATTCCCTTACTTCAAGTTTTTTAAAACTATGAATTCAGTATATATGTATTTATTCCAAGGTAATCTACTCTTTTCCTAACTTTTTAGACGGAAAGCTAAATGTTCATAGGTCTTCCACAATTTGGATGCTTTATAATGTCGCATTTAATGCTGCTTAACTTTTATCGATAAAACTTTTTTGAATTGAGGAAAAAGTTGCAGGGATTAGAGTTTGAGATGAAGTGGAAAGAGATTAGAGATGGAAACATGCTTTGGTTGACTGCGTTCGTGTATTAGCATATGTGGCAACTCTCACTTCCTCTTTCTGTATGTGTGTGTGTGTGTGTGTGTTTTGGGTTTTGTTTGTGCAACACAGTGGCAAACACATGCATGTTGTGGCAGATGGTAACATCAACTATTGCGAATCGGAAGCTGAAAAGCCAACATGTCTCTATTTCCACATTTGAACAGAGAGAGAGAACAGAGAAAACAGTCAGTCATGCAGTCGACAGCAGAACTCATAAAAATCTGCACAGCTTGCAACAAAATGCACTCGGCACCGTGTTGTCTATGTGGCATTATGTGGGTTGCATGCTGCATCAACTCATTGCGTTTCCTCTTTTTTTGTGGGTGGTTGACTCTAGTATGTCTGCTTTGGTTCGTTGGTTTGTTGGGTTGTTGGGTTGTTGATGCCGGCAATTGGCCGTCAGCGTTTTTTATTTGTTTGCAACCATTCGTTGGCAACGCTAATTGGCAGCACATGCCAAAGTGTCACTCTCTCTTGGCGAGTTGCCTCCCTCAGTTGCCTCAAGTGTGCGCTGCATGCAACTAAAGTATGAAATTGATGCCTGCAATCACATATAACATCAATTTGCGCTTTAGCTATCACATTTTAAAGTGCTTAACGAAAAATATATTGAAGGAATGACATGTTTTCTAAGAACTGAAATCTAGGGATTGAAAAGAATAGTCAATAATAAAAAAATTCAAAAATGCAATTTTGGTTTCAAATATACCACATTTTTTGTATTTAAAATGTCTCTGCAAACAGCTAAAAAAACTTAATATAATGGTTATTTAAAGACTTGTATTTTATAAATTAAATTTAATGATAATTTGTGATTATTATTATTTGTTATTTTTCAGTCTCTTATAAGAGAATTTGATGATTTTTTTGTATGAAAGTCTGTAAAGACTTTTATTTCTAATTAATAAATTTAAAAGTCCCAAAGCATAAAAATAAGCGTTGTTAGTTAGAAGGGGATAATTGTCCATAGAATGTCTTGGGTGTTACTCGTATTTTAATTTTGAAAGGCATATATTAAGTATTAACAGATATATTGAAAAAGACTTTTATTCAAAGGTCTTTTAATATTCCTCAAAAATATTCCTTTTTAAAGACTTTTATTCAAAAAAATCATCAAAAACTCACACAAAAGACTAAAAAAATAAAAATTAACCATAATATTTTTTTTTGTTGAATCACAATTAGTCATTCAATTTTATTTATAAAAGAAGAGTCTTTAAATACCCATTTAAAGGGATTTTTAGCTTATTCTTCTGTTATACCATTAATGAGTACTATATTCATGTGTATGTAAATATATAGCATATATTGATATATCGATGTAGTTCCACTGCTGTTTAAACAGCTCAAAGTGCAAAAATTACTTGAAAATATCTTACATACGGCCTGAAATAAATTATAAAATTATAAATAACTCATACGACCTGTAAAAAAATATTAACAAAAATATTACACATATTATATAAATATAAATTTCAGCTAGTTAGCATTAATTTGCTGTTGAATAAATATATATCGTAAATTTGAGTTGCTTTAAAATTAAAACTATTTAATTAAACAAAAATATCGCTCATACGAATTGTTATACCATTAATGAGTACTTCTTATATACATATATAGCATTTATTTATATATCGATGTAAGCTCAACTTATTTAGAAAAAAATTTAGAAAAAATATCACTCATACGATCTGTAAATAAATAGATAGTTCATAGTTCGCAAATTACTTGCAAATATCACGCTTGCGACCTGTAAATAAATCGTAACAAAAATATCACTCATACGACATGTTGTACCAATGAGATGTTTATATAAATATAAATTTCAGCGAGTTGCGAGTAAAAAGAAAGAGACAGTGAGAGAGATAAATAAGTATCCACTTTTAATGTAAACAAATTTCAGCTAAAGTCACTTGAGGTACTTTAGTTAAATGAATGCGTTTCTCACACCTCACGAAATATATGTAGAAAACTTTGACTTGACTTAGATAATGTGCATGTAAGTTCTCTAACCTCTTCTACACTCCCCTTTCTCGACATTTTCCCCCTTAATGTTCATCTTGCCAGCAATTTGTGACGTTTAAGGGCGCAACGAGGCAGCGACTTCTTGACAGGACATTAACTTGCACATGGATAAGTTGGAAGTGGAACTGTCTAACTGTTTTGTATCTAAAGAATGTATATATATATATATGTACATATGTGTGTGTTTTTATGTCATACGACTGCTTTCTCTCTCTCTGATGATGATTCATGATGATGATCTTTGACTTTGCCATTGCTTGCAGTTTTCTTATATTTTTTTGCTGTGTTTTTCGCCAGAACCATTTGCGTTGTCATTTTTCACTGGCAAATGTCGTGTGTGGGTTGCACTATGGGGAATTTGCCCGATTTTTTGGAATAAATTCAGTTTTTGAAAATTGTTAAAAAAATTGTTAATTTGCGCACATTTTATGAAATTTACCTTCTTAGTATACCTCAGATTTAGAAATGCAGGTAAAAATGCAGGAAGGTAAAAAGCGCAAAAGAGTATGCATTTTTCAGGTGCTTTAAAGCGGTTATTACCGTCAACTATTTTGAGGACATTAAGCAAATTTTATGAGATAAAACTGCAGGATTTTCTCTGTGTTGTCAGTATAAGAATTAAGAGTAAAATTAAAATCTCCATTTTACTAAAAAACGCCGCTTTACTCTAGTTAATTTCTCTATTTGATATAGTAGTCAAAAGTTGACCAAAATGTCAGAAACTTACTTTTACTTATATCTGATGAGTTTGACCTGAAAATATGGAAAAATAACAAGGTTTTCGATATGATATAGTTGTCCGATTTGGATCATATTTAAGCAACAAGTCAGTATCAAAGTAACACATCAAACCTGAAAGTGATATATTAAATGCCTAATGCAAAAAACTAGACTAAGATATCTTCTTTCGTTCTCGAGTTATTAATTTATACCAAAAAATCGGTCAAATTCCCCATAGTGGGTTAAAGGAGAATGCGGGAGGGGAGGAGAGTATACAACTTACAACAGATACTGCCTACTGTCTGACGTCTTCTGCCCGCGGGTCTCGCTTTTCGACAGCCTATTAGTTTTTATTATTTGTTGCAATTAGTTTTCGGCCTCGACGGGATTCACAGAGTCAGAATCGCTTCTTTTGTTGATGTTGTTGTTGTGCTCGGCTTTTATGACACTTTTGTGCGCATTTTTCAACAGAATGAGCGTCATCTGTTGCCGTTGGCCAACAACAGCAACAACAGCAACAACAATAGGTGTCGGCCTGGTATCTATGATAAATTATGGCCAAAAGTCAAAGTCATCAATCAGCGTGCCATGTTTTATTTGCTGCTCGTGGCCATTTGCCAAAGCGCTTGACTTTGACTCCATGCCACGCCTACTACGCCCACAATTGATGCAGTGTGACAGTGTAAAGAATTGGGAGGGAGAGAGAACATCTGCTAGCTGAAAGGATTAAATATGAATCGCAAGTGCGTTGTGTACACTCAGGTGTCGCACATTTCGATTTAATTTTCATTAAAATTCAAGCATAAAATATGCAAAAGGTAAACTGCGGCAACCGCCAACAAACCCCCCTCCCCCACTTTTGACCCCAACTGTTGGCCATTAAAATTCCTTAAAGACCTGGCCTGCTCCGCTTTTGGCCTCGACTCCTTTTCATTTTCGAGTGCTTATTAATATTGCAAAGGCCGAGAGCCAGAGATTTGCGGACATTACGAGTATGATGCGGTGAATGCGAATTTATGCGACTCGCTTTTCCCCCCACTTCCCCCCAATTTCTCGTTTTTTCCTAGCAAACCTCTTTTGACTTTTGCGCCTGCTTCTTGCCTGTTTAATTATGCATTTTTATCGGAGTTTTTGGCCAAGCAAAGCGATTTTGGTAGCCAATTTCAGCCACTTGACTACGGACATGACTTCAGCAAAGCTCTTAAAATGCCTTTTCACATGGCGTATGAGCAATTTATGTCTATACTTGTCTCACTTGTTCAACACATCTTCAATTCTAACTTGAAATTATGGTGCGAAGATCGACTTGAACAATTTTTATAAAATAATGGAAAATTCTATATTTATAAAGTATTTTATATGTTATTAATTGCTATTGTAATAATTTGACTAATCTTCTAAATAATATAATTACCAATGCTAACGAGATTAGGTATTTAATATAAATATTTAATACCAAATCAAAAAATTTTCCAATTGAAAATATTATATTTATAGAGTACATATTTATATGATATTATTTTTTCTATTGTAACTAATTGACTAATTTTGTAAACAAAATATTTACCAATGCTAACGAGATTAAGTATTTAGTATAAATATTTAATACCAAATCAAAATATTGAAATATTTCTATAAAATATATGGTATTATTTTTACTATTGTAACTAATTTTGTAAACAAAATAATTATCAATGCTAATGAGATTGAGTATTTAGTATAAATATTTAATGCCAAATCAAAAAATGTTTACTTCTTTTATTTTGTAATTATAATTGATACAATTCAGTATGAAAAGGTTTTTATCACGAGCATTACTTATTTGAATGCTTTTGAATTTTAAGTACTATTTCCAAAAATTTTTTTGAAACATTATTATAAATATTTTTTATATATAAAAAAAAGTACCTCTGGATTTCCAAGAGAATTTTAATTTGAGAATTTTCGTTTCTTATGTCACTTTTTTCAACTATGCGTTGGATTAAAATGGAACCTTTTCCTACACCTTTTCGCAACACCTACGCAGTTTTCTTGAATTTTATTCTTCCTTCTTTTTTTTTTGTGTCATTCTGTGGGGACCAAAGTTGGCAGTTGGCGCATGTTTTAGATATGCAATGCAATGCCTTTGGGAAATTAACGTTACATTTTAACGGCAACGGCAATGGCAACGTCAACGGTTGCGTTCCAAATGGTTTTCATTGTGGTTAAACTTCAAGGAGCGTTGCCACCTTTCCACTTTTAAGGTGTGTTGTAAACTGAGAAAATACGTGAAAGTATTAAGCAGAAAGGGACGGAATAAGCAAGTGAGTTTGATAAAAAGAACTTGTATTACAAATGATTAAGCATTCAGTTGAGTGGTATTCCTCTAAAGCTTAAACCATTTGGGAATTACTACACTTTTTTTAATATTATTTTATATCAATTTGAGCCTTACTCAGTTGACACTCCCTTAATTTAATATTTAATTAGTAAACTTTTAATTTTTCAGCTGATACACTGAAAGTTGAATTTTCTTCTATAAAATGTATCTCGTTTTTAGGAAAATATATAATATATTATGTCATGACTCCAGTTTTCCTCTGTGTATTAATATTCATCTGCATTTCATTTTTTTTAATTTTTGAATTGATGTCAATCCTTATAGCTTCAAGAACTTTCGCTTTTTTGCATTGAAAATCAACCACCTTTTGTTTAATCCAATTAAATGATACTGGAAATGGACGTTAAATGTCGAAAGTACCCTTGAATATGTCATGTAAATGTGCAGTTAAAAATTACATCATGTTACAAGCCGTTTTCCCAGAGCCGCTGACGATAAATAGCCTATAAATCACTCAATTTGATCGCGTCGATATTTCTTCCTTTTGTTACAAATTTTATTTCGTTGCATTTTGCTACGCATAAATCAAGTGGCATAAAGCGGTTGATGGCCGGGGAGGTGGCAAGTTTAACTTGCAACAATGCCAGCCTTAAATACCAGAGAGGATGGCATAATTTATGATACTACTGTACAGATCCCCACAGTTTTACATCGACCGGAGACAGATGTGACATCAGCAATGACCAATCCATCCCCTTGGAGAGTGTGAATAAAGTGTTTTCGCTTTGATTTAGCACGAATGTATCAATGAGATTGCAAAAATGGTTTATTTCGTAATATTTGACAATATTTCTATCAAGTTGGCAGCTCTGCTTTTGTCGTTGTTAATTTAAATACAACCCATCATGTGAATTTGTGTGAAGAATCCATTTAATTCGTAATACTTTTGAATATCTCTAATTGACAGTTTTTTGAGATTAAAATTCGATACATTTCTAACAATTTAGACTTTTATAAATATTTATGGTAAGTTGTCAGTGCTTTTTGTCGTCCTTAAAATATTACTTGATACTTCTAAAATTATTTTATGAGTATTTCTTGACTGTTTCTGTACAATTTTTATTAAATTTATGTCTCAATCATTTTATTATGTAGTTAGAAATAAGTTTTGCTTATTTTGTAAATTTTTTTTCAAATCTTGAATTTATAATTTGCAAATTATTATCAAGTTTACTGTTCTGAAAAATTCTAATGGTTTTAAAAATAAAATATTAAATTTAAATATAATATTGTATATTTTGTAATATTGTTATCAATGTTTCACAACTCATTCCCTCGCATTTTAAAACATTTCTAGCAAGTTGGCAGCTCTGCTTTTGTCCTAATTCGAAATACTTTCGAATACCTCTAATTTTAAAGTCTGTTGAAATATTTGTCATTAAATTCGTTACATTTCGAACATTTTAAGCTTCTATAAATATTTATAGCAAGTTGTCAGTTCATTTAATTGTCTTGAAAATATTTCTTGTTACTACTGAAATTATCTAATAATTATTTCTCGACTGTTTCCGTTAAATTTTAAGCATTATATTGTTAAGCTAAAAATAAGTTTAGCTTATTTTGTAGATCTTTTTTCAGATCTCGAATTGATCATTTGGAAATTATTCTCAATAATTATCAACAAATTGACTGTTCTGAAAAGTTTAAATGGTTTTTATAATAAAATATTTCATTTAAATAGTGGAAAGTAGTATTTTTCAATATTTCTCAACTCGTTCTCTTGCCTGTTACAACATTTCTCGCAAGTTGGCAGCCCTGGCATTGCCTGGAGAATACGCATTTATGTATTAGTCGAATATATAGAATATTCTATGTACTTAAACTCCTCCTGGATTGCGTGCCATGTGTGTGTGTGTATAAAAAAAAGTTGCAGTTCAACTTTTCAGCATTTGTCAGAGAGTCAGAGGATTTGTTTGCCTTTGGGGGCTGGCCAAAGCCAACAGTTTTGCTGGCTGGTCTCTTGGTCCTCGTAGTTTTGTTTTTGCTTGTTTGTTTATTTTGTTGTTTTTTTTTTGTACGCCCCACTATTTGTTTTCTTTCCAATTTTGTAATTTCAAACTTTTTCTATTGATTTCTTGGCACGCATGAACACCTTCAGCAACAGCGCCGATGACGACAGCAATTGCTATTACTGTGGATATGGACGGATGTGGATGTGGATGTCGATGTGGATGCGGGTGAGTCCAAGACAGCAAAGTAAAGTTACAAAGTTCCCATAGGGAAGCAGGAGGCGAGCACTCAATTTAAGTTGTTGGCCAACGGGTTTTTGACTTGCAGCTGCTACTGCAACAAAAACAACAACAACAACAACAACATCGTGCTGACCATGCGTGGAAATGCACAAAATATTTGATAGCAACGAAAGAAAACACAAAAAGCTATAAAAAGATAGAGAGAAACTTTCTAATGCACTTAACACTCTAACACTCTATTTTGGAGCTCCAAAAACTGTCGCAACATTTATTAATGTGTCAATCGGATTGAACATTTCTCTTATTTTACCCCTAAAATCCTTATTATAGTATACGCTTAGCTTTGAAAGCACATAAAAGCTCTATGCGAGATTAATTGAATATAATTTAACTCAATTTAAGCTGAGAACTTCAAATAGCTAGTAATTTATTTAATTTACAAATAGCACAAGCAACAAGCGCGGTAAAATATGCAGAATAAATACAACATTATTAACAACAAAAATTATTTTAAACATATCTTAAAGATTAAATAAATAAATAAATAAATACAATATAACTCTTAAAAAAATAACTTTAAACATTTCTTAAAAAATATCAAGAAATACACATAATTTACAACTGAAAACTTTACAATAACTAACTTGATTTAACTAACTTAATTTAATTGGATTGTATTCAATCTTTTTCCAATCAAAAAATTTGTAAAAAATCTGCAAAAGTTTTAAAAGCTCATTAAAGCATTAAAATTGCTTTAACTATGGAAATTTGATAATATATATATTTAAATTTTATATTAAAGCTCGACTTAGTATTTGATTTTCTTCTCTGTGTTTACAACTTTTTCTCTCTAAAGCTTAATATCCTGAATAATAGCAAAATATAAATATATTTTCCATATTGAACAATTAAAATTCTAATATGTTAGGTATATTTTCCACTTTTCCGCCTCTCTTTTTCTGCACTTTGACCTGTGTCAAATTCTCTCTTTGGTTTTTCTTATGAATATTCAAATGCTTTGCTTTGGGCAACTACAATGTTCAGCGAGTGTTCATCAAATTTTCCGAACAAATTATAAAAGCAAAAGTCGGAGTCACAAAACGATTACATGACTCGTACCCCCAATGGAAATCAAGTAGCGTAGTCGTAATTTCTTCAAATGCTCGTCCCCATGCTTAATGGCGATTAGGTAAATGAAAACATTGCGTGCTGGCGACAAAGAAAAAGAGAGGAAGAGAGAGAGAGAGAATGAATGCTTTATTTGCTATATTTCATGCCTGCCTGCACTTATCTCCAATTGTTCATCACACCCAACTGGGTGAATTGGGACTTGTTTTTGGGGGGTTTGGGGACTACAAAATGGAACTGCGGGGCTGGACAAATGTCATTTGAGTTGGCAGCGTGCTTCGATTCGACTTTACGTCCTAATTACTCGCACAACACAAAAACACCACTTCAATTTGAATTAAAATGAGTGCGGCACCACCACGAAGAACGTTACACTGATAAAAAAATGTTCTAAAATTAAGATTTTGGTCTCAGATCTAAGAGTTATGGTCTAAAAAATGCGTCGAAAACATAAAATTCTGGAATTTAGAAAACACATCTTGATTTTAAGAACATTTTAAATAAGAATAAGTTCTTATTTTTAGATCGAACAGTCTTAAATTCTCAAGCCAAAAATAAAAAAATAAGGCAGGTGGTTTTTAAACATTGATTTTTTTTTTTTTTTTTTTTTGATTTATTTTTATATTCCGATTATATGTTTATTCCTTGGCTGCGAATTTTTAGATTAATATTCTTAGTATTAATAATTTGGTCTTAAAATGGTCTTCTTTTAAGAACAAAATATTTAAGATTAATGTTTTTGATTTTAGAAGTTGGTCTTTTTTTTCAGTGTACAGGGATTTTGTGTCCATGTCCATGTCCATATCCATGGACTGGAACTGGGACTGGGACCATGGCTGGGTCACAGTTGGCGCCACAGTTTTTAATTACCGCCTACACAAAATTGCCGATGCCCAAAACCACAAACAAAAAAAAACAAAAATTCTATTAATTGCCAACTGAGCTCGGGCTTCGCTTGTAATGGTTTATAATCGATTTAAGCAGCGCCATTATGGAGCCCATTCTAAATTGCATTTTCGACGGTGACAAATGGGTTTTGATTATACAAGTTTCAGATTCTAGGCAGCAAAACCTTCAACCTGTTTTAACTAGGTTCGTTATGGGGGCTTAAACTTGAAGAGGGACAGTCTTAGAATCTCCAGATTTCCAGCTTTTGATTTACGTTCAAGTTCGTAAAATTAGCAATTTAAGAAGTGATACATCTACTGACTCTAAAGTGTGAACGATAGCTATTTATTAACTATGTACATAATTAATTTGAAAATATTTCATATAAAATTAAATATTAATTAATTTTTTTAGCTTTTCAAAGTTTTCTTTCTAACATTTTTCATAGTTAACATATTAACGAATTAAATCAAAGTCTTTTAAACCTCAAATCTCTGTATAATATTTTCTGGAATTTTTTTGAAGTCCATCGAGCTTCTGATCTTGTTTAATAAAATTTTTGATTTGGATACAATCTAATACAATTTTAAAATTTATAAATAAATGTGATTTAATGTTAAACTAAATATGATATTATTAGTTAAGTTTTTTTTTACTTTCTCAGTTAGGTATATTTTTAGATATTTAAAAATTTTTTCTATTTAAATAGAATATGGGAAAATCAAATATGATAATAATTATTGTTTTATTTCGACTGATATTCGCCACTATTTATATATAAATATTTAGTGATTTTCTTAACTTCCAATTTGCATATTTCTAGCAAAAATATAAACAGTTTTTGATTTGAAAAGCCTCCTTGAACTTAAAGGCTTTCGATTTATCAGTTCTCTGCGTTTTTCTTTGAGTCTGTAGATATTGGAATAATTTACTTGTTGTTACTTGCTTACAAAGGAAAATCAATCGATACTCGAGTCTTGCAAGATGTTTTCCTTTTTTAGGTTTTCAAAGTGAACTTCCAATTAGAAGCTGTTGCGTGTGTTGCAATTGACCATCAAAATCAGTCCGTAAGATACATTTCTCACTCTTTCACTCTACCTATCTCTCTCTCTCTCTCTCTGTCGTTTTGTGTGTGAGGTTAGCTCGTTATTGTTGCCACTGGCTTCGCCGTCAATTGCAGCTGACTGCACCACAAAATTCAACGCAATTTGTAAAATGAAATCGATTCAATTGATTGTTGACTTCTCCAAACACACACACATATGAGAGAGTGTGTGTGTGTGTGTGTGTGTGTGGCATTGTCCCTTATGAAGCAATGGATGCCATCCTGCAGGAAGCAAAATGCCAACGACGGTGACAGGTGTCTAAGGGGTGAATGTGTGTGTGAGTGTGTGTGTGTTCAATGTTGCACTATGGGGAATTTGCCATATTTTTTGGAATAAATTAATAACTCGAGAACGAAACAAGATAACTTAGTCTAGTTTTTGCATTAGGCATTTAATATCAATAAGCAAAAGACCCAGAAAAGTGGGCGTGGTACCGCCTTAATCCTTGAATTCGCGATATTCAAATTTTTTGTTTTTCAAGCTTTCCGAACCAAACTGGCAGGTTTGGTGTGTAACTATGCTGTTGACTTGTTGCTAAAATATGATCCAAATCGGACAACTATTTCATATATTTCCTTGTTATATTTCCATATTTTCAGGTCAAACTCACCAGATATAAGTAATAGTAAGTTTCTGGTATTTTGGTCAACTTTCGACTACTATATCGTATAGAGAAATTCGGTATTAAAACACCTTTTTTTAAGTGCTCTGAACATTTTCAATTTACTCTAGTTAATTCTTATACTCAGAACGCAAAGAAAATCCTTCCTCAAAATAAATAACCGCTTTAAAGCCCCTCAAAATTGCATCCTCTTTTGCGCTTTTTACCTTCCCAGAGTTCCATGTGAATAACGAACTCTGGATTTTGAAATCTGAGGTTATGTGCTAAGAAGGTAATTCTTATAAAATGTGCACTTTAGGATTATATGCATTTAAAAGGGAACTTATTTATCTACAACGTGTCATATATATTAAGGTGGAAGTCGGTGGACATTTTTCCATTTAAAGTTAAGATTTCATTTCAAATTTCTACAAATAAGAGGGCTTTCTTTTGTGCAAAATTACGAGGACAATACGGCCAAATTCTACAATCTAAGCACTAAAACACATAGTAAATAACTCTCTCATCGATCGATCGATCTCTGTTATTAATAACGTAATTTAACAACTTTCAAAAACTGAATTTATTTCGAAAAATCGGGAAAATTTCCCATAGTGTGTTGTTATCCTTTGCTTTACTGTCTCTATGTGTGTGTGAGTGTGTGCGTGTTTTGCACTTTGCTTGATTAAATTTCAATATTTACTAAAATGTCGCTGAACTCTTTTTGACAGCTCTGTAAATTTCATAACCAGAATGGACATAAAATATGGTCAACAGTGTGTAAATTTGAACATGACAAGGACATAAAAGGACATAAACACATACACACACACATACACGAAGTGAAAGCATTCAATTTTCTTTTTATGATTATTTGTCTCGTCTTTTATTTTGTTGTTCTTTCACTCACAAATTGTTGTAGTTTGTCATGTCGATTGTCCACAATTGATTCATTACGGCTCAGTTCCAAGATCAAAGATAATAAGCTCATCAGCAGATAATGCAAATAATCAAAATGGAATAACAAATTTACTTTTTGATAAAAGAATGGGATAAAAATATACAAAGTACTATAGTTAACCTATTACTTACTATATACTAATAATTTTTATTCAATTTTAATTCGTTTAGTTCCGTTTAATTCGGTCTGTCTTTTATACATAATCTCTGAGATACAAGTGTTCAAAGAAACGAAATTGAAATTGTATGTATATTCATTGCTTAAACATTATTTAATTTAAAATATTTATATATACAGTCGGCATAATTTTTGGATCTTTCTTTTAGAAATAAATTCAAGCTATTTCCCAAAAATAACAAATTAATCATCTTATTATTTATTTTACAATTTCATTGATACTTTAAAGTCTAAACATAATTTTATTCTTTAAACTTAAGCTTTTTTATTTTTTTTCAGTTATAAATTAAAATTTATTATAATATAATTTAATTTTTTAATTTACATTTTAATTTTATTTAAAATTGATTAGCTATTTTTCTCTCTGTCAAAGTAAAAAAAAAAAAAAAATAGATTTGAGAGAACAAAAATAATTAGAATAAAAAAACTTACATTATTATTTAGAACTACTGTCCAAATACGTTAATTGAACTTCATATGTATAAATTAGAAATGTGGTATAACATTTCTTGGCCGTATCATCATTACCGCACTTTTAAGGGAATAATTTGGCCCGCGAAAAGAGTCCCAAGTGATGCCCATGTTAAAGGTGTTGTTTTTATATCTACCAGTTAAATGGCTGTAAGACTTCAAATTTACAGATTACATTTTAAAAACAATTCAAAGTTCTTCATACCTTACGGTGCAATAATTATACCACCAGCCGCCTGTATGTAATTCAGCGCAGTGTGTCCCTGAAAACCGATCATTATCACGATCAATGGTGCTAAATTTCATTCCATGGTTCCACACTGATAATGAATCACCAGCAGTTCCACTCGCTTCTCCCAGAGTGAGTAAAATATATTGTGTATCCTCGTCGCCTATGGCAAATCTCTCATATTTCTCATATCTTTCATCTCCATCAAAATCTTCGAGGACTATAAGCAACTCCTGACTCCTTTTTGCAGTAAGTGCATGTATTATATCCAGACCTAAAAAGAACTCGTTGTCCAGATCCCCAAATCCTTTTTTATAGGTATTCCAGTTCTGTTCAAAATTCACACTTCCATCCGTCCGTCTTAAAATGATAGTCCATCCACCATCTTGGGTCGTTGCATCACAGGCCACTTCAATTAGGTCTTTACTGTAGCTTGGAACTAAAATCTCATAGATCCCACTAGACTTCAAATTGGCAGTTGCTTCGACACAATTATGTCCGTAAGCTAGGGAACGAAGTGAAACAGTCTCATTGAATTCCTCACTTGCATCAGAACCAGATACTATTGTATAAGTATTAATTATAAATATTATGAAGTTTATATTCAACAACATTTTTGCGATTTTAACAAACTGAAAACTAACTGAAATATGGACTGAGAGACTTCTTTTATACCCAAAACTCATTTAAAATTGGAAAAAGGGTGTAATGATTCTGTGCAAATGTATGTAACAGGCAGAACAAGGGATCTTTGATATATAAAGAATATATATTTTTGATCGGTATTAGCAGTTGAGTCGATACAACTCTGTCTGCCCGTTTGAACACATTTTGAAGTCCAGAATCGCCAAATTCCGATCAAGCTTATTTCTTAATTCTGCCACGCCCCCTTTACATCCGTAGCAAATAACCTAGATCTATAATTTCAAACATCATGGGTATTATTTATGTAAGAAGTACTTTAAAAAAAAATAAAATTTCTGATATCCAAATTTGTGACGAACATAATTTAATTCAATATATAAATTATTAAAAAAAAAAGTTTGGCATTCGGGACAATGCGCCAAAAAGGTCACGATTCCTAATACCTAAAAATAACTTTTATGCGCAGTGCCGGCGGGTTTTTCCGCTTTCCCGCTAACCTAGCGTTTTTTTCAAAAAGTCATTTCTAGATTTCCGATAAGAAATAATTCCTCATTTAAAAATTTAAGCTTTTTCAACGCTTTAATACGCACAAACAAACAGATAACATAAGTGACTTTTTATTTCATTTTGGAAAGTTCACTGAAAATTTTAAATTTGCTTGTCTTTTAAACAAGTTGTCGGATTGGGATGATTGAGGTATCATTCGACTTGTACTTTTGATGAAAATAATAAAAAAAAAGGATCCAACGGCTTCATCCGCTGTAATCACTTAAAATTATGCACCACCCACTTACACCCCATATCTAATGAACCAGGTGAGATACCAAAGTTCTTTGTAGGCAATTTTCTTAGTTAAGACTATACTTTGCGATCGGTATATAACTCGATCTGCTCGGACAGTCGTAGAAAATTTTCTATTCTTTCTGTATAATATTGTTAGTCACTTTTGCACACTACGTGTTGCTGACGTCACTAACGCGGACTGCCGTCCGCAGTGATACAGGGTTCCTCACATTCGGCATCACTCAATTTTATCCTTTTCTAACAATTAAATTGGTCAAACTCCAAAGTAAAACGCTTTATGTAACAAATATTTTATTTGTACTGTGATCAGTTTCGTTCCGTGTTACGTTAATAAGTTTTAAAGTCCGTTTCTGAGTTTATTATTTTGCATACTTCACCACATTATATAATATTTGTATCACTGTATTATTTTTTTTTGCAAAAACATTTTTAACTGTTATTTATATTTATATTTATAAAATTTTATATTCTTAATATATTTCCAAAAAAAAAAGGGACAGAACAAATGATAATTATACAGAAGACATATTTTAAAATAAGTTCAATGAATTTACTCTAAATTATTAATTATATGTGATTGTGTTTAAATAATGGTGATCGGAGTTTTATTTTTATTAAATATTTTTATTTTTTGCCTAAATTGTTGTTGGTTCTTCTGGTAACCAAAAATAAATAAAAATGTTGAATCGAAAAGACATCTCTTAATCGGAGCGTTGATTTTTCTATCACAGTATGTACTATATTGAGATTTCAGTTGCTTTTTCAGTTTAGAATAGAAGAGAGATAATGGAAAAGAAAGATACCAATATAGATGGGTAAGTTGCATAATTTTAAGTCAAGGTCTATCTACTACTGATCGTACTTCAGTTTGGGATCTAATTGTGATAATGATAACACCAAACATTCTGATAAGAATAAGACTAATGAGAAATTAAGGGACACCAGCTCGGAATTACGTGATATTCTAAAAACTGAAGAGATGCAAAAAATTGGTAACTTTATTGAGGAAGACACTCCTGTGGAAAGTGATATAATAAAAGAAAAGAGTTTTATAAAAAATGATAGTCCTTGGTATGAGGAGGAGAATATGAACTTGGGAGAAATGTATAAATTAAATGATGCCAGGCAGATGGAATTGGAAATTACAAATATGAGATTGGATTCTCGTTATAATAAGGCTGAACCGAAAAATGAAATCATTGGAGACTTTGTCAAGAATGAATATCCCGTGACAAAAGATATCAACGTTGGTGCCAATATTGATATGTCGAAGCTGAAAAAACTCTTTGGATCCTCGGAAATAATTGAAATGCAAAAGAACCTTCAGTTGAATCGTGAAGAAAGTCATGTCGAATTGGTTTTTTGTAGAGCAACTGAACCGGAAATACCTGAAATACCAGATTATGATATTGATTATGATAACATTTTTGAAAATATTGAAAAGGTGAGCGAAATTGAGAAGAATCTACAGCTGCTCTACAGACCCTTCACCTGTCACGTCGACGTCAATTGTCGCTTCAGTCTCTTCGAACTGGCGATTCTACTGGACAATTCCCGTTATGATCCCGCCCATCATCCGGCGTTATCGATACGTCTACGTAATCCCAGTGCTGAGGCAAAAATCTATTCGGGTGGTAAAATAACATCAACGGCTTTGACAGCCGATTCAGCTCGGAATGCGATCCTTAAAGTGATTCACATGGTCGAGGAACTGGATTATAAGACAGATATTACAAATTTTAGTAAGAACATTGTGCACGCCTCCTTCTGTTTGCCCTTTAAGATTGATCTTGAAATGCTCAGTGAATTGCATAATGATCAAGTTTCGGGTAACCGAGAAGTGCGACCTTTTATAACCTACAAAATTGAGGGAACCGCCATGAGATTTGCAGTATTTCCCAATGGCTTCGTACTTGTCCTGCACTCCAAACAACACAGCGAGACACGAGCAGCTATAGCTGCCTTCCTCCCGATCTTGGTACAGTTCAAGAATGGATATCTTACACCCACTGAAAAGTATGGTTCCCTTTGTGGCGATATATCCTTTCGACTTTTGTGGGAGCGCAAACTGGAGGAAGACAGCGAGGGTATTTTACTCTACTCTTAAATTGGTTGTTTTAAAATCTACACGAGAAATAGTTTCAATAAAGTTGTAAATGCCCTTCAGTTACTGTTAAAAAAAGGGTATAAAATCAAGATTTTGGTCTAAGAAATACGAATTTTGTTGAACAAGATGCGTCGAGAACATAGAAAGTTAGATTTTATAAATACCAAATAACCAAATAGCTTTAAAAACTCAAAACAACAAAAAAAACATATAAAGTCAGGTTTTAAGTAAGTTTATAATATTTTTATTGCTGTTTTATATTAATATATATTAACATATTTTTTCGGCTTGGTGTTTTTTATAAATATTCCTATAATATGTTTTTTCCTTGGCAAGAGCCAGATTCGAACCCGCGAAAATATAACATATTCATATTTTCTAACCATTTAAGATTTTTATTTTAATATTAAGAACTTCGATATTTTAGATTAATATTCTTAGCATTAATAATTTGGTATTAAAATGGTCTTATTTTAAAAACAAAGTATGAAAATATGATTTTAAAAGTTACTTTTTTCTCAGTGTAGTTCATTATTTCCCCGACGATTTCGCAATTAGAAATGGATACTAAATCTGTATAATAAAGGAAATACTTCTAGCCATCAATCTCCTACTATGGCATTAATACTTGTTTATTTTTTGTTACTAGAATAATTATTCGGAATTTTAATGATGTTCTTTCTCATCATCGTGTGCATCCTTTGCTCCTTTTTCTCAGTCCATTTGCCTTATATTATTTGCTTTATATGATTTTGATGTGTCACATTATAACGTATACTTATAGAAAAGCTCTTGAACTTTTTTTGTTATAGATAAACCACTAAATTACAGAGCATATCCTAGTTCAGAGTATCGCATTAATGCTTGTTTCGTTTTTCGTTATTTGAAAATGCTGTGAACATTTGTCATAAACCAAACTCGTCGTGTACGTGCAGTGTTTACACTCTGAAGTTTTGGGGCCGCACTCGGCAACTTGTTTAAATACGTGATTTATTTACCATCCAACTGCTGCAGCGGGATCTGCCACCATCTCTAGTCTCTAGTTCCTTCAGCTCCTTGGCAGCTGCAAATAGGGCTATACACAACTTGAAAGCCACGCCAAAGTTGCCAAACACAAAAAAATAAACAGCAACAACAACCAAATTGCAACAGAAGTTGCAACAAACTGTAGCTGCAACAGGCGCATACATAAATAACAAAACATTCTGCACAACAAGTTGAAGAAGATGTCACATTATGCGGCCCACAAAAGTTGCAACAAATACGTTTTAGACGAGTTTAAAGCACCTACAACATTTGGCCATTTTCAAACAGAAGACTCTTTAAATCCATTTCTATAGTTGCTTAAAGAGATCATCTAGATCAGGGATACGAGTTTAAGAATATTAAACTCGAGAAAATTATCTGAGTGAATAATAAAATATTAAATACACTATATTTGAATGGATTATACTGAAAAGTTTAATTATTCTACCTATATTACAAAAATTAAGAAACAAAAACCATTATAAAATTTGAATGTAAAATATTTTTTTACAAAATTTTTATAATTCTTTTGAATAACTCTTTAAAGACTTTTAGTTTATTCCTCAAAAATAATATTCGTTAAAGACTTTTAAATTTATTACTCAAAAATTAAAGTCTTTAAAGACTTTTAGTTAATTCCTCAAATATAATAGTCTTTAAAGATTTTTATTAAAAAAAATCATCAAAAACTCTTAAAAAAGACTGAAAAAATCAATAATAATGAATATTTTTAATTTTTATTATTTTAATAACAAATAATTATTAAATTTGATTCTTAAAAGAAAAGTCTTTAAATAATCATTAAAACAGATTTTTTGGTTATGGTTATTATGTATTTATTTTGCGTGTGTCATAACAAACCTAAAGTAGCGCACATCCTCATTAGGCGGATAGTGTTTTAGTCAAAAAGAATAAATATCTAAATCAAACATTTATTATTGTTTTAGTAAAGCTAATACTGCATAATGCGCTTTAGTTGCAACAAATAAATAATCCTAAATAAATGCGAGATAAGTTTCAATTTTAAAATGTCAAACAATTGTAATGTAATGTGAAGTGTTTTTGGTATTAGTTTTTGGTCATTAAATGTTGGCAAATTGCCAACTTGCCAACAGGGCAACAGTTCCAACAATTCAACAGTCGACGACCATTTTAGCCGCATCATTTGGCGCCATGCGTTCAAATAGAAATTGCAAAAAAAAAAAATAAAAATTACAACAAAATGGGAGGGTAAAAAAGGAATAAAATTATTCTAGCATATCGGTTAAGCATTGCTGAACACGTACGTTTGATATTACGACTATGGCACATACGAGTGCTGAAAAATAATTCCAACAATTTTACACAGAGTCCAAACCATTTGTGTTGTCCCATGTGTTGTTTCTGTTTTAAATGGGCATTGAGGGGTTAAAATAATGTGCAACGACAATAATTAAAAACGGAAAAAGAATACAATTAGATGTAAAGATACCCATTAAAAAAATTTAACATCAGTGAAATGAAGACTCAAATATATGGAAATTGTTATATTTATTCAGATAGAAGAATATGCATTTTATGTATTGAATTCATTTATATGATAAATAGTAACTTTAAGCTATAAATTTGATCTGGTGTTAAGATATTTTGGTCATTAAAATACAGAAGATATGCATTAATTTTAATAAACAATTTAGTAATGATTTATCAATATAGAATAAAGATTAAGGGATTTCAAAGGTCTTCAAATTAAGCTGATCTTTATAATTTCTATAGACTAAATGAACACTTTTTTGACCTTATCGTTATTATAATAGTTTTATGGGGGTTTGGTTACCCTGATATATTTTCCCTACCTTAACCAGAAACTCATTATGGTATCCGGTAAATTAATCTGTCATACTCCAAAGAATAATGCTTTATGTAACAAATTTTATATGGATAACTGAGAGAGGAAGAATACAAAAAAAAAACAATTGAAAAAGTAATTGCGACTTAGAATTATTGATTTTTTCAAGGGTGGTTTTAGAAGTGAAGGTCTAGAAAGTATTAAGGAAACTTTTAAACATGTAAACTGGTATAAATTTAACAGATCATATGCGATTTCTCGCATTTCATAGTTAAAGTTAAAACTGTCGGTAACAGAAATCACTTTAGTAAATGTCTAAAACATTGAAGATGAAGAAGCAACTTTTCTGACCAAGAACAAAGAGAAAGATAAGAGAGGCTCTGACAATTAGTTCAATTTATTGTTTGAACAACTTGTGAGTACAATTTATGAATGCAATGTGAATACTTGTTTGGCAACGGTGTCACGTTTCAGATGAATGAACGATTCTGGGAAACAAGTGCGTAATATGAAAAGCACATGTTGTTCATATGTATCTAATGGAAATACGAGACAGCTGGAGAGCTAGAAGGTCCAAAAGTTGTTTCAATTTAATTTGACTTTGATCGCCAGCTGACGCAGATGTTGTCATCGTCATCGTCATGTCATGTCCCCATCCTCATCCTCATACCATTTTCGCATATGGAAATCAGCAATATTAGAGGAAGAATACACTGAAAAAAAGATCAACTTCTAAAATCAAGAACATTCATCTTAAATATTTTGTTCCTAATATAAAACCACTTTAAGACCAAATTAATAAAACTAAAAGTATTAATCTGATAACTCGCCGTTCTTAATATAATAATTAAAAATCTTGAATTGTAAAAAAAATATAAATATGTCATATTTAATATGAAGACAGTAATGACACCGTGGCGCTCTGGTTAGAGTCGCCGCTTCAGTTTGATAACAAGTCAACAAGCCGAGGGATCGAAACCCGCTTTATAAAGCCAAGGAAAAAACATATAATCGGAATATATATAAAAAAAAAATAAATCCCAAAAAAAAAATATGTATCAAAAAAAAAAAAATAAGTTCAAAGTTTAAAAAAACACCTGAATTATTTTTTTATTTTTGGCTTGAGAAATTAAGACTGTTTGGTCTAAAAATAAGAACTAATTCTTATTTAAAATGTTCTTAAAATCAAGATATGTATGTTTTCTAAATTTAAGAATTTTATGTTCTCGACACATTTTTTAGACCAAAATTATTAGATAGAAAATTTGTTTTATCAGTGTATGGAAATCAGCAATATTAGAGGAAGCATATCTCATTTTGTTTATGAATTTCACTCGAACATCATCGCAAGCTGTGCACGAGAATATGTTACTTACACTTGAGAACGAGTTTTATTTGTAATTTCAATCGATGAAATTTATGAAAATTGTATTAACAGTTAAAAAGTTTTTATCACAAATATTTTTTTATGAATATCTTACATGTTTTTCAAGTTGTTTTTATTTAACACTCTTATTTTTTTGTACAGTTACTTTTGTTTATGGAAAATTGCATTTTTATAGCATTTCATAAAGATATTGTTGTTCGCTCACTCTCATTCTATTTTTGCCACCCCCACCCCCTGTTTAAAATGTGAATACATAAACCGAAAAAGTTGTATATCTCATGTCGAATGTATTTGGTTTTGTGTTTTATTGCCAAAGGAGCTACGAAGTAGCTGAAAACTTCATAAATCACAAAAGTTTGTTTGGCCATGAAAAGGCTTAAGGGTTTATCAAAATGAAAATTTATTGGTGCTCAAATACTTGGGAAATTTTAGATTTATGTGTTTCGCATCTTCTCATCCTCCTTTAAGAAATACATACATTAAATATCAACATATCGACAACATGGGCCATAAAAATAAACGGCAAGCAGCGCAATCTCAGTTTTGCACAGTTTCCATCATTAGATTAACACATTCCTTAGATATTTATCGTGTGAACCGAAGAAAATTGCTGTTAATTTCAAATTACGAGACAATTTCAAGCTGGTAAACGTTGCCAATTAGTTGGATTCATTGCAATTCATTCAAATTGCGGTTCAGTTATATTGCACAAATACAAAGTCAACTTTTAGTTGGTTTCATTTTTCACCATTTTCCAGTAGTTGGCATTAATTTTCATTTAAATTCCGCTTTGCTAAATATGCAAAACTCTCTCACTCTCTTTCTCTCGCATTGCGGTTAAATTGAGTTCCCTTCCTTTTCTACTCTCTGACTGTTTCTGGAGTTGCCATTTCGAGTTCTTATTAAAATTGCAATATTCCATTTTCGACACCTCGTTTTGAGTGTGTGACGTACCCGGAAAATTTTTGTGGTTTACCAACAACACATTCAAACGTTCACAAAGATGCAACACTTAATTGACTGTCGCATTCATAGAACGACATCATTTGTGGCCATAAACTGTTTATCTATTTATGGATGTGAAATGGAAATACTTATGCCATGTTCAGCATTTCTTACAACTCTTTTTACCCATTCAACTTAATCAAAACTAATATTATTAACATCAGAAAATATTAAATCAGAAGGTATTTTTATTTAAAAAATATATATATTAATATTAGGAGTAATTGTAATATTAATATTAAGAGTAAATATATAAGAGAAATATTTCAAGCCCTCAAAAATATTATTTGGATGCATAACAGAATTATATTATATAATTTTTATTAAATGCACAAAAATATCTGAATGTTATTTTAAAATTAATTATGTAGATAAACTTTACGTCTCAATGGCTTCTTCGATCACGGAGCATATGCTAGTCGATCACTTTTAACTTGCATTTAAATTTGTGGTACACCGTCAAATAAAAATTTGATGTTTGTTTTTTTTAAACAGCAAATCTTAAAAAAAAATTATTTGAATAAAAATTAATAAAAAACAAATTTAATAAATTTAAAACAAAAAAAATAAAAATGATTTTTTATTGTCAAAATAATTTTTAGTTAATGATTGCAAACTAAGGAAATTAATAACAACTTCAAATTATAACCTAAAGACTGATAAGACTACTATAAAAAACGATTTACAGCATATCAGCTAGTCGATTAGTTGTTGCTTTAAGAAATTTTCATTTAGATTTAAATTATACATAAATAGTTATTTGCAATTCCCGACAGTTATATATTTGTGAATTTTTAATTAAGGAAATTAATATACACTTCACATTTAACCTAAAGACTAACCTAAGACTAATAGAAAATTCGATAAAAACGATTTACAGCATATCTGCTAGTCGATCAGTTCCTGCTTTAACATATTCCATTTAGATATAAATTATACATAAATAGTTATTTGCAATTCCCGACAGTTATATATTTGTGAATTATGCATTTTGTGCGCACTTATAAATGCAAAAGGGGGGAGTCGAGGAAATTCGGGCACAGGCTCTAGGGCTGAAAAGGAGAGGGAAAGGGGAGCCGTAAGCCACAGCAGCCATAGTAACCAACCAGTTCAGCCTAATCTTCAAAGTAACCACAACCCTTTTTAGTTGCCAGTCAAGTTGAGAAAAAAGCGGATAATTTTTAGCTTTGAACGGAAAAGTTCCCCTCTGGCTAGAATGCATAATTCATAAACCGGCAGCCATTTGAACTGCGCCCACATCGCTTCACTCCAGACAGAGACAGACAGATAAAGAGAGAGAGAGCAAAGTTTGATGGTTCAAGTTTTTAATCGGATTCCAGAGCTCGATTGCCACCACATCAGCCACTCGCATCGTACTTTCTCCGTGGTTTTTGCTAAGAAATTTCGACAAAAAGCGCCTCGGGCTTATCCACAACTTGAAATGGATAAATTTTGTACTATTTACCCCCCAACATCATCGAAGATTCCATGACTTGTTCGTTGGGAAGCAACTAAAATTAACTATTAATAAGCAACTATTCTACTTGGATGGGAGACACTTAAGACAGTCACTTGACAATTATTTAAGAGTTTCAAGTTTCCGTAATGAGATTAAAGATTGTCATACATTTCATCGTAGTCTATCGGCAGTGAATAATAGTGGGATATGTTATCCTATCTTACCGTTTGCGTAAAGAACTTTAAGTTCTCTTTTTAAAAAAGAGGAAAAATACATTACACTTTCTCATTATCTACAAAACCTTTCTTAAATATGCTCGATCATAGATAAAATAAAAACAAAACAGTAAAAATGCAGTAAAAGATTTAATAACATTTTTGGAAATGCCCTTAAATTGTATTCTAAATACTCAAAAAATAAATGCTCTCTAATAAAATAAATTAAATATATGAGCTAGTAATGAATTTGAAGCTAGTATTGAAATTTTATTATTACTATTTAAAAATATTCAAAAAATATACAAAAATATTTTACTTTTTGTTAAGAATCAAGAATTAATTTCATAATGAACATTTTTTAAATTATAATAGTTAAGGTGCTTAATTTTTTCAGTTGATATGAGAAAGGCGCCCAACGTGAGGAAATAACTAATTTCTTATTATTAGGACTTTTTTGAATGTCTCTCTCTATCTTAATTTCTTCGTCTTTCATCACAAATTTACTTTTTGTTAAGAATCAAGGATTAATTTTTATTTTGTAATAAATATATTTAAATTTATAATCGTTAAAGTCCAAATTTTTTCAGTTGATATGAGAAAGGCGCCCAACGTGAGGAAATAACTATTGTCATTGTCTTTCTCAATTTCTACTGTTCTATCAATCTCTGGCTCACTTAGCCTGTCATTTATAATGTATCGTTTTCATTATTGAATAGTATTATAGTATCCTTTAACTTGCACTAGCTCTTTGAAACAGTTTTGATTAAGAATCCTTGGAGAGCGGTATGAAATCGCTAGAGTGTTTAACTTCTCGCTGTCTGATGGGAATTTACTGGTTGATGGGTTTAGTTCCATTGCCGCCTTGTTCCCAAGTATTCCGCTTGATATTAGCGTTGTTAATTCGTTGCATTTGGTCAGCTTACTTACTGATGATTCTCTTGATTGGCTTCAGTTTCTTGTGGAAGGAAGTAGAATTATCCATTAGTTATATTAGTGGTACGGCTTTGTATATCGGCTACTCATTGCTGGCTCTTCTTTTGCAACTGGAGAGCGTTTTCAAACATAAATCTCATGCAAGATTTGAAGATTTGCGTTTTCAATCCCAACTGCAGATGCAACGTTTGGGGATGTCGCGTGGTTGTAGAAGATCATTGAAACTCTTACTACTTATTGGCACCCAGTTAGCCTGCGATATGGCCAAGTTCTGGGCCAATTCGAAAGCTGTTGTTTCTCCGGTTTTGTGTTCAACCATGCCACAAATATGGTTGTTGCGATTTCGCTACGTTCAACTGCTCGAGCAGGTAATTGAGATGAATCATCGAGCATTGCAACTGCGACACTCACTTCTTGGCCTGGCCGATGGCAATGATATTTGGCAGCCTTTTGGCCTACAGGAAAGCAGACAGCTGCAGACTCTGCGTTTGACCTATGATCGCATCTTCGAGAGCTATGAAACCTTCAGCGATTGTTATGGTTGGGGAATGTTGGGTCTACAAGTAATGTGCGGCTTTGAGTTTGTCTCCAATGCTTACTGGATTATTACGGAGGCCTATAGGGATCAAGAACTCTATCTTTTTGTCTTCAATGGCGCTACCTGCTTTGCCATGGGCAGCCTCATCACATCCCTCTTTTGGTATGGCGATGCGAGCACCGAAAATGTGAGTAAGCTTATCACGTGATACAATAGACCAAAATGTGTGTAATTTCCAGAAATATCATTTATAAAATAAAAGTAAAATTTTTAATTATTTCTTTTAATACCTAAATAATAAATAAATTCAAATTTTTAATTTGAATAAAGTATAACTCTTACTACAAACTTATATTAATTTTATAAATAAATTGATGTTTTTAATTTATATTATAAAAATTTAATGTACCTAACACATCTACATACAATATGAAAAACAATAAAGTAGTACATATTTTGTTAAGTTTTTTTCAACTTTTATTCAAATTTTTGTCTACAGATTTTAGCGGGAGTTTAATAAATATATAGGATGATTAAAAATAAAGAAACTTGCAGACGATTAAATGAATTATAAGAGTTATACTATTATTCATAATTTGAAATTGAAATTTAATATACATTTTTGATTATATTTGTTGTTAAATAAAAAATGTGAGTTACAATTAAATAGCATAATAAAGATTTAAAATTTAAGTTTATCTTGTTATATAGTGTATTTGAGATTTTCCCATTCATTTAGGCAATTGTTTTCAGTTGATGTTTTCTATATATTTTAGAGGGTCTATAGTTTCACGATTTTAGTGGAAGTTAGCTAAATAAATAAGTTAATAAATTAAAGAAAGCTATAAACTATGAAATGAACTAAATGAGTTATACTAATTTTTATAAATAGAAAATGAAATATAATAATTATATCATCGTTTTCTTTTAGTTAAAAAAAGACAGTTTCAATCAATTTGCTTAATAAAGATTTAAAATTAAAGTTTAGTCTGTTGTCAAATATAGTGTATCTAAGATTTTTCCATTAATTTATACAATTGCACATGCTTTCTACATATTTTAGAGGGTCTTAAGCTCCAAGGTTTTAATTGTGATTTAAGTGATGGAAGGTGAAATTACTTTTGTAATTATGACAATGATGAATGATTTGAACTCTGCTGACATTGCACTTTTAGCCCCATTATGATTCCTTTCCTTTCGGCACTTTTAGCTACATTACATATTCCGTTAAGTGTTTTCCACATTTTTACCTTTATTTAAATATTCCTTTTATTGTATTTCCATTAGTCGCCATGCAGTTGTTGAGAATCTCACGTCAGTTGTTTCATTTCGTGCTGTGTTTTTTTGGAGTTCGTTGGAATATCCAACTCCATCGTTTGCAGTTGTTGATACTTTTTTTTTGGTTCTGTTGGTATCCCTTGATCTGGACACACACCGCAACACGTTCTCCGATCTTTAAGGAATGTGCACTCGACTGTTTGATTACACACACGTTGTTCCTTCTGCTGACTTCAGGACATTTGATCATTTTGCTGGATACTTTTGTGCAACGTCGCAATCATCGACCACTTTGGGAGCAGGAAAGGATCCACTTTGATCATCATCGTTCGGTGGCAATCTCCATTTGTTCTGTACTATTTCCCAGCATTGCAATGATATTTGTAATCTCCATCTGCAGAATTTGGATGGATAATGAGGGAGGCATGTCGCTCTTTTGGTTTACAGCTCCCAGTTTTTTAGGATTACAACTCAAACTCTTTGGCTTTCTCTCCGATATTTTAATAGCCAATGTGAGTGTTATCAGTGCTCGGGATAGTTTAATACTCTTGGCCAGACAACAATCGATACGCCTTCGACAGCCTCCAGATGTTGAGTCTGTTGTTCAGTTAAGACTTCGTTGTAGCCAACTGAATCATCTGTTTGCCGTGATCAATTTAAGCTATGGCAACAGTCTCTTAATCATATTTATAGTATTGTTTTTGAGCTTTGTCTTCAACTCCTATTGGCTGGCTAAATATCTGCTACTTAAGCCCGATTCTCTAGTCACGATTATCTTTTATTTGGGCATTTTAGTCAACTTGGGATTGGTTTTCTCAGTCATTTGTTGGCACTGTCAGCAGAGTTTTAATCATGTGAGATGCACATTTTTTCTGTTGCATATACTCTTTAAATATTCGATTTTTTTCTAGAGTCGTCAAATTGGTTGTCTCATCTCAAAGCTGGTAAAACCTCTAGGCTCCAAACGATACAATAATTTAGTCTGTGAATTTCTTTTACAAACTCTTCATCAACGTTTTGTGTTGACGGCCAAGGACTTTTTTAGCCTCAATCTGCATCTGCTGAGTAGTGTTAGTGTTGAAGTTGAAAGAAAAGTAAAATTGAAATAAATCTGCTTAATTTTTAGATGTGTGCTGCAGTCGTTACTTACCTGGTCATCCTCATACAGTTTATGTTCGCCGAGAAAGGCTCTCAGGTTGCTCTCAAGACAGATAAATCGCCCGACATGCAACTGACATAAAAATTTTAAGTGTTAAATAAATGTAAAATAATAAATAAAATAAAATAAAAATTGTCAGAATCTTTAATAAATATTGAGTAAAGAAAATTACAATTTATTTTATATTTCTTAAAATATTTTAATCAGGGTTCGTATATATAGGACTTATGAGTATAAAAAAGTCAAAAAACAATTTTGTTGGAAGAGATTAATCCGTGTAATCTCTTTTTGAAAATAATACATTTTTAATAAATAAAAATATTTTAACAATTTATTTTTATTTTAATTGTTTTCTTGTTATTCAAATTTTAAATGCAAATTGAGTGAACAAAGTTGAATGCAAAAAAAATCTATTTGTGAAGAGTGTAAACAATGCGAAAAAAAACTATTTAGATGAAAAAGAATAATCCTACTCGGATTATTCTCTTTTTGAAAATAATAAATTTTTAATAAAAAAAAATAATTTTAAAACATATTTTAAATTATTAATTTGATATTAAAATTTAAAATGCAAATTGAGTGAATAATGTTGAATGTTCAAAAAACTATTAGTTATGAGTGTTAAAAATGCAAAAAACTATCTAGATGAAAGAGAATAATACTGGTATTCTCTTTTTGAAAATAATACACTTATAACACAAAAAATTATTTTAAGAAGTTAATTTTAAATAATTTTTTTGTTCTTAAAATTTAAAATGTAAATTGAGTGAATAATGTTGAATGTTCAAAAAAAAAATAGTAAGTAAAAGTAAAAAAAAATTTTTTTAAATACAATATGCACATAATATTTATTTTAAAAAATTTAAAAATAACATAGACTCTGTTTGCAAACTTCAAAATTTCCATTGTAATTTTCAAATAGTTTTAACACAGAACTAAGTAAACATTCGACTGGGAAATGTGTCTTTACCATTCTACATTTGCCTTAATTATTTATGCCGCCCATGAACCGTTTTTGGGGTTTGACAAGTCTCAAATTTCCCCACACACTCAAGTAGTAAGATGGAAGATGGAAAACTAAGACTATATAAACTTCTTTAGTTTTTCTTAAGCGCATTTTACAAGCAGACAAAACTACTTCACGCATATTAAACTGACATTTCACAAGCAGCAAAGTTTTTCTAATATGCAAATTCATGCCAACTACGAAGCACATGCAGAAAAGGATAAAGTAGCGCCAGGAGCAGAAGCAGGAGAACATCCTTGAATTAACACGTGCGAGTTCGCATTAATTTGTAAACTCCTTCAGGGATTGAGACGGAGGTTATCATGGGTGTGTTTTTATCAGCCCCAGAGAGAGCTCTCTCTTTCTCTGGCAACAGTTTTTGTCGTTAGCTATGCAAATGTCGAGATATGTAAATATTATTTACCACACGGCCAGATGCTCAAGATGAAACTCTCCTCTTAATTAACATAGAACAACTAAAACACTCGATTTGCAAATCCATATTTATGAAGCTTTCAGCGCTGAGAGTTATTTACATTATTTATTTATTTAGCCCGATCCTCGGAATAAATTAAGGAATTAAAAAAGCACGTAAATAATATTCAATCAAATCAAAAGTAAATTGATATAAAGTTCGATTTATTTTCCAAATTCAATCAGATTTAAAATTTAATTTATATGAAAATAAAATTAATATTTTAAAAGTGAAAAGCCAGCTAGCTGAGAGTCTCTTGTCTTCTCGGAATAAATTAAGGAATTAAAAAGAGCACGTAAATAATGTTTAATCAAATCAAAAGTAAATTGAAATGAAGTTCGATTTATTTTCTAAATTCATCCAGATTTAAAAATTAAAATTAAATGCAGATAAAATTAATATTTTAAGATTGAAAAGTCAGCTAGCTGAGAGTCTATTGTCAAAAATTAAATATGCCTAAAGTCATTTTTGACAGTAAAGTTATATGTATATTATTGCTTATCCTAAAATGAATCCCAGTTTTGAAGAAATGTGGAATGGTTCATCCACAGTAAGTTGATGTATGATTTGTGATAGAAATGTGTTGTTTTAAGACCCCATTTTAGCCGGAAAGTGCCGACTTGGATGTTGGCAATATATTTGCCTCGATGCAACCATATCAGGTACCTTTTGAGAAGCCAACTGGAAGTGATGCCCAAATGGTGACGGCCTACAAAGCGGTACACACATGGAACATCATGGAGGCACCCAACGATATGGAGATGATTCAGTCGAAAACCATTTGCAGAAAATGCATGTTGCACACGAAAGTGTGTCGACAATTTGGCCATAATCTTAAGAATTACGAGACCGAATTGCATATGGCCAAGCAAAGGAATTTCAACCAAACCATATAAAAGAAAGATCAACTTTGAAATCCTTGGGAGCTATTGTACTCATTTGTAAATAAATTGTGACTAGTTTTTATTAGAAATTAGATTTGGGGCATCTTTGGCCAAGACGTGGAAATTTGTTGGGTGTTGCCGCGGATTTATTGGCATCGGTTTCATCCAGAAGCTGCTTCAATTCGGCATTGGCGCCCACCTGACAATTGCGCCACGGTGGCAATAACAGACTCGTTGTAACCGAAGGTGTTGTAAGATGTTGTACAATCGGTTTGGTGAGCTGAGATGTTCCCAACTGAAAATCTTCCGTTTTACCCATTTGCGTTATTTTTATATCCTCGGCATCTATTGAGGTTTTATTGGTCAAGTTGGCAAAACGACGAGCCTCAACGAGTTGATTACGTGCCAGAGCTAAGTGAGCATTTAATTAATTATTTGACTTTATTTGAATTAAATTAATATACTTACTGTAGGACAGATCTAGTAGATAACGCCGTGTATCTGAATCGGCCTCGATGTCGTAACATTTCATCAGCTTGTCTATAAAGTCGAGATCCCAGCTAATTTCCAAATCGGACTCGGTTAACTTATATTTGTTTTCCATCGCAAAGTTGAACAATTTTGTTGTTTGACAGGCAACACAATTTCTGTACAATTATCGATAAGTTAACGTTAGTCAACACTGCTCAAAAACTAGCAACACTAACTTTTACATTTTCAAATCAAAGTTCTTGTGGCCTTAAGAGTTACGACTAATTGCCTTTTTTTTTTAGAGATAAAGGGGGAGGAAGAGAGTTGGTGAGATAGTAAAGTGCTAGAGAGAATACGAGATTATAAGCCAATTCAACTTTTTTTGGACTAATAAAAAGTTGCGTGCATGTATGAATATTTGATTCACTTTACAAACGATTCAACTTTTTTGATGAATTTTCAATTTTTGAAGAGGCTTTTGTACCCGAGAATCCAAACTGAGCGATGAGGCAAATCATTTGGCTAAACTTTTAAAATATTCATAAAATTTCAGCAGACAACTTTACCCAAAAATTTAATTAGTCAAATGAACGTAAAGTTCAGTTCACTTCAGTTCTTCTTCCCCATCTCCATATTCAGTTTTTCACTTTTCGACAGACAATAGAGTTGAGTCTTTAGGCTTATAGATTTAGTATTTTGCTTGGAGTTTGCTCCAATTGAAAAGTTCAAATAGATTTCTAATTAATGCAAAAAGTAACCAACTATTTTACAAGTGTGAAGCCATGTACTTTACTGATTTTTATACCCTGTAATCGTGCGTACATTCAGAGTAAGATAAGATGCCGCTTAAAAGCCATAGTCAGAATCTATTTTATTATTTCTGTGACACTTTTTAAAAGGAATAATATAAATTTTGGAAAATATTAGCTTAGCTTAAATAATTGTTATAGTCGAATTCATATCGTAATTTTAAAGATAATATATCCAAGACTTAATATATTAAAATTATAAATATTTCATGCGAATTCTAAATCAAATCTTAATATTTTTCTAATCATTATTGAATTGTAGTTCAGGTTTTGATGTTAAAGTTCATTTTCCAACATCTTTCTATATAAAACTCTTTGTCCTGACTCACTGACTGACTGACTGACTGACTGACACACTGACACATCAACGTGTAGGCCAAACGACTCATCGTGCAATAAGACGGCGTTTCGCGAAAGTGCCTCAAATTGAGGTCAGAGGTCATGGAATTGCTTTGTATGAATAACTTTTTTGTTTGTTAAGATATCTTAACCAAACTTACAGATTATATGTTTGGGACTGTCTTTTACATCCTGACCAAATTTGGTCAAAGTCGGATTACTATATCATATAGCTGCCATAGAAATAATCGGACTAAATTAACCTTTAGTATGGAAAACTTTTTTGTTTCTTAAGATATCTTAACCAAACTTACAGATTAGATGTTTGCGACTGTCTCCTACATTCTGACTAAATTTGGTCAAAGTCGGATTACTATATCATATAACTGCCATAGAAATAATCGGATGAAATTAACCTTTAGTATGGAAAACTTTTTTGTTTGTTAAGATATCTTAACCAAACTTACAGATTATATGTTTGGGACTGTCTCTTACATCCTGACCAAATTTGGTCAAAGTCGAATAACTGCCATAGGAAAAATCGTATGCAAATAAACGTTTAGTATGAATAACTTTTTTGTTTCTGAAGTTTTTTATACAAATTTGAAGCTCTTCGATTAGGAAAGCAACAGCATCATTTTAATTTTTCATCATGCTTAATTTTTATAAATAGAGTTAACTATTTGCTGCATTTATTTCATATTTATTCAAGAAAATTTGTCTTAACAAAAGGGTATAATGAAGTCTGTTCATTTACACTGTAGAACATTGTTATTTGTGCAATTTACTTGCTGTTCTCTCTCAAACATATATATGTGGCATATAAGTCCGTTTGGGGTTTATGGTATGGCAATCTATTGCCATTTGTAGGCTGGCAAATGCGTTCTTTCGCCTCATTCTGGCCCAGTTTGTCAGTTTGTCCATTGCCAGTTGCCATTTTCGATGGCCGCAATGTGCGCAAGCGAAATCGAAGTTTTATGCTAATTTCAGTCACAGCATATACTCACATATACATATATCTACCATCTGTTATTTCTCTCTCTCTTTCTCTCTATCTGTTTTCTTTCTCTTTCTCTGTTTCTCTGAGTGAATGGGCCTTATCTGTATGTCGGACGCCTGTCAACACAAGGCATTACATGGCAATTACGAATTTGTTTATGGCACACTGAAATCTGTTCGGTGAGTTTGCTCACAGATCTGTGTTGAATGTGCTGGATAAAAAATAAAGAAAAAGTAACCCGAAAAAATAGCAAACCAAAAAATTTAAAAATGTTCCACTTGGGAAAACTTTTGATGTACTTATAAGAATGTGAAAATGAGTAAGGAATGGAAAGCTAACCAAAGCTAATCAATAGCACAATTTGTAATGCAATCAAATCTCAGACGCAAGCCTAATAAATTGTACATACGCCCAGTAATCCCTCTAAGGGCGAACTATGGGGGAAAACTGGGGGGAAGAGAGAGAGAGAAAAGTGCGTCACTTAAAAGTTTGGCACTCACTTGACCAGAAACTTTTATTTTTCTGTTAGCAAATTTCCCACGGGGTTACAGAAAAGCCAGTAACAATCTCTATATTTATATATAGACTGAGAGTGGCAAGTGAAAGTTTTCGTGTCCACAAATTGAAAATATTTCACAGTCATATTTAATTTAAGTACAATTTGTGGACAAATCTCCGAGGTAATCAAACATTTTGAGAGCCGTATTTTTCTAACATTTCATTTTCAGCATATACTATATAAAATATTTATATCTGCAAATACTTTTATTGAGATACTATATATTTAATTAGATTTGAAACTGATCGCCCTTGTCATTTCAACCTTGTTGACTTAGTCGTCTGTAAATTTAAAGGAGCTCAATGAAAATGTTAAAGTAAGTTTACTGAACATACTTGTTCGGCAATGATTGACTTGTACATACCCTGTTCTTCGTTAAGAAAGAATGTAATACACAATTTTTAAACAACCAAAGTTGTTTTTATATTATTTTTTCATTCGCTAATATAACAATTATTAAATACAATATGTTTAAGCAACCAAATAAGTTCGTTTCTCACTTTAGATATTTTTACTTAACAAACAGATCGGATATTTACAGAGTATAATTTATTTATTTATTTATTCACGACTAAAAGCAGTCGGCAAAAGGAAAATTATGTGTACAAAAAATTAAAATACAAATGAAATAAAAATTATATTACAAATTAACAATTAAATTAATAATAAATTTAAATTAAAAACTGAAACGAAAAATATGAAAGTCATTACACTTTACATATTTTGTGGTCCCTTTAAACTGTAGTTCATCATACCCTATATGTCACATTTCTGTGCTCACAGGGTATTGCAAGAAAAAGGATGTAATGAGCACATAGAGAAAGCAAAACTAAATAAATAATTCAGTATAAAATGTCAGCAGCGTTGGCCATGGCGACTAACAACTACAATGAGAGCTGAGAACTCAGCAGAGACATGTTGGGTGGGGGAAGGAGATAGAGAGGGAGAGAGGGACTGTCTCACAATTTGAGCGGAAGTGAGAAACGACAGAGAAGAGACGGTGGAGACAGCACAGATGCATTCAAGGAAGCAATTGTATTGTCTGACTGCTGTTTTCCACTTTAGTTTTGTGCCACGCCCACAACGCACTGGTAACTCTTCTCCTTTCTTTTCTCTTTCCCTTTCCCTTTTCCTTTCTCCTTCTCCATCTCCATCTCTAATGTCGCTGTCGTTGTGTGTAACTTGTTGACGTTGATAGTCGTACGTGCCGAAGGTGAATGGCATCTGTGGACGCGAAATTGAATTCGTGCCTGGCAAGTTTCACACAACTGAATTGAGTCACAGCGACAGCGACATCCCAGGACATGAGCGTCCTGCCCAGGTGCATCACCAGTTCCAACGCCATCTCTAACTCTGCCTCGCACAGTGGGTAAAAAGACAACTTTCGCACTGAAAATAATCGTTATTGATATCAAATTCAACTAAAAATTTCAACTATAAGAGCCAGTGCAGTTTTTGTTTCAAATACATAATAATAATAATAATTATTTTTAATTTTTTTTTTTAATTATTAAATTAGATTTATAAAATAAAAGTCTTTAAGTAATTGAAATGATTTGAAAATGTTTTTTTTTTGCTTATTCCTCATGACTGAGGAAATTACAAATTAAAAATATTAAAAATAGTAGATATTTTCTTGCATAATTTAAATGCTCAAATTTGGTGTAAATTATTAATTATATTTTTTATTTTTAAGAATTTATTTGAAGCAAATTTTATCCAAAAATAAAAAACCAGTTTTAAATATCATATCGGGAAAAACACTTAAAATACAGACAAAAAATATTTTTATTTTAAAATAATAATTTTTAACAATTCCATTTTTTTTTGAATTAATTGCGTGGATATTAAAAAAGATGTATAGAAGTTGTTATTTTCCTAGCGTTATAATAAATAATTAAAGATGATCAATAAGTATTTAAGTAATGTAATGTATTGGTAATCGAATAGATTGAAGTGAAAACCATTTTCGAGATTCGAAAATTTGAGTAAATTTAAGCAGATCTTAACTTTATTACCACTGTGCCTCGTCCTGTCTCTGGCTTTAGCTGCTGACTTCGATATTTTGTCGCATTACATTGACAATTTAGATGTTTGTCTCGCGCATTCTCGCTGGATTCAATTTGGCGAAAATGCAGGCAGGAAAATTTGCACGTGTAACCCGCTTTTCCTCCTGCCACATAAACATAAATGCTCAGACAAAAATCATTTACAGTTCCCAGGCTTAGGAGTCAGTGTAAGGCTTTGACTTTGACTCAGTCTCATTTATTTAATATCAAAATTGCAATACTTTGTTCTCTAAATGTGTCACAAGCAGCACGGTGAGGGGGTGAGGGTGTGTGGTTTTCCACCCCAAAACCCTTAAAAATGTAATGTAAATGTCCCTGGCAACCCAACTGACATTTTCATTGTTGTGCTTTTTTTTCGCATTCTATTTTATATAATGTTTCTCAAATGAGTTGTGAGTGTGTGTACACTAATAAAAAAATGTTCTAAAATTAAGATTTTGGTCTCAGAACTAAGGGTTTTGGTCCAAAATAAACGTCGAGAACAATAAATTCTTGAATTTGGAAAAGACCTCTTGATTTTAAGAATATTTTAAATAAGAATAAGTTCTTAATTTATGACCAAACAGTCTTAAATTCTCAAACCAAAAATAAAAAAATAAGACAGATGTTTTAAACTTTAAACTCATTATTTTTTTAATTTTATACTTTTTTGGACTTATTTTTTTTTTACATATTCCCGATTATAAGTTATTTGGTTAGACCGAGTTTTGATCCCTCGGCTTGTTATCAAACTGAAACGGCCAGATCGCCACGGTGCCATTATTGTCTACATATTAAATACGACATATTTATATTTTCTTAACAATTTAAGATTTTTAATTCTTTTATTATGATCAGCGAATTTTTAGATTAATATTCTTAGTTTTATTAATTTGGTCTTAAAATGGTCTTATTTTAAGAACAAAATAATTAAGATGAATGTTCTTGATCTTAGAAGTTGGGCTTTTTTTTCAGTGTACTGGGTGTGTGTTCTATCAAAGAGCAGGAAACACGTGCGGATAAAACATTTTTCAAGCTTTTAACGCTGCATACAAATCAACCCTCAAATAAAAATATCACAACAAAAAATCAACAACAACAACGAGAAGAAAAATGGCATTCACAATAATTTGTTGAACTTCATAAGAGGGGAACAGTGTAACGAGGGGGCGTATAAAGGGGGTGGAATAAGTAGTTTCCGTACACAACAATCTGTTGCATTATGATTACGCTAAGTTCATTCATCTGCAAGAGTTTCACACAAATGTGATAATATTAATCGCAATCACAGCAGGTGTATTATTATGGACCCCAGAGATCAGGTTCTAACATTGATTGCAATGTATTAATTATATCCCAATTTTTATTACATTGCTCATATAATTTAAAAACTTAAAATGTCAATAGCTACAAATAGGGATTAAAACCGAAACGAATATCGGTTTCAGTTTCGGTTTTGGTTATAAAATCTTGTAGTTTCGTAATGGTTATCGGGTTTTTATAAGTTTCGGATTAAAAATACCGGTATGCTTTCGGTTTACAAAAAAAATTAAAATTAAGGTTTTCGGTTGACCAAAATAAGAAGCGTTATTCATTGTTTTACATGAAAAAAGACTCAATGCTCTTTTTAACCTGGAAAAAAATGCTTTTTGGTTACTGGAATTTTATCATAATTTGACCTCATATAAATTTGGTTTGAAAATTTCTATTGTTTTGATTTTACTGATTTTTAATAACTATGAACTGCCATAACTGCCAAAACTCAATCAATTTCCATGTTTCCGGAATGTAAGTTTGATGATGATTTCACTTCTAAATTCGTTCTGCATTTACATTTTTTTCATTTTCAAAATTAAAAAATTTCCAATTTTTTATAAATTTTACAGTGTTACCCCTTAAATTTTTTCGGAAAATTTTGAATTCGAATTTAGAGGTAAAATCATGCTCAAATTTACATTGCGCATGGAAATTGATTGACTTTTGACAAAGTTATGGCAGTTCAAAGATATCAAAGTTACTCAGTAGCTGCATTATTATCGTGATCAAAGGTGCTAAAATTCATGCCATGATGATAGGAAAATGAATCACCAGCAGTTCCACTCGCTTCTCCCAGAGTGTTTAAAGCATATATTTCATCCTCGTCGCCTATGGCAAATCTCGCATACTTCTCATACTTTTCAGCTCCATCAAAATCTTCGAGGACTATAAGCAACTCCTGACTCTTTTTTGCAGTAAGTGCATGTATTTTATCCAGACCTAGAAAGAACTCATTATCCAAATCGCCAAATCCCTTCTTATAGGTATTCCAGTTCCGGTGAAAACTCTCACTTCCATCCGTCCGTCTTAAAATGATAGTCCATCTACCTTCTTGGGTCGTTGCATCACAAGATACTTTAAATGGGGTCTCACTGTAGCTGGGTACTAATATCTCATAGATCCCACTAGTCTCCGAATTCGCAGTTGCATCGGCACAATCATGTCCGTATGCTGTGGAACGAAGTGAAATAGTCTCATGACACGAATCAGAACCAGATACTATTACATATGAATTAATCATTAATATTATGAAGTTTATATTCAACAACATTTTTGCGACTTTAACAAACTGACAACTAACTGGAAACTGAAATGGGAGACTTCTTTTATACCCAAAACTCATTTAAAATTAGAAAAAGGGTGTAATTATTTTGTGCAATTGCAAGTAACAGGCTGAAGGAGGCATCGCAATATGGAGCATTATATTCCCGATGTGCAGAATAAGTTGAACACGATCGTATAACAATCTCTAAAGTCCTTCATTCAACATTTATGCATGTTGAATTTACAATAATTATAATATTTTTTTCATCATTTGTTTTTGACAGAATAAGTACAGGATCTAGCAGAGTCGGGTTCACTCGACTTTCCTACTAATTAAATTTGTCATACTCCAAAGTAAAGATCTTTATGTAACAAATATGTTATTTGAGGGTTTATCAGATTCGTTACGTGTTACGTAAATAATTATTACAGTTTCTTCTTGAATAACATCCGAGTTTACATCAAATATTAGCCAAGTTTCATGGACATTAGCGGGTGTGAAGGGGCGTTGCATAAGTCTTTATCTGCGGACACATCGTCACCAAATTGGGGTGATCTTGCTTATTTTTTTGTCATTTATTACGCATTTTCATACTACGCAGTAGATAATTCCTTATAACTTTTATTGGCAACATTATTTCTGCAACATTGTGATATTAATGTAACCAATATGTATTTTCCTTTCGCAGACATGTACATACATCTTATTAAGTTCTGTACATAAATTTTAAAGTCAATTGGTTTATTTCTCATTAAAACCTTTAAAATAATTTTAAATTTCAAACTTACATTTTCTTTTATTTTTTCAGTAAGGAATTAAAATTTATTATACCATAATTTACACTCTTGGCCTTATCATCATTACCGCTTTTTTAAGGGAGTACTTATACCCGCTAAAAGCGTCCCAAGTGACGCCCACTTTGTCGGTATTGTCTATTTACCAGTTAAGTGGCTGTAAAAGCTCGAGTATATAAAAAAATTTTGAATAAATACAAATAAAGTTTCTCATACCAATCAGTACAAATATGATTTTTCAAAATTTCAAATTTTTTTTAGAAATTTTACCCTTATTCCCCCTTATAATTTTTCGAAAAATTTTGAAATTTACAAAATTTTCAAAATGAACAAAATTTAAATGCAGAACGAAATTAGAGGTAAAATCATGCTCAAATTTACATTGCGCATGGAAATTGATTGACTTTTGACAAAGTTATGGCAGTTCGACGTTATTAAAGTTGCTCAGTAGCTCCGACGGCCAGACCCGAAATTAACCATTATAAATGAATCGGTTACTAAACGGTTATTTCGGTTTAAAGAGTTTCGGTTTATGGGTTTCGGTACAGCGTACAAAATTTTTTGGGTTAGGGTTTCAGTTACGGTTACAAATTTCAATCGGTTTTTATCGGTTAAAGGTTACGGTTTCGGTTAAGGTTTTAATCCCTGGCTACAAATAAAATATGCACTTCACATTAGTGTATTAAACTAAAACAACTGATTCACTCACATATCATCAAGAAAAATCTCTCTACAACAGACCCTTGATTCAATTAATCCAATTGTAGCCAATTTAGAATTTTTATTATCTTTGCTCCCCTTTTAAAAAATGAACTCCGCTTGAGAAATCATAAGGCATATTACCATAATAAATGACAATGCAATGATATCAACTCGAAATTGCAATTTAAAATATTTTATTTTCTTGTTATATTATTTCTTAAACCTACAGAGATGGTCATTTAAATAAATAAATAAATTCAATATTTGAACGTCCATTGTTTCTAAAATAAATAATTTTAATTATTTATACATAGATAAAAATCGGTTAATTTTTAATGTATTCCTCTAAGAATAAAGTTGAAGCGTTCTCCCAAAAATAAAAAACCTTAGGCTTAACTATACTAGAGGTTTATTTTTTTTATTCATATTCATTATAATTGTAGTTGTATTTACTTATTGGCCGTATCATCATCACGGCACTCTTAAGAGAGTAATAGGGTCCTTTAAAAGTGTCCCAAGTGACACCCATATTCCGGCTGTTGTCTTTGTATTTACCCGTCAGGTGGCTGTAAGAATTCATGTTTATAAAAATGAAATATAAAAAATAATTCAAGGTCCCTTATACCTTACGACACAATGATTATGCCACCAGCCACCAGTGTAGAGTTCGGCGCAGTTTATTCCAGGATAACGATCATTATCGCGATCAAATGTGCTAAATTTCATTCCATGATGATATCGAAGTGAATCACCAGCACTTCCACTCGCTCTGTCCAGAACGTGTAAAACATATTTTGAATCCTCGTCACCAATTGCAAACCTCTCGTATCTCTCACTCTTTTCAATTCCCTTAAAGTCTTTAAGGACTACAAGCAACTCCACACTCCGATCTGCAGTTAGTGCATGAATTTTATCTAAGCCCAAAAAGAACTCTCCATTCAGTTCTCCAAATCCCTCTTTAAAGGTATTCCAGTTCTGATCGAAGTCCACACTTCCATCAGTTCGTCTTAAAATGATAGTCCATCCACCTCCTTGAGTCCTCGCATCACAGGCCACTTTAAATGGGGTCTCACTGTACCTGGGTACTAATATCTCATAGATCCCACTAGACTTCGAATTGTCAATTGCCTCGGCACAATCATGTCCGTAAGCTGGGGAACGAAAAGATATAGTCTCATTGAATTCCTCACTCGAATCAGAACCAGATACTATTACATAAGAATTAATTATTAATATTATGAAGTTTATATTCAACAACATTTTTGCGACTTTAACAAACTGAAAACTAACTGGAAACTGAACTGAGAGACTTCTTTTATACCCAAAACTCATTTAAAATTAGAAAAAGGGTGTAATTATTTTGTGCAATTGTAAGTAACAGTCTGAAGGAGGCATCGCAATATGGAGCATTATATTCCCGATGTGCAGTATAAGTTGAACACAATCGTATAACAATCTCTAAAGTCCTTCATTCAACATTTATGCATGTTGAATTTACAATAATTTTTATATTATATTCATAATTTGGTTTTGACAGAATAAGAACAGGGCCAATCACAGTCGTGTTCACTCGACTTTTCTACTAATTAAATTTGTCATACTCCAAAGTAAAGATCTTTATGTATCAAATATGTTATTTGTACGTTTATCAGATTCGTTACGTGTTACGTAAATAATTATAGTTTCTTCTTCTTAGTTTACGTAACATGTTAGCCAAGTTTCAAGGATACTGGCGGGGGCAAACTTCTCACCAAATTTGAATGCTCTGGCTCTTATACAAAGTCTCTGGGTCACAAGTGTTCAAAGAAACGAAATAGAAATTGGCAAAACTATATAAGCTTACAATCTATCTACGACAATGTTACTTACTATCTTTGCTCGGCGTTAAAGAAGAACTCCTGCTGAGAAATTCTAAGTGAAATTAGCATTATTAATGACAGTTTTTGATTCTCAGTCCAATCGCTTCAGATTGTGATGCTCACTATCTTCTTTTAAACATATAAAACTCTTTGTCCTGACTAACTGATCATCGTACAGGCCAAACCTTTACAAGTGCGGCCGTGAAGTATGGACATGAACATAGGAAAGACAAATTCATCGTGAGGCTAGACGGTGTTTTGCTAAATTAGAATGGGGTAATATGTATTTGAGGTCAAAATTCGCACATATTTATACCCGTTACTTAAAAATTAAATAAAAGGGTATATTGTATTCGTGCAAATGTGCGTAACAGGCAGAAGGAGGCGTGGCAGAAAGTAAAGTATATATATTCTTGATCAGCATCAACAGCCGAGTCGATATAGCCAAGTCCGTCTGTCCGCCCGTGTGAGCGCCTAGATCTCAGAGACTATAAGAGATAGAGCAACCAACCACAGACTTATATAAGCCCCACGCAGATCAAGTTTGTTTTAAATATTCGATCGGAACACTATATCATATAGCTGTCATAGGAACGATCGGGCAAAAATTAAGTTTTAGTACGAAAAAATTTTTTTTTTCTTGAGATATCTCAACCAATCTGATAAAATATGCATCTGGGTTGCTCCTATATATCCTGACCAAATTTGATTCAAATCCGTCAACCATATCATATAGCTGTCATAGAAACGATATGTCGAAAATTAAGTTTTAGAACGAAAAACTTTAAAATTCGCAAAATACTTTATAAATATTTATACAAGTAACGGGTATCCAACGGTCGAGTGAGCTCGACTATAGCCGCATCTCACCACGAGCGAAGCGAGCAGGGGGCGGAGACGCAAGAGTTTGGTGGTTCAAATCTGGGTTGGGCGCAAGCAAGATATTATTTTTTAAATTTATTTTTAATTATATTTTTTTAAACTGAATTAATCAACAGCTGTTAAAGCTATTGTTAAATTTTATGTTAAATATCATTTAAATCGCTTACAACATTGTTAAATATATTTAGAATTATGAAATCAAAATAAATTGAATCTTCTGTATATCTATATATCGCATTGAATGTCGTACCGATATTTATTTTGCATAAGTATATGTTTATACAATACAATCTCGATTACCCGGACAATTAATGATCAGACAGTGGAATTAAGGGATTTTTCTCTTTTAACCACTCTTCCATATACAATTTTTATTGTAGTCTAATAATAACGTAAAAAAATTAATGTTTTTGGTATCGGCGTTACAATAAATGTATCGTCCAAATAGTACCTGAACAGATTGTTTTGTGCGATAGCTAAAAATATATTTTCCATAAACATTTTATAAAACTTAATAGGCTGAATTAATAAAATGGGAACACTGATCCATCATAATTATTGAAAAGCCTGTCGATTGACCCCAATGATTTTTCGGAGGCCGAGTAACATTAACTTTAGATATAACTACCCATAGTTCTAAAATGAGTTTCAAATACGACATGACCATATAATTATCCTTTACTTTAGTTAAACTGCCTACTTCTATTCTTATCTTGCATACAAAAACCTAAATGCTCCGGAATACTTTTTTGAACAAATTTGAGTTATTCGAATCAACAAGAGTCCGCATTATTTAGATTGAACTGCATTATTTTATTGTGTTTCTTAAGGAAGATTGTTCAAGTACAATATAAGAACTGCTGCTCCTTCTTACACTTCATTTAAGCGAGTGAAGCGAGCAGGAGCGGAGCCCCCTACTACTGATAAAAATATGTATTCATGGCATCAACGGTTTACTTTTTGTAGCTTGCTTTTTGAATTAAATTTAAGCAATCTCCCAAAAATAAAAATTAATCTTCAGATATAGTAAAGGAGCATTTTATTTATTTATTTTATATCATATATTTCTACTTTAAACATCTTTTTAATCTGAGAGATCAAAAATGAATTAAAATAAAAATGATTTATACTGTCCAAATACGTTTAATAAACTTAGTATAAATTATTAATGTGTTAGAATTTACTTTCGTGGCCGTATCATCATTACCGCTTTTTTTAGGGAGTAATAATATCCGCGAAAAGTGTTCCAAGTGACGCCCTTGTTATTTTCCGTGCTATTATATTTACCAGTTAAGTGCCTGTAAGACTTTAAGTTTAGGAACGAAGTTTTAATAAAATCATATAAAAGTCCACATACCCCTCGGTACACCTGTTATACCAAAAGCCACCTGTGTATCTCAATGCGCAGTTTACACTGTAATCATTATTATCGTGATCAAAGGTGCTAAAATTCATGCCATGATGATAGGAAAATGAATCACCAGCAGTTCCACTCGCTTCTCCCAGAGTGTTTAAAGCATATAGTTCATCCTCGTCGCCTATGGCAAATCTCGCATACTTCTCATACTTTTCAGCTCCATCAAAATCTTCGAGGACTATAAGCAACTCCTGACTCTTTTTTGCAGTAAGTGCATGTATTTTATCCAGACCTAGAAAGAACTCATTATCCAAATCGCCAAATCCCTTCTTATAGGTATTCCAGTTCCGGTGAAAACTCTCACTTCCTTCCGTCCGTCTTAAAATGATAGTCCATCTACCTTCTTGGGTCGTTGCATCACAAGATACTTTAAATGGGGTCTCACTGTAGCTGGGTACTAATATCTCATAGATCCCACTAGTCTCCGAATTCGCAGTTGCATCGGCACAATCATGTCCGTATGCTGTGGAACGAAGTGAAATAGTCTCATGACACGAATCAGAACCAGATACTATTACATATGAATTAATCATTAATATTATGAAGTTTATATTCAACAACATTTTTGCGACTTTAACAAACTGAAAACTAACTGGAAACTGAAATGGGAGACTTCTTTTATACCCAAAACTCATTTAAAATTAGAAAAAGGGTGTAATTATTTTGTGCAATTGCATGTAACAGGCTGAAGGAGGCATCGCAATATGGAGCATTATATTCCCGATGTGCAGAATAAGTTGAACACGATCGTATAACAATCTCTAAAGTCCTTCATTCAACATTTATGCATGTTGAATTTACAATAATTATAATATTTTTTTCATCATTTGTTTTTGACAGAATAAGTACAGGATCTAGCAGAGTCGGGTTCACTCGACTTTCCTACTAATTAAATTTGTCATACTCCAAAGTAAAGATCTTTATGTAACAAATATGTTATTTGAGGGTTTATCAGATTCGTTACGTGTTACGTAAATAATTATTACAGTTTCTTCTTGAATAACATCCGAGTTTACATCAAATATTAGCCAAGTTTCATGGACATTAGCGGGTGTGAAGGGGCGTTGCATAAGTCTTTATCTGCGGACACATCGTCACCAAATTGGGGTGATCTTGCTTATTTTTTGTCCTCCTTATAACTTTTATTGGCAACATTAGTTCTGCAACATTGTGAAATTAATGTAACCAATATGTATATTCCTTTAGCAGACATGTACATCTTATTAAGTTTTGTATGTAGACGTTTTAGCTTTAAGTTGACGGTAGATCAATACAGGACATATATATGTTAAAGTCAATTGGTTTATTCTTTATTAAATCCTTTAAACATAATTTTAAATTTCAAACTTACATTTTCTTTTATTTTTTCAGTAAGGAATTAAAATTTATTATATCATAATTTACACTCTTGGCCTTATCATCATTACCGCTTTTGTAAGGGAGTACTTATCCCCGCGAAAAGCGTCTCAAGTGACGCCCACGTTGTCGGTATTGTCTTTATATTTACCAGTTAAGTGGCTGTAAGAGTTCGAGTATATATAAAAATTTGGATAAATACAAAAAAAGTTTCTCATACCAATCAGTACACCTACGATGCCACCAGCCGCCAGTGATATTAATAGCGCAGTTTCCTTGTGGCCAAATATCATTATCGCGATCAACGGTGGTGAATTCCATTCCATGATGTTGTCGAAGTGAATCACCAGCTTCTCCACTCGCTTCTCCCAGAGTGAGTAAAACATAGTTTGCATCCTCGTTGCCTATGGCAAATCTATCATATCTCTCATACCTCTCAGTTCCCTCAAAATCTTCGAGGACTACAAGCAACTCCTGACTTATCTTTGCAGTAAGTGCATGAATTTTATCCAGATCTCCAAATCCTTCTTTAAAGGTATTCCACTTCCGATTAAAATTCACACTTCCATCCGTCCGTCTTAAAATGATAGTCCATCCACCTTCTTCAGTCGTTGCATCGCATGCCACTTCAATTAGGTCTTTACTGTACCTGGGAACTAATATCTCATAGATCCCACTAGTCTCCGAATTGGCAGTTGCTTCGACACAATCATGTGCGAAAGCTGTGGATCGGAGTGAAATAGTCTCATGACATGAATCAGAACCAGATACTATTATATATGAATTAATTATTAATATTATGAAGTTTATATTCAACAACATTTTTGCGACTTAAATCAATGGAAAACTATCTGGAAACTGAAATGGGAGACTTCTTATAAGTGGACTTTTCAAAAATTAAATTGGTCATACACTATATGGAACGAATATATTATATTATTTATTATTGTACTGTGATCAGTTTCGTTACGTGTTACGTAAATGACTTTTTAAGTTTTTTTTTAAAACCTCTGGTTTTATTATCTGATCATGATGAACACGACCGGCATTATGTTTGACAACATTCAAGGATATTTTTCAGCTCATGCTTTTAATTCGCGGTAATAAATCAAATATATTGTCATGCTACACTTTTTTAATGAGTTCTGTATCAGTATCTGATTTTTTTTTCAAATACATATACAACAATTGTTCTCAATTTTTTTTAGGTTTTATAAAATGATAAAAAACTAGTCGGAAAGGCTATAGTCGAGCTCCCGTCTATAGGATACCCGTTACTTGTTTTAATATTTATAAAGTATATTGAGAATTTGAAATTCTAAAGATTTAAAAACTTTAAGATTATAATGATTACGGCAAACAATTAAATTTAAAACATTTATTTTGTATTGAGTATTCATAAAATATAAATATATGTCCAGGCACTTGGATGCCCTTCGGCACGCCGAAAATTTGATGCCCTTGCAGAGCCCTGTATTAAATTTTCGACTGATTGTTCTTATGACAGCTATATAATATAGTGAACCGATTAAAACCAAATTCGTTCATAATCAGCGAGTGATTAAGATATCTTCAGAAACAACAACAATTTTCACATTAATTCTTAATTATCGACCAATTCTTTCAATGGAAGCTATATGAAATAGTGGACCGATCTTAACTTATATGCAAATATTGAGAAACAAAAAAGTTTTTCGTACCAAAGCTTGATTTTCTAGTTAGTATAGTAAATAGTAAAATGTATATATTCAGTTAAAAGGTCATATCTTCCAAACCTTATGGCTGAAAGATATGTGTCATATATTAAAAGTTGCGAGATTTTACATATTACAACATATTGAAATTTAATAAAAACCATTAGAGCCGTTTTCTAATAAATTGTAAGCTAAAAAACCTCTTGTTCACCTGTAGCATTTCACCTGAGCACTTTGCAAAATAAATATTCAAGGCGCGTCTAAAAGCTCTGAAGGATACCTTTCTAACGACACATAGAAGACATCTGTAGCTTCTTCGGATTGGAAAATATGGGTGTTTCAAATGGATAGGGTTTTAGCTATTTCCCGCTAAACTAGCAGAACATAAGTTTCCAGATTTCTGATAACATCTAAGCTCTTTTAGCGCTTTGATACAAACAGATAAACCGACAAACATACTTTTCATCTCATTTTGAGAAGGCCATTAAAAATTTCAAATTAAGTATTTTGAAATAACTTTTCCATTTCCATTAATTAACTCAACTGTCAGTCTGTTACCATTTAAAGAAAATAGGGGTAGTGGTGACAGCTGCTAAATAACAGAATTATGGCAAGAGGGGTGATTGCTAACAGTCAGCTGTTACTTTACAGCGGATAAAAAATTATTGTCTGACATTTTTAACATTTTTTGCAATTTGAATATAGTTTGCAAATTTATATTTAATAAAATGTAATAAAGTAGTCAATTAATAGGCCCTAATTGTAAAATATGTTTCCTTTTTTGATGAACCACTCTAAAAAAGTTGTCATAATAATGCCAAACTGTTGCTCCTTTTTAACAGTTCTGGCAATTCACCACGTCAGCATATTCACCACGATAACATCACGAGAGAGCAGACGCCTGCGCAACAGTTGATGCCACGAAGTTTCAGCGAGTATGTGAGAGAGCGCGCTCTCTTTCTCTCACACTCTCTCGCAATGCTTATTGGCGGTCGCGCTGCGTGTGTGTGTGTGTGTGTGTGTGTGTTGGGGCCGAATGCAGCGTCGCGTCGGCTACTCGCTGCCTCTGTCGCTGTTGCTGCCCATTGATGCTCTCGTTGGCGGCGCTGCCGCTGCTCAGTCTCAGTCTGCTTGTTACATTTGAATCGCATGGTGGCGCTCGGTCGACTTCGTGTCTCTCGTGCGTGCCGGCTAACCGGAGATATTCGAAAATACGAGTTTATGTGCACGTGCATCTGTCCCTCCCCCTCCCTCAACCCTCAACCCTCACCCCTACTCCCACTTCACCATCTCCTCTCTCTCTTTACGTCGTGTTGAAAGCGTCCAATGCAAATATATGTATGTACTCATATGCAACGTCACATAAATTAAATGCATTTAAATTCGCAAAAGATGCAAAACTAAAGTAAAAATAATACATACATACATATACAACAGTAATTGCCACACACACACATGCATATCTGCAGTTAGAGCTGTATTGCATTGTGGCGACATCTGTTGGACGGCAGCATGTGCGTGAATTTCAATTTCCGCTTGAAACGCAGACTTTAAGCATCGCTCATCCGGTTTTTTATTTATTATTTTGATTCAATTGTTTGTTGTTGTTGTTTTCGTTGTTTTGATTCTGCGTCAATTTTAATTAAGTTGTTGCCAGCAAAATTCGCGTTTATTTTTCGTAAATTTAATTACAAATAAAATCAAATAATTTGTGAACCAAACAAAGGGGTAAGTTGAAAATCTTACAATTTAGAATTGAATAATTTGCAATATGCATTTATAACTTATTTCTGGTCATCAAACAGGGATCACAAATACAAGTTACAAAATTTAGCTAATTAATAAATTGAATTAACTAAAAAAATGTGAGTTATTTATTAACTAATTTATGAAAATCGACAAATACTTTTTATTTCTAATTATTGAAAAGATACAAATTACAGGAAGATATTTATTTGTATAAATTAAAGTATAATTCCCTTATAATATTAAATTCAAATTGACTTTCAAATGGCTTTCAATGACAAATGGTTTTCATTTTAAAAATTATCATCATTATTAAATAACCGATACTTTTTATTTATAATTATTAAAAGAAGATATTTTATGTATAAATAAAAATATTACTCCCTTATAATATTAAGTAAACATTGACTTTCTTACTAATATTATTACGACTATTATTATTTATTTATTAAAATTAGCAAATTGTTTTTTATTTTAAAAATTATCATCACTATTTATCTGTTATTTATGGCAAGCAATAAACTTAACAAAAATATTAATTTTTTTTCATGCTTCTAAATAACAGTTAAATATTTATTAAGATTTTTATTATTTATTTCTTAAAATCAACAAATGGTTCTTATTTTAAAAATTATTATCGTTACAAAGATACAAATGTATCTTCTATTTATATGCATCTCTGGTTTTTATTGCAAGTAAACTAAACAAAAATATTAGTCTTTTTATAATTCTATTATTTATTATTAATATTTATTTATTAAAATCAATAATTTAAAAAAAGTGTATTATCATTACAAAGATACAAATGTATCTTCTATTTATATGCATATCCATTATTTATCGCAGGCAATAAACTCAACAAAATTTCAATTTCCTTTACAAAATACTTGATATTTATAGAAATGGAAATATTGAAATTGAAACCTATTTTCGCTTAAGAATCTTGCAACATAAACTACACAGAGAGATATAGTATTAAAATGGCAACTTTAATAAAATGCAGACAGGAAAGTAGAAAGATGGTGCGGAGGGGGGATGGGTGGGAAAGGGTGGGAGATGCAACCACATCAAGGCCACAGCCGTCAATGTATAAACACACGTTCGTGGGGCTTACACAAAAAATGTTTTGATGCAAAAAGTTTATGCAAACAATAGTAATATTGACTGCAAAATTTTTTTTTAAAAATCTCTTTGCTTATATTTTTATGATTTTTTGTATGGGATGACCTCAGAAAAATTTTTTATAAAAAGCTGGAAAAAGTGGCTAAAATAGTAATTTTAAGCAATTTTCAAAAATTCGTTAAGTTAAGTTTTGTATCATTTAAACGAAATTTGAATGACCTTTCCAATGATGCCAAAATTATCCTTAATTAAGTTCCAATTAAGAGAAAAATTAACTTATAATTTTGTCAAAATATTTATGGCCACCGTTGTATGTACAGTACTGTGAACTGTGCACTGTGTTGGTTTGTGGCAAGTGCAATAGTTTTCGAGTGGACCGAGGCAACTTTTTCCATTATGAATGGTGCGGTTGCGCTTTTTTTTTCATTCATCCATTCATTATTTACGAGTTTTTCGAGTGCAAAGTTCTTCTCTCACAGCAACACAAGCAAACAAGTGGCGACCAGAGAATTAGAAGCGACCGCTCGACCGCTTTAAAAGAACCATGAGACGGTCTGAGTTCCCAGTTCTCAGTTCCCAGTTCTCAATGTTCAGTTCTCAGTTCTCAGTGCAGCTAAGTGCTAAAGTTTCTCTCTTTCGCATAAACTAAGACAAAAGCTACACCCCATAATACAAAAAAAAATAAAAAATTAAAAGGAGAACAAAACTCCAGCACAACAGAAACTAATCCAACAAATCCACAATCGCTGTGCGTGCCGCTTTGAATCTTTCTTATACCCTTTACAAAGAAAGCTTATTGCTTTTGTGACGAAGGAGAAAACACAATGGAGGCAATCCTTTTGTTTTCTTAAAAATATAAACGATTTATTGATTGAAATTGAAGTAAGCGAGTTATTAAATAAATAGTTTAGCTACAAAATAAAAAGGTCGCTATGTAAAGAAATATAAACATTTTCTTATAATGGAGGAATATTAAATTTATTTACAGCCCAACAAATAATATACACAATTTTAAGTAACATTTTGACACATATTGCTAAAAATAATGTATTGACAATATTTTTATAGATAGCTTAATAGATTTATATTATTTTAGTAAGATAGCAAAGATATTTCTTTCCAGACAGTATGTTAATTTAATGTTCTATCCACAAAGAAGAATATACATAAATTTACATAATATTTTAACACTAAATATTATGTATTGACAATATTTTTAGAGGGAGCAGACAGAGCTTTAATTTCAATTTTATGATGATTAATGATTATTTCCTTAACAATATAAACGATTGAATGATTGAAACTGAAGTAAGCGATTAATTAAATAAATAGTTTAGTTACCATTTAAAGGTCGTTATGTAAAAAAATACAAACATTTTCTTTAAAGAGAGGATTTTAATTTTTTAATTACTTTACAGACCAAAAAATTACGTACATAACTCTACACTTAATGCTAAAAAATAGATAAATTGAAATTGATATTTTTGCAGACAGAATTTTTAATCAGGGACCGAAGATAATCGTTATTGATAAAAAAATATTCAGCTAAAAAATGAACTATAAGAAGAACCAATGTAATTTTTGTTTCAAATATACAAAGCTTTTAAAATTTTTAATTCAAATTTATGATGATTAGTGATTAAAAAGCTTTTAATGAAAAAAATTAAAATTATATTAAAAACTGATCGGCTAAAATTAGAGGCATTAATGTAGTAAATTTTACTAAAATAAAATACGTAGAATGTGAATAGAATACAAACATTTGACTTTGACTTAAAACAGGTCAAAGTACTTATGTTTAAGGTAAACTTTAATTGATATTAACATAGATGCATAAAATCCTCTGCTTTTCGATTAAAGCTGTTCCATTCAGTTCTCATTTTTGGCAGTTTGTCCTAAATTATGTATTGATAAAATGCTTGGAAAAGTTTTGCAAGGCCTGAGGAAAGAACCAAACCGAACCGAACCGAACCGAAGGCAACGAACGCATTTATGCGTGTGTGCATAATTTTGAAAATCACTTGTGAAACAAAGTCACAAGTTTTGGGTAACTTGTTTCACTCCACACACACACACATGTCAGAGACTTTAGACTGTCTTCCTCTCTCTCTCTCGAGAACTTCTCGTGCATGCAGCACATTCTCTGACATTGATAAATGATTTTCCCCCTTTATTTCCCTGATCACCCCGTTTCACATTCCCTTCTTTGCCGCTTCTCATAAAGTTTAGCACAAGAAAACCGAAGCAGTCCAAGCAAAAGCTATGCTGCAATTTATAGAGAGAGAGAGGGAGGGAGAGAGTGAAGGAGAGAGAGGGAACTACGAATTCCGGATGCATTCATGGCTACAAAATTGTTGTTGTTCACTAAACCGTGAACTCTGAAATTTGCCTGGCGCGTCTGAAAATTATCAGCAGCAACTGTAACAACAACAACAATTTGAGAGCTGGTGACAAGCGGCGGCACAAGGAAAAGCTGAAAAACTCGAGGAAAATCATAAATAAAATATAGATATAGCTACGCTCAGAAAAATAATCAAGATTTCCGTACTTAAACAGGATATATTCAAGTACAAACGATCTTAAAAGCTGTCTAAGTTCGGAATTTCCAAAACTGAGAACAAAAGTCTTATTTCAAGTTCGGTTTTCGCAAATACGGAAATCTTAAAATGAGATATTACTGGGATACTTTAAGTACGTTTTGGAATTAATTCAAGATCGAAACATACTAGTTTAAGTACACAAAAATCTTGATATAATCCCAAAATGGAGTTGTTTCCAGTACGAAAAATTTTCATTTAATCTTCGAGCATACTCTAGTATGTATACTAAAATTAAGCGAATAATAAAATTAAATACTATTTAACAATGATGTATTTTGTTGGTTAGCGACCTTTTTACTTTGTAGTAGATACTGACTGGATCAACAAATCCAAGCTTAACCAGTTGAGAATTCTAAGGTGCGACAATGATAGAATGAATTTGAAAGAATATCCCACAATGAACTTGCTTCTAATACAAAACGATATCAATTTTAAATTAAATAAATTAATTTAGTATAAAAAACTATATTGTTTTTGAAAGTATCTTAACCATACTCTCAGATGTTATATTTGACTTGGTCTTATGCATTCTGACTATGTTTGGTTGAATTCAGACTACTTTTTCGTATAGCTGTCATTCGAAAATTTAAATTTAAATTCGATTCATACTTAAATTAAGATTTTTAGCACACAGCAATCTTTAAATTTTAAGAATAAAACGGTATAAATTCGGTTGTAGCTAACTTTAGGATGGCATATTTTTCTGAGTGTACGAGTGCGAATAGCAGTGTATTTTTTTATTTTTCTCTCTCTCTGTATCTCTCAGCTACTTGTAGCCAAAAATGTAATTATGCTCTCACTGCAATACTTCAACACACACACACCCACACACACACAACACACTCAAATAGTGAGCTGAAAATTTCATTCACTTAAAACTCGTCGAAAACTAAGTTCTTCCATGCGAATGCAAATGAAAAACCGCAACGCATGCTCAAGTCGAGTTTTCCCTGCTTTCCTCTCGACACCTCTCTCGACAGTTTTCGCAGTCTTTTTCCTTTAGGCCAACATGTAATTAGAGAGCCAAAGCAATGCCGCGTACTTGCCAAAAATGTTGTGGGCGCAACGCTTTGATATATACGTATGTATGTATAGAGAAATGTGGTATGCATACTGCTGTGGCAGACTGTGCAACAGTCACCAAGAAAAGTAACCAACGACCGTCAGATTGCCAGACTGCCTGTCTGTCCGACTGTTGGCCAGCCACAAAAGTTCAAGTTTGCACTGCCTTCGTTGTCTGGCGTTGAAGTCCTTGGAGTTAAGTCCTTGGTCCTTGGTCCTTGTTGCTTCCTTGCCACAGGACGAACTTGTGTGTAAATTGGACGAATGCGCCGTTATGTGTCGATGTGTTGACATCCAAGTGCACAAAGCCACAAAAAAAAGTATATAGATACACTGCGAAAAAATTATGCGGAATAAAATATCTCATTTTAAATGGAATTTTAATAATTTCTTTTATTTTATGAATATATTGATTTATTTAATTCCTTAACATCAACTGAATTTATTAAAAAATTCAATAATATGACATTAAATTTTAATTAACAACTAAAACTATACATTAAAATAAAAACTGAAAAAAATAATCAAAAAATTATAAAGTTGTAAGATCTGGGAAAATTCAAATTTTAATAACTTCTTTTACTTTAAGATTTTATTATTTTCTTATTTATTTAATAATAACTAAATTTATCCAAACTATGTAATAATATTACAAATTGAAATTTTAATTAACAACTAAAATTATATATCAAATTTAAAACTGCATAAAATAATCAAAAAAACAAAAATTATAAAGTTTTAAGGTCGGGGGAATTCAAAAAATTTTAATTAATATTAAAATCAGATCAATACGTATTAGTATTATTAGGAGTATTGGTAGATTAAACATTAGTCAGACATTAGCTAGAAAACTAATAATATTCTTTAGATAAAAAATGTAACAATTAAATAATGATAATTTATTAGGGAATTTGTAAAATTAATCACAAAAATAAAATAATATAAATCGGAACTTGAAGATCAAATCAATTCCTTTAGTCAAATATTTAATCCTTTATTCTAAGATCCGGAGTTCTTAACTTCAATTTTACAGTGAATTTTTTTTTCGGTGTAGCCCCTTAGAGAGTGAGAGAGAGACAGAGGACACAACTCATCTCAACTTTATTTGATGTTGTTGCGAACCTCAATGTTCAAGTGCGGTCACAACAGTCCGTAAGAAAGTTATGCAATTGCTTTCCTCGCTTTTTATTCCCCCAACTTTCTTGAAATATTTTTTTAAACCTGGTAAAAAAAAAATACTTACAAACAATCTTGGGTCGTATAATGATACCAACTTCATTTCGAAACTTAAATTCAAGAGGATTGTATTAAAGCAATTACCATATGGACATTTTTTTAAGTTTAAATAAAGACTGTTAACTTAAAATACAGATCGTATGTGTATTCTAGTTTAAAAACTTCTATATGCTTTCTAAATGAAGAAGAGCATTTTAGCAGAGCTTCGAAAGCTTTAACGTGCTTTCAAACAATTTTTCAGTAAAGCAGTCTTCAATATTTGGCACATTTACTATGTCAGTTGATATATCTTCTCTAAAGTTTAGATTAAATGCATTTCCTAAATTATTTTGTACTATAAGAATCTTCAATATCAGAGCTTTAGATAACAAGCTTTTGTGTCAGTTTTAAGCTGTTTTTAAGCTTTCATGTGCTTTCAAAGCTATTTAGTGGTATATCAACTTAAAGACAGAAACTTCAACTGCTTAATAATGAAAAATGCAATTCAACGATGCACCTGAACCGTATGGAGGGTAGAAAAAGTCAATTTCGGAAATGATTCGAAGAGTAAAGTTCATTAAGTGGCATTTGCAATATGAAAATGTTTCTTAAATTGAAAATTATAATTATTTATGTGCGGAAAGCAGGCGGGGGAAGAATGCTCTATAGAAAATGGTTATATGAGTCGGACAGGCGGACGGACGGAGGGACGGACGGACAGAAGGACGGACGTTTTGTCGGTCAGTCAGGCATGTTGTTTGGTGAGCTCTTAAATATAAAACATTTAACGCACGCCTTTGTTGATGCCTCCAACTCAACTCGACTCTCGACTCGACTCAACTCGACTCGACTCGATTCATTCGCTTCATTTGTGGAATGAATAAAGCCGCCGCTTGCCGCATGCCGCAGTTACCATTCATGGGGTTCCATTGTGAGTTTTTCCATCATTTTTTGTGTGTTTTTGTTTTCATTTTACTCATTTTTTCTTTTTCTTTTTTTTTCTCTTTATTTGTTTCCATTCAAATAAGTAATGAAGTTCTCTTTTCAGAGATCGCTGCTCTGATGATGCTTTGTTGTTGTTGTTCTTGTTGTTGTTGTTGTTGTTGTTGTTGTTGCTGCTTTTATTGGTTTTTATATTTTTATCGATGCACGTTAAATTTTATTGCAATTGTTATGCGCACATCTTTGCAGCATCGCGGTTTTTTATATTTAATAAATTTAAATCACTTTATATGTGAGTTTTATGTGCGTTAATAATGCGACAGGCAGAAGGAGATAGATAGCGAGACAGATGGACAGCGACAACGAGAGATAGATGGAGTGAGAAACAGTTGAAATACGTTTTAACTTTTACCACAATCACAATGAAAGCAAATGGTTTCGATAGAGAAATTGTTTAAATCAACTAACGTGTTAAAAACATTAAAGTATGTAACTTGAAAATGAATTTTTTTACTTTAATTCTGCGTGAAATATAATTCCCAAGAATTTACATTTCATATTCCATCTAAGCACCGGAAATAACAGTGTTTTATAAAAGTTTAATTCAAATAATTTGCTATTGCGCACAGGTTGTGCAATTTAATAAGGCAGAAAAATAATACTTGCAATAAACTTGTGTTGTTGTCATTTTTAAATTCAATTTTAAAAATGATTATTATATCTTAAAAATCCGAAAATATCAATTATTCATTCATATTATTCAATTACTCAAAATCCCTAAAATGTATGCTATGAAATATTTTGTTTTATCTATATTAAAAGAGCGCTGAAAAGTATGCTTTATTTTTTTTAACGTAATTCCGCTTAAAACTGAATTTGTCGAAAAAATTACCAGGAAATTATGCTTTGTGATAAAGTGTATGAAAAATATTGGACTCTATTAATTATATATTGATTATTTGATGACTTGTATTATAAAATTTAATTTTTACAATTAACTTAAGTTTTTAAATGAGAAAGAAATGAGAATCGATAAAATACAAATCTGTGCCTTACTTGGAAGATTGGAGATGTGGATTTAAAGGATTATTTTCCATTTCTTTAATAAAAATAAATAAAACTATTTATAATACTACTAATTTTGAGTGAAAAAACAATTAATTAGTTGTGCAAGGATGCTGAATAAAAATAAATCAAATCAATTATGTTGATAAATTAGGTATAAAAAGGTCATTATACTTAGTTTTCCTTCTTTCAATTGTATAACTTGTAGTTGCAATGCCAATACATTTCATATTTTACGCCTCTTTTCAATCAACACAAACCAGAGTCAGATTAAAGGAATTCTCCCTCTCTCCAGAGTGTCGATGGTTTCGTATTTTATGCCATATTTCATTCTCACAAATAATGATGCTGAAAATGAAAATAATAGGTACATATTGATGAAATTTAATATGTTAAAAAAAGCTCAATTTGCAGACCACGTTCCATCTCGTCCATCTCGCCTCCCCCTCCATCCACCAAGCGAATGAGAAAAGCGAAATGGGGAAAAAATATCAAAAACAACAATAACAATAATAACGAGAAAAGTGAAAACATTTTTGTTGTTTCGCATCAAATTTCCAATTAAACAAAAATTCTAATTTATTTTCCGTGCCAGTTTCATGCTTGTTGTTGTCCTGCTCTCTCCCTTGACCACCATCAACCATGTCCCACTGTACTTGTATGTCGAGTAAATTATTTTTGACGTTATTATTCTGTTGTCAGTTTGCGATCCGATTTCAGTAGCCCTGTCATCGGGTAGGGAAATGTTTTTAATTCGAAAAATATGCGAATGAATAATACTAGAATAATATGATAAAATGCGGAAATATTCTAAGTATGTATACTAGTAAAAATTTGTTATAGAATGGTGAAGTAAAAAATTATAATAGATTAATTAGTTCCTTATTAATTTTATTTTAACAAAGAGCAGTCGAGAAAAATGTGTGTCGCAATTCAAATAAAATTAAGAACTTCACCTTTAAATAAGACAATTAAACTATTTTATATGATTTATTATTTAAATGAAATCTTAAACGATACAGATTTTTATAGAAACATTAACAGATTTTTATGGCTACTCGATACTTAAGAAAATTAAATTCAAAATGAATTAAAAATTAATAAAATAGTATATACAATTCTATCTATTCATCTCTGTATCTATAACTATTATGTTTTATATTTAGATATATTTTCCAATTTTCTGGGTGATACAATGATAAAAAAAAATGTTCTAAAATCAAGATTTTTATCTCAGAAAAATTTTGTTCTAAAAAATGCGTCGAGAACATAAAACTCTTAAAGTTAGAAAACACATCTTGATTTTAAGAACATATCAAATAAGAATAAGTTCTTGATTTTATACCAAACAGTCTTAAATTCTCAACCCAAATAAAAAAATCAGTCAGGTTGTTTTATTAAACTTTAAACTCATTTTTTTTTTAATTTTTTAGATTTATTTTTTTTATAAACATTCCGATTCTAAGCAGAGCGCCACGTGTCATTAATGTCTACACATTATATATGACATATTTATATTTTCTTAACAATTTAAGATTTTTAATTCTTATATTAAGAACTGGGATTTTTTAGATTAATATTCTTAGTTTTATTAATTTGGTCCTAAAATGGTTTTATTTTAAGAACAAAATATTTAAGATGAATATTCTTGATTTTAGACGTTGGTCCTTTATTTCAGTGTACTTAAAAATTGTTAATTCAAAATAAAACACAACTGTTGGTCAAACTGTCGCCATTAATATGATAATATATACAAATCTATCTATACATCTCTGTATCTTTAACAATTATATTATATGTATAATATTTGGATATATTTTCCAATTTTCTGACTGATATTTGTTTAGTTTTTCTGTGCACGTAATTGAAATTGCGGCTAATTAGTGAAAAGGCTTTTTCGGCTCATTTGGCCAACAAAGCCAGCAAATATGCTAACACTAGATGTGTGTGTGTGTGTGTGTGTATCTGCGTCTATTGGCTGTCAATTGTGTTGTTGTTGCTGCTGCTGCTTCTGTCAGAATGTCAACCGCCAAAATGCGTGCGACTGACATTTGTTAGGCCAAATGGCAACGCATTTGTATCTGTATCTTTATCGCCATATCTTCTATCTCTCTCTTTCGCACACATTTTGTCTCTGTCTCAGTCTGTATTTGTGTCTATTATGTGAAAATGCGCATGTGGAATGTGGTGGCATATAAATGTCGCATTCAATAATACAAAAGACCCAAAACGCACACATTTTAAAGTCGACTTTCACATACATTCGTACTCTACACACACACACACAACACACACACACACACAGTCTGTTGTCCAAAAGCCCAAGAGTTGAGCGAGTGTCACGCACAATTTTCCCCCTTTCCCCTTTACGTACATCATTTTCTATGCGCATTTTTCTATTATTTATTATTTCATCGAACTTTCCGAGGATAACTCAAGGGGGAGGGGCAGGGGAATTGTCGCGTTGACAGCTGCCATTGAAAATTAGCCACGTTTTCAATTTTTTTATTTACATGCAGAACATAAAAATTATATTCCCATATGCTGCCATTATTAATAAATAATGTTATAGAGCGCATATAAATTGCGTATACGCCGCGTGCGACACCCAAAGGAAGCAGCTCACAAATTTCCAACTGTTTCCAACTGCAGAGTGTACATAAATATTTCAAAAAATTATAGATTATTTAAAAAAATTGATCTACTTATGCAACAATAAATAGAAATGTTATAGAGCGCGTACAAATTGCGTATACGCCGCGTGTGACAGTCAAAAAGAGCAGCTCACAAATTTGCAACTGCAGAGTGTACATAAATATTTTAGAAAATTGTAGATTATTTAAAAAATGTATCTACTTAAGCAACAAGAAATATAAATGTTACAGAGAGCATTTAAATTGCGTATACGCCGCGTGGCTCATCAAAAGGAAGCAGCTCTCAAATTTCCAACTGTTTCTAACTGCAGAGCACAAATTAATATTTAAAAGAAATATAGATTATTAAAAAAATGTATCTACTTAAGCAACAAGAAATATAAATGTTATAGAGCTCACATAAATTGAGTATACGCCGCGTGTGACACCCAAAGCAAGCAGCTCACAAATTTTCAACTGCAAAACGTATATAAATATTTCAAAAAAATAAAAAAATTTTAAAAAATTGATCTTCTTAAGCAACAAGACAAATCAAATCGCAATCAATTGAAAGCAAATTAAAGAAAAAAGTCTACTTAATTTGAGTTCATTCTTATGCAGCTCAAGTTTGATTAGACTTATGCAGATTTCGATTGCTTAAAATAAATATTTCAAAAAGTGAAAAGACAAATTGCAGTTAGCTTTAATAATCATGAAAGGATTTGTTGATATGTATGATTCAAACAGATTTCTGTGCTTCAAAAAATATTCCACAAAGATTTATTAAGAATTTACGGCACATTTTAATATAAAAAGCCGGAATGAATTTAAATGCCACAAAGGCCATTTAAAGCACATGTTAAAGTATTAATTGTAATAATGCGAAAATCAATAATATTTTATTCATTTGTTTTACATATTTATAATAACATTTTGTTTGTGCTTTTGCTTAACAATACAATGCCAAAGACAAAGTAATAATATAAATTGTAACATTTCCCATTTCAGATTGTCGGCTCGTTATTTTGTTTGTTACTTTTCATGGAATACTGGAAATTTAATTAAAGCTTGAAAAGAATTCACTTGATTAAAATTATTGCCACATCAAGTGGCAGTGAATATTGCGATGAAATAAAACAAAATGCAGAGAGAGAGAGAGACAGAGTTGCATGCAACTCATAAAACTTGCATAACTAGTTGTTGTAACTATATGAAAATGCATTAATAAAATAATAATAAAATCATGTGTGTAAATATGCCAACAAATTGGATGAAACTGAAAAGTGAGCAGCTCCCCAGAGTCAAGAGATGGGAAACAATCAGGTAAGTTAACAGCAGATACACTTAAGAAATACATAAGAGTATTTTATTATATTCTGTGAGTTTCGTTTATATTTATGTACTCCTACAATATTTTCATACAATTAAATTGTAAATTTTGAGGCGTGCTGACAAAATTTAATAAGTGCAAAAAGCTTTTCTACACATTCAAAATATTTGGACAAGTTTTTCAATAATGCAATAAAGTTGCCAATGTCCGCAAGGAAGAAAAAGGACCAGCAAGGACACTCTCTTGATGAAACAAAAATATTGCCCACAATTTGTTAGAAAACTCGCCACCGACTTTAGTTATTCCCCCGTTTTTCGCTTTTCCGCTTTCCTCTTTCCATCAACTTGTTTATCTTGCGGGCAAAATAAAAGCCAAGAGGGGGAATTGAAGATTTTTCAATAGACCAAAACGAGCCACAGTCAACGCATAAACAAATAATAAAAGTGGAGAATTCGCGACCCTGACAACGACCTTTGTAGCGGCTCATTTATCAATGGAAGCCAACTTCCCCTTCGGGCATCTCCCCCTCTGCTGCTGACCAAAAAACACAACAGCCCGGAACATATGGCCTAAAGACAGAAACAGAGACTGACAACAAAATCTGAATCTGGGCAACAAAACAAATTAAAGTTGTACCAAATTTACTTTAAGGCAACAAAAACAAATCGAAGTCAATCAACAAAGAAAACAAAAAAAAAGGAAAAAGAAAGACGCTGAAAAACAGACAGGGACAATTTTTACAAGATTTACCTGACCGGCATAAGTAATCAGAAAACTCCTCAATCGAATTCTAAACTGTCGTCCGAAAGCGATTTGGACACACTGTACAAAGTGAAACAACAAAAAACGAAGACATGAGAGCAAAAAACTAAGCAAAAAGTCATCAATCGGCCCAAGAGCTTAAAAAAATACGTATTCAATGTTGTGCTCTTTTTCATTAACGAACTTAGAATTAAACATGAAAAACTTTAATACAAAGTTGTATTCAAAAGAATTGCAATTTTGTTTCACTTTTATATTAGTTACTTAGTTTGAAAGGTGCAAAATAATTTGCGAATGAAGAAAGATCTCAAAGAAAACTTATTAACTATTAATTTATTAATTAATTAATTAACTTATTAATAAAAAAATTTAATTAATATTAAATATTAAATAATTTTAAATATTACTCACAAGGAAGAAAAATTCTTCTTCTATAAAAAACATTGCTTCAATTGCATTATTTATATCGTGTTCCTCTTAATCAATTCCTACTTTTATTTACCTAGTTTCTCACCAGAAGCTTAACATTTATAGAGTTCATATTTTATGTCAGATTTATGGATATTTTTTGATATCTTAAGTCTTTTATTTTTTAGTGGATTTCCCTAAAAACCAATTTCAGCTTTAATTAAGCTACAAAATGTAACATTATTTACCTTTATGTGTTAAAAATCGCACATTAAAAAGTCCATATATTTAATATCTGCTTTATTATAGAAAACTTCTATATAAAAGCTATTTTTATTGATTTTCATAGTCATAATTTAGGAAAGTGCTCCCATATAGAAATTCCACTAAACATTTAACCTATGTTTAGCATCCAGGGAATTCGCATTCTTAAGCAGACTTTTAGAAGAAAATCAAATGCGAATTGATATAAATGAACTTGCAAGTGATAACAGTACGCACACTGCCCCCCAAAAGTATGCCAACACATAAAAACAACAGACAGGGACTTAAATTTGGAGATGGGGAAAAAAACACATGCGAAAATCTGTCGTCAATGAAATCGATTAAGTTTCGTATTTTTCAGAAATTCGAAGGAGGAAAAGAAGGAGAAGGAGGAAGAGGAAGAGGAGAGGAGAGGGTGAAGAAGCAACTCATTAAAAAGCATTAAACGGCAGGAGCGGAAGTCATTGGACTATCAGACGGAGACACGCTTCCGTTTTGCGCTTCAGTTGCCTTGTCGCAGATTTACGGGCAAAAGTGCGTAAAACGTGGCCAAAAAGCAGCAACAGCAACAACAACAACAACAGACGATTGTGTCCTTGAGTTTGCTTTGCTCCCTTTTTTTTTGGCCAATATTAAAGGAGGGAGGAGTGCACTGTGAAAAAAAAAGTTCTAAAATCAAGATTTTGGTCTCAGAACTAAGATTTTTGTGCTAAAAAATGCGTCGAGAACATAAAATTCTTAAAGTTAGAAAACAAATCTCGATTTTAAGAACATTTCAAATAAGAATAAGTTCTTGATTTTAGACCAAACAGTCTTAAATTCTCAACCCAAATAAAAAAATCAGTCAGGTTTTTTTATTAAACTTTAAACTATTTTTTTTTTTCATTTTTTAGATTTATTTTAAATATGACATATTTATATTTTCTTAACAATTTAAGATTTTTAATTTTTATATTAATAAATGCGAATTTTTAGATTAGCATTAGGAATTTGGTTTTAAATTGGTCTAATTTTAAGAACAAAATATTTAAGATGAATGTTCTAGATTTTAGAAGTTGGTCTTTTTTTCTGTGTGGTGGGAAAAGATTGTCACCGGGCCAATTGCAGGGAACGACAAGTTCAAATGATTTATCGCCAGATAGTTGAGTTCAAAAGCGAAACGCAAAGAGGAGCAGAAACGCGGCAACTTTGCTCCGCGCGCACAAATATTTATTTATAAAATTGTTATCCTTGCCAGACTCCCCCTCCGATTCCCCCGACTCCCCCCTTGCTTTGTTTTGCTTCAGGTTTTTGCCACCATTCGATGGGATTGTGTCCTCGGCAGTTGCCGCATGTGCCTCTTGCCTCATTCCTCGTGCCGCAACTTGCTTTGCTCATTGCCAGGCATTCGCTCATTTTCAAATCGGATTTTATCAACTGAATGCCATTCTTGTGCAAATATCTTATCTCTCTCCCCTTCACAGGATAATGGCAACTTTTTCTTAGACCTTCAACTCCATTTCTACCCGCACTTTTTTTTAGTCTCTTTCTCTCGTCTACTGAGCTGAGCTGAGCTCAGTTCAGCCTCATCTTGGCTCGGTTCATGCAGCTTTTGTATGGCTTTGGAATTATTTTGAAAGCGGAAATTGATTTTCCTTTCTTATTGTGCACGACTTTCGTGTTGCTTTGGTGATTTCTTTCTTTCATTTAGTCTCCCTCTTCCCCTCACAATACACGCTTTACATACATACATACATATATACATATAAACAAATACTACATAATTTGAAGCAGATTTATGGAGCAGACTGAGTCCTTCAATTTCGTTAGTTTGTCAAAGAATCGAAAGCTTTGAGTGGAATTATATAGAGTTCAATGTAACATAATTTCTAAAGGGAAATATGTGACATATTGGAAATATGTAATTAGACAAAAAATTTGACTTTTAAGGTTGCCAGTTGAAAGTCTCACCAGACTTCAAACTTACATAACTTTGTTCTTTTGATCATTATATGTTGTCCAAATTTATTCTGTGTAAAATAATATAAATATCCTAAAATTTGTAACATTATTCGGGAACTAAATTAGTTCTGTTTAAAAATAAATTTAAAAAACAATTTTTGTTGACAATTTTCGGACCACATCCTTTACTCCCCCTGTGACTTACTTTTTAACAAAACTTTGTTTAAATTTTTTAAATCTTAGCTAAATTAGATTAAAACGACACTTTACACTTGATACTGAGAAGTTTCCGTTTCTTTTAAAGAAATCATGCAAAATTTAAAAGATATTTGACTTGCAAAGTTGTATGTTCAAAATTTTACCAGACTTCAAAATTACATAACTTTGTCAAAACTTACCCGATTTCCATGCGGAATTTCATTTTGAACATTATTTGGTGTCCAAATTTATTCTGTATCAAATAATAAAATTAAAAAAATATGTACACATATATTAGTCCACCTATGACTTTATTTTTGTGATGAATAATACATATTTCAATATTTTAAACCATGAGCCTGAGTTTTAATCACATTCATTTTCGGCCAAAATGTTTACATGAATGATGTTATTGCTTTCCAAATATATTTTAATGAAAAGTTAAACTTTAAATCCAAAGATTTTCAATGATTTGTTAAATTTCCTTCTTGTTGGATTCAAAAGTAGTCAACATAGTATAAATTCTGTTCTAAACGCCTTTCAATTTTAAAGTGAAGGAAAATCGTAGCATGATCTGACCCAGTTTATTCACATTCATTTTCACTGCTTTCCTGTCGCGTGAATTGCTGAGCCTAGACCTATGCCTTATCAAAGGGGGTCACGTCAGGGTCTTGGGAATAGGGGGATAGGGGGTTGAGGGGTTAAGGGTAACTGGTTTCACTCGCGTCTGACATTATGAATGATCAGCATAAATTTTCGCGGACTCTCACGAGTTGCAGCTGCTGTTGCCATTGGGGCAACTACGTGGAACAAGAAAAAGAAAGAAAAGAAATAATATAGAGAAGCGAAAGATAACCAGGAGAACAAACTGAAGGACGGCTCTGAAATTCATTTCATTTCATTTCCTTTGTACGTGAGTGAAATTTTTTATGCCATTCCATATAATAATTTGGTCTGTTTAGCTCATGCAAACCGACTACCTAAACATTTGCCAGCTGCCATTTAAAGAGTATTACAAAGTCTTTTTGTCCAAAAAGTAAATGAGTTCAGCAAATAATTGGATCTACAACATTGTAATGTGTGAAAGTTTAAGCATAAATTGCGTGACCTTTATTTATTCTTGTCTGTGTAATGAAATTTATTTTCAAGTTTAAGATTGAGTCGAAAAAGAGAGAAAGAGAGGAGTAAGGATATATTAGATAAAGATTTCTCAAGTACCCTGTATTCAACTTATTTTTGAATAACTTGATTGTTCACAATTTAAATATAAGAAAAATTTCAGAATACATTTTAAATAATTAAAAACAAATGTTGTAATATAAACAAAAATAATATTTTTAAAATTGTGGTAATAATTCCTTATTTAACAAAATGATTAGGTCCTGAGAAATTATATTAATGTAGGTACTACTGGCCCAATTTAACGACTCTATATGATTTTTAAAGTGAATGAGAATAAAAGTTTCTCTTATTCATTTTTTTACTGACTTTACGAATCAACAGAAAATTTTAAATATAAAATAAGATTATATTCTTAAAGTTATAGCATACCTCTCTGCTGTTCTGATGCATACAGGGTATACAATTTAGATACCAAAAACCCCCAGAATAGAGCACAGCAAATTCTTTAGCCACTTGAATGCCTTGTCGAATAATTCGGCAACAAACTGGCAATGAAGAAAGAGAGCAAATGCCAAAAACTAAATTCAGTTTACATAATATAGCTCATAAAATATTTTTCGCCCTCTAACCGCAGTTCCCTCCCTGGAAAACTAGGACACACTTGAGTGCGCCTTGAAACACAATTTAAGCATAAACAATAAAGAAAAGCGACGAACTTGAACGAAATAAAACTTGAAACTCGAATATGTATTTACATATGAAACAAAACTCGACACACACACACAGATACACACACACACACACACACACACACACACACAGATACTTCGAATTGCGGTTGAGGAAAGAGAAAGAGATGGAAAGATACTCTAAGTGGTGTCTGGTGAGGGGAAAAGACAGCAGACTAAACAGCACTAAATTAATTCTGCACAATTTGCATTAAAATATGCAAATAAAAAAGTGAAAGAGGCAAAGGGAAAAAAAGCACACGCTACCCCAACCAACCCCCTCCTCTTAACGTTTAAGCCAAAAACTAAACCCTGAGTCAGAGTCGGAGTCAGAGAAAAAGAAAGAGAAGGAGAAGGAGAAACAGCAGAGACATATTCCCAGCAGTAAGCGTTAAGCATATGTGTGCTTGAGTGCTTGCCAGACAATGGATTCAGAGTTGGCCCACAATTTGGGCGCATGGTCGAGGGTTGGGGCACGATTTGGGGGAGGGGTCATTTTCGGATTTTGGGCGCCTTTTAAATTTCAAGTGTGCCTCGTTATGGCTTTAATGTGTAAAGGAAGTAAGAGAAAGAAGCAGTCAGGCTGCTCTACTGTAAAATGCCCAGTACTCGTATTATAGTCGAATAAATTACCATAAATTATATAGAATTTAAAAAAAAATATGTATGAAATCAATAACAAAAAAAATAATTTATAAAAAATAAATAGACAAACCTACACTGAAGCACTCGAACAGTTGAGTAAGGTTTATCTCTTATTTCAAAAATTTTTTTTTAATATTTTATTTATTTCGTTTTTTTTTTCAATTTTTGTCTATTTCATTTATGCTGATATTTTAAATATGTTATTTACTTATTATAATTTTTGCAATATTTGCAGGCAAAAAATATAATTAAATACAAAATTAATGACTAAAAAAAATATTAAATAAAAGAAATAGCAAAAACAAAAAAATTATAAATTTTATTGACAATGGCAATTTAAATAATTTGAATTTGTTTTTTTCTTTCATTTTTGAAATATTTATGGACAACAAAAATTTAGACAAATTTAATGAATAATACAAATATTAAATAATAGAAATAATGAATAATACAAATATTAAATAGTAGAATTTATGCAAAATCAAAAATTGCAATTTATGTTAGTTGATATTAACCAAATAAATAAATCTTCTCTATTTAATATCTGATCGAGATGAAATTTTTAGAAATCATTCCCAAAATAACCCAAACTTTTTAAAATTGCTTTTGTTATTCGATTTTCTTCAGACATTTTAAATTCTTAACATTGTCAGAAACTCATAAGTCTCTGTACCCTTTTGGGTATTGGGCTAAAAATATAAACCCACAAGTGGGTTCGATTCTATTGGGTCTCGTTAGCTGGCGTTTCGATTATGAAAGTGCTGCCTCAATTTAACTTACCCCCTCCCACCTCCACCTCACCCACCACTGCATGTGCAACAACAACAACAACAGCAACAGCAACCACAACAACAATAGGAAGAGGAAAGAAGAATATTATGCCCCGGGGCAACAACAGAAATTCAGCTGCCTGCAAATTTGATTGTTCTTGTAGCAACGCTTTTCCCTTTCTCCTTTCTCCTTCTCCTGCCTCCTTCCTCCTTCGTCCTTCCCAACTTCCCTTCCAGGAAATACGGTGCGTGGGTTTTTGGGCGTTGGCATAGAAGTTGACGGCGGCATTGGCGTCGGCATCCAATGAAGCATGAAACTTTAGCGCACTTGCAACACTCTTTTTTCCACTTGATATTTTTGATACCCTTACAAAGGAGTTTTCCGACTTCTAAAATATCCAACAATAATTTCTTTCCGCTTTCTTTGATTAATATAAAACATGTAGTATGATAAGCAACAAATATTAATGGCTTATAATTTTAAAATTATACTTATTTCAGTTAATTTTGAATTATATTTATTGGTAATGTTAAAAATCAAACAAAGGAATTTTGTGTTACAAAAGAAGAAGCAATTTTGAAGCATTTTAATTGCAAATAAAATAAAGTTAATGCAATTTTAGATTTAAATTTTTTTGTAAATTATCCAACAATATTTTTTTCAGCTTTCTTTTATTAATATATGAAAATGTTATTAATATGAGAAAATGTTAAGCAATACATTATAATGGGTAATCATTTTAAAATAATACTTATTTCAGTTATTTTTGAGGAATATTTATTGGCAATATTTAAAATCAAACAGAGGAATTTTATGGAACAAAACAAGAAGAAATTTAAAGCATTTTAATTGCAAATAAAATAAAGTTAATACAATTTTAGAGTTAATTTTTCTGTTTTATTAAATAAAATACTAAATAAAAATTCCTCATAATAATATTTTATAACAATGCGTTACATTAGATATCAATATAAAAAGTACATATTATTGAAGAGTATTCAAATTTCGACTATCTAAAAATCTTATTTATTATTTCCATTTTTTTATATATATTTCTTCACTTGCATTCGCTTCGCTTTTTTCTAGCGCGCACTGTGCAAAAATATGTTAGCTGCGACTTTAGTAATCTGCTGTGACTGTGATAGTATGTGTGTGAGTGTGAGTGTGTGTATAGCTGGTGTATATTTTCACACACACACAACCAAGTGGCATGCAGAAAAATGCGTGTACATTGCACACTGAAGTGGTACAAAGAGCGAGAGAGATAGAGATAGTGAAAGAAAGAGTTGGAAAAATGAAAACTTGAAGTACTTTGTGTAACGTGCGCTTGGAAAAAAAAGAAAAAGAAATTGTGAATCGAGTTGCAACAGCAGCGGCAGAAAAGAAAGAAAAAAATGCAGGCAACGAGCTAAATGCGAATTTTCAGTTACTTTTTGGAAATAGCGTGTTACTAAGATATGAGTTTTTCCAAACTAACCAACTAAACTTTACAATTTATGAAAACAATGGCGGAAAAGTGTTTTGAACTTTCTGTTTGTTTTAACACAAGCTGACGAGAATCCGTTGTAAAAAGCGCTTTAAACTAAGTCTAATATGATTACATATAATCAGCAAAAAGTTGCTGATAATTATTTAATTATTATAATCAATGCTAAAAAAGCTGTGTTTATTTCATTCCTAACGAACTTTTTATTTTTGATAGTATGTTTATTAACCAAGGAATAATATAAAAATTAAGGTTTTCGGTTGACCAAAATAAGAAGCGTTATTCATTGTTTTACATGAAAAAGACTTAATGCATTTATTAGCCTGGAAAATAATGTTTTCTGGTTACTGGAATGGTCCAGTGTAATGTCGATTTTATTATAATTTGATCTCATATGAATTTGGTTAATTTGATTTGAACATTTCGATTATTTTGATTTTACTGATTTTTAATAACTTCGAACTGCGATAACTTTGTCAAAACTCAATCAATTTTCATGCGCAATGTAAATTTAATCATGATTTCATATTTAAATTCGTTCTGCATTTAAATTTTGTTCATTTTCAAGATTCGAAAATTTCGAATTTTTTAGACTTTTTACAGTGTTACCCCTTATCATTTTTCGAAAAATTTCGTAATTTTCGATTTTTCAAAATTAATAAAATTTAAATGCAGAATGAATTTAAAGGTAAAATCATGATCAAATTTACATTGCGCATGTAAATTGATTGAGTTTTGACAAAGTTATGACAGTTCAAAGTTATCAAAGTTGCTCAGTAGCTGCGATGGCCAGAACCGAAATTAACCCTTATAAATGAATCGGTTACTTAACGGTTATTTCGGTTTAAAGATTTTCGGCTTATGAGTTTCGGTACAGTTGAAAGAAATATTTTCGGTTACGGTTTCAGTTACGGTTACCAATTTTCAATCGGTTTTCATCGGATAAAGGTTACGGTTCCGGTTAAGGTTTTAATCCCTGTTATTAACAATTTCGTGAGACTTGCAAGACTTTCACATTGTTCACAATCCTAACGAACATTAAAACACAGTTAATATAAACAAGACGGGGAATCGAACCCAGTTATTTGTTAAACCTGAGGCTATGTATACATATGTGGCAGGTTGGCTACTCTAAAAAGAGAGCCTACAAAAAACAGTTTAAAGAGATTTCAGGGCACATGTCTGGGGAAAAGTAACTTTTTGGATAAAAGCAAACGTATTTATGTATCTATAAACATCAGTTTACCTCAGTGGTGTCCAAAATCGCTATAAACGAATCATAACATTCCGAAGCTGTTAAAAAAACCCGTATTTCCGTTTCCATATTGCGTTTTTCTTAATCACGATCAAAGCTACAAAACTTCGGATATAAATACATCGCATTTCAACCTGTTGTTATTATATATTTAAATATTATATTCATGTTTAATGTTATTATTATTATAATAGTAAAATATACACTCCTAGTATTTAGCTAGAATTTCTAGCCCTTCAAATTCTTTATCTGAACGATATTTAAACGTATTTTCCTTCGAACTGCTTAAACCAATTCCATTCAACGCAATACATAAAACAGTCCAGAGTTGTGCACTTTATTAGACCGCTTAATAACACTCGTGTAGAGTAGTTGGAAGTCCGAAGGCAATGCACCCATTAGAGCAACCGGTAAATGAGCATTGAAACAATTCATAAAACTACCCAAAAAGGCCAATTTTATTCGCACAAACCACGCGTAAGTGGACGCTACATACATACATATATGTATATGCATTGTACACCCCATCAAAAATCCAGAGCCTAGAGGCACTTAGAGCCGCACTTTTGGGTGAGAAGGGGAAAATGCCGGCGCCATTGTAATAGTCGCTTCGGTTGGCCAATGGTGAAAACGTGTTTACGCTTTTATTATGTAAAAGAAGCCGCTATAAAAGGCAGGCAAAACTCCATTCCCAACTCTTAACTCCACAAATCTGAGCTGGACACTCACACACGTTGTAATGTATGCAAAGTAATTGTAAGCATTAAATGTTCTGTTCCGCACAATTCTATTCTCTTGGCCTTCTTTTTTATGAGCTCGCCTTGTTTGGCTTGCGGTTTTCATTTCGAGCAATTAAGAAAAACACAAATACAGAAAAGGGGGAACAAGTTAAAATTATGCTAAATTTAAAAAACAAACAATAATAGGAAAAAAATTTGAAAATTTAAGAGTAAGAAAAGGGGAAAACTTAAAATTATGTTAAATTTAAAAAACAAAGAATTATTTGCCAAAAAATATGAGATATGTAAAGATATTATATATATAGTCTGTACATTATTTATTTATATATATTTTTATTTTACGGCAATTTTTAATTTGCATTTTGTTCTTATGAATTAAAAAACATTGACAGTGTTTATATTTATTTTACTTCATTCATGACTGTTTTTCTTTCCTCTTCAATGGGAATCGAACCCAGTTATCGAACTGAAAAAGTTTAATTTTGTGGCTGGTGGTCACGGGAAAAAATAACTTGGTCAATTTAAAAATCCATCATAAAATCAAAATAATATTGCAACTCTTATCAATAAGTAAAATTCAATTATTTTGACTTTAAGGGAGTATCATTTGAAAGGTAGCATAGTTCTCAGAGGAGATATGTAAAGATATTATGTAATTATGTATATATGTATACTACACAATATTTATTTGACGGGAAGTTTTAATTTGCATTTTATTCTTATGAATTTAAAAACATTGACCGTGTTTATATTTATTTTATTTTATTCATTACTGTTTTTCATTCTTCTTCAAGGGAATCGAACCCAGTTATCGAACTGAAAAAGTTTCATTTTGTGGCTGGTGGTCACTGGAAAAAAGAACTTGGTCAATTTAAAAATCCATCATAAAATCATAATAATATTCTAACTCTTATCAATTAGTAAAATTGAATTATTTTGACTTTAAGGGAGTTGAGTGTTCGTTTTAGTTATGAGTAGAAATTCAAGTGTTTCTTTTGCTATTGTTTGCACTTATTTTCCTATTCAAAGTATGCAAATCCCATAAAAACTCATTTTGAGCCAATTGAGCGCATTGTTGTTGTTTGTGCTGTTGCTTGTTGCTTGTTGCAACCGAGCTGAAAATCAACAATGAAACATTTGCCAGACGCCTTCCCTCTCGACGCTGTAATTAACTCAAAAATTGTTTTGTTTTACCAGTTAAGAGGGAAATGAAAATGAAAATGAAAACGAATACGAACACAACACGAATGCATTCATTTGTAAAAATTGTGTTGGTTGGTGTTGCACAATCTACAAACCAAATGAAAGCAGCATCCAATTGCTACTAGAAAATGCACACAATGTTAATACTTACAGCACTCACTGTGCACTGCAATGGATGATGCCACAGATCTACAATCCAAATAAACCCCCCTCATTTCTCTCATTTCTCTCAATCCTCTCAACACACGATGCTGTTGGTTTTTAATTTTATAGCCAAACAACAAAATGCTTACAGATTTCGTAGTAAGCTCTCAATTTTTATTAAAAATCGATTCTTCCGCACAGAATGTGCTCTTGAACTTCTGTTCTGCGTATACGTAATGGGGTAACGGGTAACTGGAAACGAATACGAATAACGTATGAGTATATGGTATAATCCCGTTTAGTTTGTGGCTTTGCAATTTAAGAAAAACATACACACATACATATTTGAAATGTGGGTAGTATGAAAGGCCATAAAACCGTTGAACTATTGCAATTTTAATCCCTGAGAATGGTTCTACTTGAAATCAGACTTGACCAGCTAAACCATTTGGATTAAAGGGGCCCTTAAATTAAACGATGAATTTCCTATTTGCATATTTCTTCAAAGTCAAATATTCATTGCAAAGAATTTTCACAAAATTTATTGAGATTTCACCACACGTTGGGCGCCAAAGAAATGGAAAGAAGTCTAGAATATATCGTTGTTTGAATTTATACAGAAATAGGATACATAAAGGCATTATTTAATGTACTTTGAATGTTTTTGCTTCATGAGTAGACAATATTATTTTTTTTTTGACTTCTATTTATTTATTCATCAAGGTTTATATGTTTATTGCATTGAATCCCACACTTCTAATTACTTGATAATCTTCGTATTCAGAATCAGACTTGACCTGCTAAACCATTTGGATTAAAGAGTCCCTTAAATTAAACGATGAATTTCCTATTTGCATATTTCTTCAAAGCCAAATATTCATTGTAAAGAATTTCCACAAAATTTATTGAGATTTCACCACACGTTGGGCGCCAAAGCAATTGAAAGAAGTCTAGAATATATCGTTGATTGAACGTATAAAGAAATAGGATCCATTTTAGACATTATTTAATTTAGACTTCTTTCAATTTCTTTGCATGTTTCTGTTTTATGAGTAGGCAATATTATATTTTCTATGACTTCCATTTATTTATTTATCAAAGTTTATGTTTCTGGTATAAAATCCCATCTTATTACTTGATACCCTTTATTTTCATTACAACAATTGTGTGCTCAAAATTTGTTACATCTTGGCTTAACTCAAAAATAAACTCTGACTCTTCAAGAGCTGCAATAATGGAAGTACGATATTTTTGGAAGTGCACAAAGTCAAGCCACTGGATACTGGGTCAACAAAGCCCCAGCTCAAGTCCCACAACACAACATTACAACAGGATTTAGGGGTGGGTGGAAGAGAAGGGAAGGGAAGGAAGGCAAGCAGGCAACTATTTTCGAAGAAATACCCGTACAAATTTTCACAATTAATATGCACTTCCTGTGCAGACGACTTGCAACCATTTTGCGAGTGCAGCCAGGCAACAAGACGAGCAACAACAACAACAATGCACCTTATGCGGGTGTGTGTGTGTGTGTATGTGTGTTTACTCCCTGACATTCTTAAGAGCAAACACTCACACACTCATTCTCCATTCACATGTGAGTTCATTGCTGCTATTAATGAATACGTGTGCAGCAATAAACCCATTTTTTATGTGCAAAAGTCACGTGAGAAACTATTTAGTACAGTGTAAGTCAGCTGGCAAGATGGCGGAAAAGAGGGGAAGGGAGGGGAAGGGAGGAAGGACCAAGACGTCGAAGAAACCGGTGCAACTTTGTGCTAGGCACAGTCAAAAGAAATCCAACTACATAAATAACACATATGCTTAAAAAAAAAGAAAAAAATATTTGAGAAACACAGTTAAAAAGTGAAAATATTTCCACCACACAGATAAAAAAACTAAGACATTTTGTGAGCTGCTTGAATTAATTTTTTGGCGTTTATCAACTAGGCAAATTGAAATCGTGTTGGTTCATTGTGTATGTGTATGTATGTGTATATGTGCATAGGTGTGTGTTTGTATGTGTGTGTGTGTGTGTGGCATCCCTAACCCAGTTTTTGTTTTAGTTCAAATTGATGTGAGCACTCGAGCAGTACTTGAAACAACTTTACACTGATAAAAAAAACCAGTGCTAAGAATTTTGGTCTGAAAAATGCTTCGAAAACATTCAATTTTTAAATCTTTATCTTTATTTTAAGGACATTTCAAAAAAGACCAAGTTCTTATTTATAGATCAAACAGTTTTGAATACTCAAGACAATCCTCAGCTAAAAGCCCGAAGCCCGGTAGGACCGAAAACTCACAAAATGTTCTATGTAATGCGCACTTAATATTAAAGAGATGCGTATCTTTTATCGATACCTATCGATATGCTTAAAATTGACGCTCTAAAATTAAAATTTCATATGATTTAATTCCAAAAATAAAGTAAAAAGTTAAAATCATTAAAAAAAAATTTTATATAATAATTACGGACCGGGCTTTTTGAAAGTTTGATCGGGCCGTGTTGAGCTTCAAAAATTCGTTTCTGGCCTCAAAAAGATGGCCGTGCCCATATTTAGTTATTATTATTTTGATATTATAAAAATTATTTTCTGCCTTGGTGTGTTTTTTAAAATATTCCGATAATATGATTTCCCTTGGCAAGAGTGGGATTCGAACCCGCGCTTCTATTTTCAAATTGAATATGACATATTCAAATTATCCTAACAATTTAAGATTTTTATTCTTATATTAAGAACTGCGAACTTTTAGTTTAATATTCTTAGTATTAGTAATTTGCTCTTATTTTAAGAAAAAAATATTTAAAATAAATGTGCTTGATTTTAGAAGTTGCTTTTTTTCTTTCAGTGTACTTACCATGTTTAGGGGGCGTATGCTTCTGGCCCGGTGTTAAATAAAATGCATAGAATTGCTTAAGCAAAGTTTTCTTCAAGTGCCAGAAAGCGACTTTTGACAGGAGGCAGCAAATTTAGCAAAATTTTCCAGTCTAACAGCTAAGTTTTAGCTTCTTCTTCTTCTCCTATTTTAATTTGGCATATCAACTAATTGATTTGCAAGTGGAACAGCAACTTTTAGTACTTCTTAGCAACTTTGAAGAATTTCTATTTAAAAACAAATTTTATACTTGAATAGTAGACACTAGAAATGCTAATTAGTTAATAAAAGTTTAATTATAAAAGTTGCATTTTATTTTAAAATATAACCTTAAGATAGAACAATCCAAAGGACAGATTAAATTAAGATAAATTAATTTTTAAATTGAATAAAAATGCATAAAATACATAAGATTAAATAAATTAAGATTTTTTATAATAAAATATATGAATTATTAAAAATTTGTTGGTATGCATATGAATTCTTCATAACAAGTTAGCTGCAATGATTTATAATCAATTGATTTTCTTCAGATCTTTTTCCGAGAGTAAACTTGCGTATTGTTGATACTCAAATAAATTCATGAATATATTCTTTGCTTTCCATGAATATTTTCTTTTGTTTTCCATGAATTTCATATTGTTTGCCAAGAAGAAGTGTGGAGAAGGAGAGAGTGAGGAGTGTGTGTGTGTGTGTGTGTGTGTGTGTGTGTGTGATTCCAATTATTCGTATATTTGCCTCAATAATATAATAATGAAAAGTAAATGCAACTGAGAACGCGGTCCGTGTCATTCCACTTGTAATTGCGTAATAAGGTTGGAATGTTTTAAAGCCGCTTCCCGTTAAAAGTGAGGACAGCACATGATGGAGAAATGAAGAAAACCAGGCGAAATGCACGTTGATAAAACATGAAATGAAATAACATGTTATTGCACTTTGCCTTAAATGAATGCAATGCTCTGCGGCAACGACTTTCACTCCACTTTCTCCCTCTCTCTCTTCCTTCCTCTTCCCTTCTCTTTCGCACATGCAGAGATGACAATTGCCAGGCGCTGATAAAGTCGGCGCATTTTGTGGTCGCCTTTCTCACACGGACATCGCGTCGTCCTTTTGTCCTTACACTGAATCACAAGAAATGCCATTTAAAACCACAAAAATAATTAAAAAACTTTATGGGCTTTCATTACACATACGCACCGTTTTCAGTTTTTAAGCGATAAAAATCAAAGGCAACTCTGATGAACTTATCGACTGTCTCTCTCTCTCTCTCTCACTCTCTCTTTCTTTTTTAAATGCAGTGCTGCCAACTGTTTACAGCCTAAAATAGCCGTTTTAACATTAAAAAATAGCTAGAAAAAGCTAGGAAATCTACAAGAAAGCTAAAGAAAAAGCTTTTTTAGTTTTTAGGTTCATTTTATACACTGCATTCCTTGAAAATAGCCAAATTTATGTAACAGGCATAAGAATTCTAAATCAGAATATATCTTCGAAATATGTATTAAGCATCGAGAAGATTTAATCGTGTCCGTCTGCCAAAAAAATGTTAACAACTATATAAAATAGTAATCAAAAATAATAATTTAAAATATTTCCAGTGGTTTTTTTTAAATTAAAAAATAGCTAGAATTTATCCCGCATTTGTCAATTGCTAAACGCTAGATCTGGCGGGAAATAGCTAAATGGCAACACTGGTCAAATTTCGTAACGATTAATGAAATTGAGTTCTCTCTCTCTCTCTCTCTTTTCACTGAATGCATCCGTTGATTAAGCGACTTTATGGCATCAAATGCAAACTGCAGTGCCGCCATCTTTGTTGTTGTTAGTTTCTTTTCTGCTTTCTCTTTCTCTTTGTTTTTGTTTTGTCTGCAGCCACCTGTCCGGACTTCTCTGCCATTTTTTGTCAGTGCAAAGCGCGAAAGCCAAAAAACTTCACGCAACATCGCACGCGACTAAGCAAATCCAAAAGCCTCAACTTTCTTTATCAACTCTCGCTCTCTTTCTCCCTCCCTCTCTCTCTCTCTCTCTCTCTCACTCACTTTTTGTCAGTTACTTTAAGTGTGACTTTGGCCATCTTTAATAAACAAGAATGCAGCAATTTAATGGATAGGGGTAGTCAGGGGAAGTGCAGCAAGTTTTTAATCCCTGTAGCTGAAATATATAAAAGGGTCTACTAAGTTTGTCGCAAGCGAAATGTGCATAACAGGCCGACCCCATACAATATATAATGTTAGTTAAGAAAGTATTTTTGCTAAATTAAAATTCACTTATTATTTTATATATTTTGTTTTGTTTTTAAAAAAGGTAAATTCGTTGAAAATTAATTGTCTTTATTTTAACTTGTTCGACGAACAATAGAAAAGAATAAAAAAAATGAAATTTAATAAAAATCATAACAATTTATTTTATCTCTTATATTTCAATTTTTAAAATAAAAATCAAAAATATCAACCTAAATTATCCTTAATTTACGTCCTTAAAGGACGTGTTATGTATCAAATAAAAGGTATTGAACCACGCATCATGAATATTTTTAGATTTTGAAAATACACTACTTAATTGAAAGGAAATTCACATTCAATTTTTATTTTCCATTTGTATTATAAAAATTGAAAAATAATTTTTACTTTTGATTTTTATTTTAAAAATAACTTTTATTTTGTAATAAAAATAATTTTTATTTTGTAATCTTTATTTTAAAAATTATAATCGTTACGGTCCCTGATAAAAACCCATAAAAATTATACATATTTTGTGTATATTTTTGATTTTGTCAAAACACTAACTATATTTATTCTTAACCATTGAAATCAATTAGTTTTAGAAATTTGTTAAATGGTATAGTTTCATTATAAAATATACATTTTTGCTGGCTAGTAATATTAATTTTTTTTAATCTTTTTTATATTTATTTATTTATTTATTTAACGTCAACTAAAAGCAGTCGACAGAAGTGATTAATTAAATATTAAATCAAATTGTAAAACTAAAAGTAAAATTAAAGATTAAATAATATAATAAATTTTAATTTTTAACTGAAAAAGAAAAATATAAATTTAAGTTTAAGTTTAAGCTGGGGGTATTCAAAAATGATGATCCAACATTTGTTGCAAGGATTGGGAAAACCCAGAAAAACCCAATCAGATCAATGAGTATTAGTATGTTTATTAGTATTGATAGAAGTATTAGAGTTAGTTGTAGTGCGGTGTATATGCTATAAGTGGGAATGTTATTATTCTAAGGGATTTCTCAAAAGGAATAGGTAAATAGAGGATTTTATGGAGGGGAGAGAGAGTTCAGTGGAAATGACGTGGTAAAGGCTATTATAATTGCTGCACAAAACCCGAAATGAACTGTGCAAAGCGTAATCAGTCGTGCAAGTAGACAGGGACAAGGGCTGATAATTCCTAGTAGTTCTACGGGGGACCGAAAAATTGAGGCGACGTAAAAGGGAAGAAGAATCAATCTCACCGCTAATCAATTTGTGAAGAAAAACAACACCAAGAGTTGTTCTTCGATTGGCCAACGACGGAAGATTGATAAGAAGAAGCCTACTTGAGTACGATGGTAAACGTAGATCAGGATCCCAGTTTAAACCACGTAAGGCAAAAAGCAGAAATTGCTTTTGAACTGATTCAATTCTAACCTGATTTATATGATACTGCGGGCACCAAATGCATGAACAGTATTCCAGGATAGGACGAACTAATGAGACATAAAGGAGTTTAGTAATGAAAGGATCATTAAATTCTTTCGACCAACGTTTAATGAATCCAAGTACACCCTTGGCTTCATTGACAATGGTGGAGATGTGCAAATTGAAGTTCAATTTGCCATCAAATAAAACTCCAAGGTCCTTTACAGAGGAAATACGTTGCAACAGGGTGTTGTCAATCGCATATACAACAGAAAAGGGCCTAAAGCGACTAAATGTCATATACATGCACTTTGAGCAGTTGAGATGCAACTGATTGGCCGAACACCATAGTTGCATAGCGCTCAAATCGTCTTGCAGACGATTATGAAGTAGGGGATCTGTGTATGAAAAGATAAGTTTAACATCGTCTGCGTACATTAGAATATAAGAGTGGGACAGAACGGTAGGTAGGTCATTGATAAAAAGGGTAAAAAATAAAGGTCCCAAGTGACTTCCCTGAGGTACACCAGAAGTAACGTGAATCGAACTCGAAGTGGTTGACCTAAGAAGCACTTTCTGGGTCCTACCCTTTAAGTAGGTCGAAATCCAACTTAAAAAGGCTGGGGGAATACCTATACAATCAAGTTTGTATAGTAAGAGGTCGTGGTTCACAGAGTCAAAGGCTTTACTGAAATCGGTGTATATGACATCAGTTTGCTTTTTCTCTAGAAATGCGTCATTTACTAAAGTGGTAAATTCAAGCAAGTTGGTCGTAGTGGACCGACCCTTAACAAAGCCATGCTGTGCAGGGGAAATGATTGATTTACAGAAATGTTGCAAAGAAGAAATATATATAATTATATTATACAGTAATTCCGATGTAAACTGAAAATTCCGTCACTATCGTTAAATAAATTCGGAATTTATTTTAAATTCTTTTTTACATAATTAGTAAAGGGTCTCGCACAGTCGGGTACACTCGACTGCCGCGTTTCGTAGTTACAGTTAGGCTTCTGCTTGCTAGCTGGACGATCGTAAAAAACATTTGCGCAATGTCAACAAATTTGGGCGCTTATTAGATTTTCGTGGTTGCACACAATTTCGCCAACTAAGACCGCCGCAGAGAGATAAAGTGCAGCAGCTGAAATATGAATAAAATAGCGAAAACTTTTGAGAGAACGGAAGTGCATGCTGCGTTTTTGGCTTCGGTTGACCAGCCCCCTTCACCTCCCTTCCCTGGACCATGTCCATGCCCATGCCACGCCCACAATTCTAAGGGAACAGCCGACGACGACGTCGACGTCTCGGTCACGGTCGCTGCTTCTGCTAATGAGTTTTGTTGTCACTTCTTTGCACAAATTGGGCGACCTTTCTCTCTCTCTCTCTCTCTCTCTCTCCCTCTTTCTTTCTTTCGCTGTCTCTCGCTCTTTCAGTCTGCGTTTTACATGAATTGCATGAGAAATTTTGCTCACAATTCATCTGCATGTGTATGTATGTGTGTGTGTGTGTGTGTGTGTGTGTGTGTGTGTGTGTGTGTGGTAAGTTAATATTTGCTGCATAAATTCCAGGACTTGGAATTTGCTGCGCTTCGTTTCGTTTTTGTTCCTTTTGCGCTTTTGTCTTGCTCTTCGCTCTTTGCTTTTTTTTTTTTTTTTGTTGTGCGCAAATTATGAAAATGCACACACACATACGCAAACAATCAGCTACAGTCTGGTCACCCCACCCCCAACCACCCACCTAATACCACAAAAAAATAATAAAATGCATCGTCTGGTCACTCTAGCATGGGCGTAGCCAGACATTTCTCAAGTGGGGGTCAACAACTTTTTTTTGTTCCGCAAATCTAAAATAAAATCTCTTAAGAAAAACTAGCAAAGATTTAAGTTTTAAGCTGCTTATTGTAATATAAGTCGCCTCTTATCCAGTGCAAAGAAGTTCAATACATCTTCCTCAATTTTTTCTGAACATCTAAAAAACCATTTTGAGTTGTACACCCAGCAAAAAAAAGCCTGGTAATTTAGAAACTAATTAATATATTTAAAAATAAAAACATATATATTGATAAAAGCATACAAATCATTTAATCGCGACTTTCCGATTATTGATCTATCAAGAATTGAGTCGATGTAACATATGATATATGTACGCAAACTTTGATGTTTGTACTTGAATTTACTGTGCGATACGAAAAATGTATGTAAAATATTTTAGTCCGTTAATAATCTATTGGGGACAGCTGACCCCCTTCCCTCCTCCCACGATACACCCATGTCTAGTAGCATCCACACACACATACTAACTAATATTAATTACTTTCTGCATTTTTAGCATTTGCGTTTGGAATTTAAATGAGCAGATTTCGCTTAATTTGTTTTCAGTGCAAATATTTTTTAATATAAACGCCAAAATTTAATATGCATGCATGTCCAAAATAAAGCAAATAACAAAAGAATTTTACATACACAGCTTTGGCTATAAAATCAACTTTGTATTTCCATATAAATATGAATATGAATACAATGGCTTAAAAAAAACACACATAAATTCAATTTCTGATGAAACCTGTGGTATTTCGATAGCTTAATACTTCGATGATTAATATATCAATTTTTGGCCGACCTTATTTACGCACTAAAACGATCACAATTTCAAAGTCCATTTGCTAGAAAAAATTTTAAACAGCAGGTAGCGGAAATTCCGTCTTTTTCCTTACTTTAAGAATAAAATGTTTAAAATTAAAATTTTATTTAAATTTAAAATAAAATACAATTTTCATGTCAGCTCTGAGAATAATATTTAAATCAAATATTTAGACACCATGAAATATATTTAGAGTTCACATTATTTTGATAAAACTCAAGATAATGCTGGATGTTAAAAAAATTAATAAGAGTATTTCGATTTCACATTGTTATAATAAACATCGAGAGCATTTAGAATGTTCATGAAAATTAAGAAAAATAAGTTTAATAAACATTAAGAAACATCTGCTTTTTATAGATTTAATTGATGAGAAATTCAGCTATTTTTTAAAATTAAACCCACTAAAAACATCTGTTTTTTGCTTATCAAGAGTTGGTATCCCTGATCGCAATTCACTATTTTAATATCGATAGCATGTGACTGACTTATCGATATTGACAAGAATTTATCGAGCGCGTGCATATTTGGCGCATTTGCTCAAAAATACCGACTAGATAAGCAAATTTCTCGAAAATACCAACTAGATAAGCAAAATACGCTAATGAGTAATCCCAATAGTCCACAAGCCGCTCAAACAAAGCGCCAAACACGTGAAAAGCCGTCAATGGCCCAAAAATGTTTAACAAACAAACAAAAACGCAACAATCGCAAACAAAAATGTTGATAATTTTCCGCATATAACGGGACCACAGCTGAGCAGCCAATTCACGTGTGTGTGTGTGTGTGTGTGAGTTTGCAAAACAAGCACAATTGCAAATAGAGAAGCACACAAATATGACACCGAATTGTTTTTCACGGCGGACAAAAACAATTCAAATGCAATAGCTTTGAAATGGACAAGGAGAGGAGCGACAAGGACAGCGAGAGGAAGCAACGACAGTTTCAAATTTCATTTCACACATTTTCGATACGATATGTCATCGCCCCTCCCCACCCCACTGCCAACAACCAACGATAGCAGCCCTTTAGTACGGCTCACTGGTGAGCTCACTGGTTACCACTCACCACCTTAGCTTACCCGTCAAATAACTTTATTGGGGAAATTTCATTTAATTTCATTTTGACACCTGTATTACTAATCACCATTGAATGCACCAACATCCACAACATACCAGTTCCTTGGTGAATTCACAGCTTAATTTGCTCGAAAGAGAAAATTTACCCGATGGGTTAAATTCTGTTTTATACCGAAAGTTTATAATTGAAAACCATTATACCCTTTTTTGCCCATTTTTAATGTGCTCAAGGTATTAGAGATAAAAATTAGTTGGGGATTCTCAACTAGTTTTATTTAATGGAATTTTAAAGTTTCCATACAAAATTAACTTTTTTATGGTTGTATTGTGCAACTTGTCACTATTATGGCTCGTTTACCAGCACTACTTTTCCTTGCTCTGCCCATTTAATGGCCTGTTTACATCTCTATATAATAATTTTGTTAATTTTATGGCGAAACATCAATCTCAAATCTGAAAAAATTAATATGCCAAATGATCATTACATTGAATATTTAACGAAGTTCCAAGTCTAAAAGTATTTCGAAAATCGCAGAGAAAGGATTACTGTATTACTTTCGTTACAAAATTGCATTATCTATCGTGAATTCACGAAGCACTGAATTCCTCAACAACATTTCTCGACTGCTTCCAGCAGTACTAGAGGGCAACGATACTATACTCCCACTTATACTCGCTCTCTCTTACTCTCCCACTCCCGCTCAGTTAACGGTCTGCAGCGTGGGGAGTTTGGGGAATATGCAAACATGGAATTCGATGAGCTGCAGTTTGAATTTACATTGTAAATTTGTGAGTGATTTTTAGTGGGACCTCTTAAATTGGTTGACATTTCAGTGTGAATGCAAATCGAGCTAATGACTTGTGCTATAAATTGACATGAAACTTAAAAAGAAAAATGAGTAAAAGTACGATTACGAGTTTGTATGTAAATTCCTATTCCAAATACATAAATTGTTATATTTTGTTGAATAATTCTTATTAGCCTGCAGCATTTTTATACATTGTTTTCACCGACAAAAGTTTTGTGAACTTTTCTGCATTTCGACATTTATGAGAATTTAACAGGATATGCATACTCTCATATATATTAAAAGTTTGAAATTAAAGTTTCAGTTGAAGTTGTCGCTGCTGTTGCTCTTTTGGCATATAGTATTTGAGGGTATCCTGGTATGCCTTCTGAAATTCATTTTCCCACAGCAATTTGAAGTTAATGTCACCACTGCTTAGCTCTCTTTCCGACTTTAATGACACGTTCCGATGCCGATAGAGAAGGGGCAAAATGTGGGCGATCACCTTTTGGGTACTTCTTGGATTGGAGGACAACAAGACGTAGACAAATCCTATGGGGAATATGGCCAATTTGATGCTCGAATCTGGCATTTTGTAGGTTAGATATGGATGCGTTTCTGGATTATATAGACAATCCCCACGGTACTCCACATAGAAGTTATCCAGATTAATGCAAAATGGCATACAGAATGTGGCATTGACCACATTAAACTTGGGATGATAAAACATGGGCGAATATCCCAACTGTTCCATGGTGTTCATAAAACATTTAGCGCCCAATGCAGCCCCATCATAGCTGTAGCCCTGGCTACAGATGTTCCCATTATCGTAAACTCTTAAACTGCACGACGGATTCGAGTGACGGATGAAAAGCGCCGGATGTTTGTGAGGCTCGTAGCGAGTGTTCGACAAAAGGCATTCCAATTCGAAAAGTTTGTAGTTGCACCTCGATTTCACAAAGCAGGTAAACGGGCTAAAATGGAAATACCATTAATTGACTATATTTAGAAACTGTTGAAACCACCCACCGATACAACAGTTTCAAATGCTCCTCGATGGCGCTAAGTTTGCTTATATCCGAGTAAATGCTCAATATATCGAAATCCGAAATGAGGCCATCATTTTCCCGAGAAGTTCCTAATTCCTTGTTATTCTCAGTCTGAAATTGTCGCTTCCTTTTCAAGTTTCCCAAACTTTCACGTTGCATAGTCCCTTCAGTTTTCTGACAACCTGACAACAATCTCACTCGCCTCTTGATGCTCTTCCTGTATTAACTTACAATATTTATTTATTTGTATAAAAATGCAATCAAAACTTACGTCAATTTGAACATTTTGTCACTTTGCTATGTTTCGGTGTGACCAGCAAACTTTACTTTTTGCAGCCCTGAAATATAGCATTTATTTACATTCATCGATAAATAATCGATGGGATGAAAAAGAAAAGCCAATTGCAATAAAGATGATAAAAATAAGCGTTAGGAATTGAATTTCATATTTTTAAAAGTGTTAGAAATTGAATTTCATATTTTTACAAGTTTTTATTATTGTTATCTAAATTTAAACAATTTCCCTATGAGAGCAAACTAATCGCCAACTCAGCCAAAAGTTGCCAAAAGTGAAAAGAAAAGAAATATACAAACCGCACTGCTGTCAAAGCAAACAATCAAAATATCATTCAATTTCAAATCGCAGAAATTGCATAATTGAAACCCCATTGAAGTCCATTAATAACTTTATTATGCAGCCAACGAAATGCAAACAAAGAGCGACGCAAGGAGTAAGAGAGAGATAGAAAACGTGCTTATACGAATTTGAGTGTTGTCACTCTAGCTTTTTTCAAGCCAAATTTTTAAGTGGAAAAAGCTAAAAGAAATATAGAAGTCATTTTTAAATGATAAATGCAATTTTTGACTATTAATTATATAAGAATGTGACAACTTAGCCAACAAATATTCCAATTTAACCTTATAAGCAAGGAAAAATCGTTATTTTTAAAAATATTATATTTTAATAAGTGATAAACTGCATTTTCCTATTATAAGCTAAACTTAATACTTATTAAAATAATGAGCATATACATATATTATTATTTAAGATCAATTATATTTTAGCTTTTTCTAGCTGCTTTTCTTGCGATCATATTAGCTATTTTATCCCTTAATAATGTTGGCAACACTGGCTAATATTATCAGGGTCGTGGTGGAGGTGGCTGACGTTAGCTCATCAAACCCGAAAAACCACTTTGCTCAACTCTTTTCAAAGTGCATACATCATCAGCGCTAAGCCAAAACAAAAAAGTGCTGCAAAGGGAAGGGAGAATGGGAATGGGGTGGCAGTGGTGCTCTGGTGGTACTGCGGGGGTGTTGGGAGGCGCTCAAAAGTTTTGTGCAATGTTGATTTTTCCGCAAGACTCGGTTTTTCAGAGCGTCGCTGGACGTCGAGACGGTCGAGCCACGGAAAGAGGTGAGCGGGGGGTGGAACGGAAAGAGCACTGTGAAAAGTAGAGAGAGAGCGTAAGGTGGAGAGTGAGGAGAGCAGCTGCCGCAGGCTCTTTCTGTTAAAAAAAAAACCACAGCAAAATTCTTTCAATATTAAAAAAATATTGAGCCCGCAACTACAACAACAAGAACAAAGTGAAAGTGAAGCTTATAAAAAGTGAGGTTAGATCAATGTGGAAATGTTGAAGTTTGATTCGTTATTTAAGGCAGCTTAAAAAAATGACAGTCTTGACTTTAAAAACCTTGCTGCTAAAAACTAAGTGAATCATGATAAAATATCCTTTTGTCTTTTTGTTGTCTTTAGAAAAAGAGAGGTTAGATAAAAGTGTAAATTTTCAAGTTTTTTAGCGGAAAATATGGGAGCTCGAAAATCAAGGTCTTGACTTTAAAACCTTGCTTCTTAAAACTATATGTTGTTGTTATATCCCTTTTGGTCTTTATTGTTGTTGACTTTAAAAAAAAGTGAGGTTAGATCCATGTATAAGCTTTGAAGTTTTATTAGATATTTAAAGCAGCTTAAAAATCCCAGCCTTGACTTTAAAACCTTGCTCCTAAAATTTAAATGTTGTTATTTTCTTTTTGGATTGTTGTTCTCTTTAGAAAAATTGAGGTTAGATCAACTTAGAAAATTTCAATTTTGTTTCTTAATTTAAGGGAGCTTGAAAAATCAAGGTCTTTACTTAAAAGCCTTTACTCTTAAAAACTAAATGTTGTTCCCTTTCCCCTTTTGGCCTTTGTTGTTGTTGTCTTTAAAATAAATGAGGTTAGATCAAAATTTTGATATTGGATTCGTTTTTTAAGGCAGCTTTAAAAATCCCAGCCTTGACTTTAAAACCTTGCTCCTAAAAACTAAGTGAATAATGATGATGTTGCCCTGTTGGCATTTTGGCTTTTGTTGCTGTTGTTGTTACGGTTCAATGTTGTTACGGTTTGATGTTGTTGTTGATGATGTTGTTGTTGTTGTTGCTGTTGTTGCTGATGACAAACAAAACAATAGAATCAAAGCGTTTTAATGGCTTTTGTGTGTAAAATGAATGAATGCGAATGCGGCTACGTTTCCTGCTTTCATTTGCAGCGTCATTTGCTTTGTGCCACCAAAACTCCTACTACACCTCCCTCCCCTCCTCCACCTTGGTTACCCCACCCTCTTAGCCACTCGGCTGATTGGCTTAAACACACATACACACATACATATGTACATATGTACACACACATACACACAGCCATCTGTAGTTAGTAACAGTTACATGCGCTAATCGATAAAAGGGGCGCACATACATACATGCCACGCCCCCCCCCCCCCACACACACACATACAACTCATACCTCATAAGGAAACTGCAACTACAACTTCAGTTGCCATTATTGGTTTTTTGTTACAACTGTTACATTGCAAGTTACCAACTTGCCTCAAAATCTCTCTATCTACCTACACTGAGGGAAAAATTCAAAAATTTCGTACTTAAAACGATACATTTTTAACTTGATTTCTCACTAAGATTGATATTACTAAATTCGAGTATTTCGATATTATTTTAAGCAGGGACCATAACTGTTATAAGGAATAAGCCAAAAAATCTTTTTTAATGATTATTTAAAGACTTCTATTTTAAAAATCCAATTTAATAATTATTAGTGATTAAAAAAATAAAAATTAAGAATAATCATTATTACTGATTTTTATTTTTTCAGTATTTTATAAGAGTTTTTGATGATTTCTTTTAATAAAAGTCTTTAAAGACTATTATTTTTGAGTATTAAATTAAAAGTCTTAAAAGACATTTATTTTTGAATAATAAAATAAAAAGTCTTTAACGAATATTATTTTTGAAGAATAAACTAAAAGTTTTTAAAGACTTTTATTTTTAAATTTTTGGAGTTTTACTTTATTTAAGATTCATTGTTCTTATATCAAGATTGTTACTACTTGGTTAAAAAATTGGTATGCTCATTTTCAGTAATTCATACTTAAATTAAGTAATATTTTTAAGTATCGTAAGTACTTAATTCGAGTTCATTCGAACTTAATTTTAGTACGGCATTTTTCTCTCTGTGTATCTCTTTCACTCTCTCTTTCTCCCCCACCTCTCTCTATCCCTCTCTATCTCTCTCTCTCTGTGGATGAGCTTGTAAGAGTGACAATTAAAGGAACATGAATGTTCATGAGTGTGCTCCAGTCTGATATGCATTGAAAGTCCCTACATTTCAGATTCTGTCAGTTTCAGTTTTCTTAACCCCCACCCTTTTTCCCCTGCCCAAACGAACCGCCTCTAACCTAAAAAGTCGATCCCTTAAAATAAATTCTCGTATAAAGTTACATTTTATGCGAGCATCTTTCATTGAAATGGAATTTTGTGCTTATAATTTTAATCTCTTCTTTTATTTCGAGAGAAAAGAGACTGTGAATAGCCGACTAAATAATACCCTTTAGGTGAAGCTTACTTAGACCATTATTTTGTATTATTCAGTTAAAATTAAACATAAACTTATTGTTGAATTTAACATCAATGTCATCCAAATATATTTCATTTGGGGAGACTGTAACTAGACATTAAAAAATGGAAAATAGACAATTTTTATAGATTCTACACTAAAGAAAATATCCGTGATTTTGAATTTTGAATGTTTTTTGAATAATTATAATTATTATGTCAATTTAATTATATTATAAATATTATATTCTAATTAACCACAATTGTCGAAAATACTAATCTCAAGTTTCAAAATAAATAAATTCACACAGACCGGTAGAGCTATGATACCCTACACCAATGTCAAACAGGGTATTTGACTCTGTCTTAAGTATTTACTCACAGAGAAATCATTTAAAAACACACACAACAAGTGACTCAGTTCACATAAACAATTTTTGGATTTATTTATTTATTTATTCGAAATATGGACAACTTTTTAGTATAGCGTTGAGGCAACTTTAAGGTTCGAGTCAAGTTCCTCAAATGAATCTGATACGAAATGCAGCTGGAGTCGCGAGGTAAAAACTCTATTAGTTAATTAACACCGAAACAGTTGTACACTATAAATTCAATAAAATTGGAAGTTGGCTTAAATTTAAATAAATACATTTCTGGAAACTATTAAATATTTAGAGTCTATCTAATCAGCAGTTGTTTTGAAATAGTCGTAAAAATTCTCTTATCAGTTGTAGGTATTGAAAAATAAGCGAAAACAAATAATGAAATGTTTTATAAATGGTATTTTTAAGTCGAGTAACGTGACAAACTTCAACTTTTGTTGCAAATAATGCTTAAAAAATTGTTTTGCGGAAATAAGTGTTGGAAAATGAGTGAATATTGAAGAGTTTTGTAATGTTGCACAATTGTGCATTTCTCTAGTTCATAAATTTATTTACATGGTTTATAGTAATTATTTAATCAAATTTATTTTATTAGAAGTAAATATGAAAATAATTAACTATAAGCAAAGCTTCTTTTTCTAAGTCTAATCACTTAATTTAGTTTCATTTTGAGCTTTAACTTGCGACTTTCATGTTTCTGCCTGTATAAGAAACTTAAGGTGAATATGGAAGAGTTCTGTAATGTTACACAATTGTGCAAATCTCTTATTTTCAAATTTATTTACAAGGTTTAATTGTTTAATAAAAGTTTTTTTAATATGTAAGTAAATTTGAAAATGATTAACTTTAAGCAAAGTTTCTTTTTCTAAGTCTAATCACTTCATTTAGGTTTATTTTGAGCTTTAACTTGCGGTTTTTGTATTTCTTTCTGTATAAGAAACTTAATGTGAATCAATCGTTAAATGTATGTTTATTTTATTTTAGCTGTGATTCATTTTTACCGTCGCATTAGATTGCTTAACCTTAAGGGGAGGGCAATCAAATCGCAGGCAATGCTAAAGAGACGGCTAATTAGACGATCAAGGGTCGTGGCCAAGTCAATGTACGCCCCCCGCCCAAAAACTCATTAGGCATCTAGTAGTAAAGTATTTAAGGAATGGGTATACTGAAAATCAATAGCTCTATTATTATTATTATTATTGTTGTTGTTGTTGTAGGCAGTCGACGCGTTGATTGACAGCCTAATTGAGGTTTCTGACTTCTTTAAGTTGGCCAAAGAGGCCAATGACCGCTTTACTGACCGCACACAGGAGACAGGCACTGTATTGTTGTATTGTTGTGTTTGTGCTAATAATAATATTGGAATAATAATGGAATAAACACCTCCCCCTAGTACATTAAATATTTGCCGAAACTCACACGTTGGCTTCCGTTTTGAATTTTTTATTGATTGAACTGTTTAATGTCAATTGCTGTGCAAATACTAATCAAACGCTTGGCTTACGCAATTAAGAAGTAAACATAGACACACACACACACACACATACACTAATACAAAGGCGTCGTGCCACGCCCAACTTGTGGCATGTAAAGTCTCTTAATTAGCATTTACATTGCGTGCAACACACTGCAAGACATAAAATTAACGCCAACACGAATGTGCCTACTACACTGAAAAAAAAGACCAACTTCTAAAATCAAGAACATTCATTTTAAATCTTGTGTTCTTAAAATAAGACCATTTTAAGCCCAAATTATTAAAACTATGAATATTAATCTAAAAATTCGCAGTTCTTAAATCAAGAATTAAAAATCTTAAATTGATAAAAATATATAAATATGTCATATTTAATATGAAGATGAGTTTGGTAACAAACCCGCTCTAGCCAAGGGAAAAACATAATCGGAAAAATTAAAAAAAAAAAATATATATAAAAAAAAAAAATGTTCAAAGTTTAAAAAACATCTGCCTTATTTTTTTTATTTATGGCTTGAGAATTTAAAACTGTTTGGTCTAAGAATAAGAACTTATTGTTATTTGAAAAGTTCTTAAAATCAAGATATGTTTTCTAAATTTAAGAATTTTATGTTCTCGACGCATTATTTAGACCGAAATTCGTAGTTCTGAAACCCAAATTTTGATTTTAGAACATTTTTTTATAAGTGTACTACACCCCCTCTTGCTTAACCCCTTTTCTCACCCCCTCGCCTCCCTTTGTAACTCTTCTAACCAAATTTAGGGCCAACAATCGTCATGGCTGAAAACCATTGAAAACATCGGTCAAAAACCTCAACAACAATGGGGCAAAGTCTGAAGCGCAGTTTTCAAGCTTGCCCATTAAAAAGTCTCGACTGCCCCCTTTTTTACCCCCCGCGTACTACCCCTCAGGTCCTTCTCAATACGTTACGTTTGTTGGCAACTTTTTTTTATTGAACTTTCAAAGGGTTGAACTCCGTTTTGACAGCGCAGAACAAAAGTCTGGTGCGAAAAGTTAACAAAATTTATTTATTTTTTATTTCCGTGTTTGTTTGTTTGTTTGTTTGTTTGTTGCTTTGGTTCAATGTCCCAACGATGGTTTATTAAAAGTTTCATGCACTTCACTGTGTTGCATACAGATTTGTGATTCAATTATCAAACCTGTTTTCAACTCACTTTGATCCAAATTTGCATAATTTCTATTAAAAATTGTGCAATTAATTTGTTTTTCTATTTATCAACAGATTTTGATCACGTTATTCAATTATTAATTTAATAGTGAATATTAAAATTATATTTAATACGCAAACAGATTAATGTGAACATTTGTTGAGGTATATATTTTAATACCCGATTAAAAACGGTGGAAAGAGTGTTATAGGTTATCGTAAAAGAATAAAATGTATGCAAATTATATTACTTGTTTGAGTTGGTTAAAGCTTAAAAGAGTGCTTTAAAAGATTATAATTAATTTGATTGCAATCACATATTTATTATAAGAATATCGAACATTTTTAGTTGAAAGTCAAAAATTATACATTTATTTAATGATTTAATAATTGCTAAATAAATTGATTACTAGTTTGTGCAGCTCCTGACTACCGGGTATTCTTTAGTTGCGCAGTTTTTTATGCACTCTGGCTTGTTTATAGTTTATTTAAGTTGCAATAATTTACAATTTCAGCGTAGTTTATTTGCACATTAAGTTAAATTAATAACATAATTATGTTTATATATGCAAGGATGTTCCAGAAATGTGCTACAAATCTTCTTTTTGTCGCCTTTGGAAACTTGGACAATTTTCTACACATAATTAGCTAAGAAGAAGTCAGTCCATAATAATGTATTTTTCCTCAAACTCGGATCTTTTCCCTGACAAAATGCCAGATTTGGGCGCCAAGAAAAACGTCTGTTCAAATAATCTTTTGTAAAAACCGAGTTGAATTGCTTTCGAGTGTTTTAAAATGATTTCTATTGCACTTATATGGTACTTTAGACAACAATATATACAGAGAGAGAGAACGACATGATATCCGCTTGTGCTCATTCAAATCGCATGTAAAAACTATGTTGAATACTTTCTGGCACTGCAAAGGACTCGGCACTTGGACCTGTTCCAGCAGCTACAAAAACAACAGCAACAACATGACCGTTTACAACAACTGGCAATATAAAACGTAGCATACTTTTTGGGGTACAGGAAGTGGCAGGAAGCACATAGCGCTGAAATAAAGTGTTGCATACTGTTTGGCGCTACAATAATAAAATATTGCATATTTTGCGGCCAACACACAAAAATTTCGTAGCTAGCGCTTTTTATAGTCGAAACGAAGAATCTTAGGATCATAGATATAGAGAATGTTCCATATGAAAAGCTAATACTGTTTGAAATTAAATAATATACAGAGATCTCTCTCTTCAAAGCAGTGTGTCCGACAATACGTTTATTACGATTATAAATATTATAATTTATTTTTAATTTTTATCAAATTATTTTGAAAATTTTCATATTATTTTATTTTTATATCTCTCCCGAAAGTACAATTAACATCAATTAAAAACGATTAAGCTAATTGTATAATAATTACAATAAAAAATAAAAATTGCTGAACTTCCCAAAATTAATAATATAATATACAATTAACATCAGGGATTCAAACCTTAACCGAAACCGGAACCGATAATAACCGAATGAAATTTGTAACCGTAACTGAAACCGTAACCGAAAAAATATTTTTCCGCTGTACCGAAACCCATAAACCGAAACTCTTTAAGCCGAAATAACCGTTTAGTAACCGATTGATTTATAAGGGTTAATTTCGGTACTCGCCGTCGCAGGTACTGATAACTTTGAACTGCCATAACTTTGTCAAAAGTCAATCAATTTTTATGCGGAATGTAAATTTGAGCATGATTTTACCTCGAAATTAGTTCTGCATTTAAATTTTATTCATTTCGAAAATTCGAATTTTTTCAAAAAAATGAAAATATATAAAGGGGTAACACTGTAAAATTTCAAAAAACTTTGATTTTCAAAAATTTTCTAAAATTAAAAAAATGTAAATGCAGAACGAATTTGAAGGTAAAATCATGCTCAAATTTACGTTCCGCATAGAAATTAATTGACTTTTGACAAAGTTATGGCAATTCGAAGTTATTAAAAATCAGTAAAATCAAAATAATCCAAATTTTCAAACCAAATGAACCAAATTTATATCAGATCAAATTATAATAAAATCGACATTACACTGGATCATTCCAGTCACCAGATAACATTATTTTCCAGGCTAAAAAGAGCATTAAGTCTCTTTTCATGTAAAACAATGAATAAAGCGTCTTATTTTGGTCAACCGAAAACCTTAATTTTTTTTTTTGTGAACCGAAAGCATATTGTTATTTTAAAACCGAAACTTACAAAAATCCGATAACCGTTACGAAACCAATATTCCAATATTTTGCATAACCGATAACCGAAAACCTTAATTCGATCATAACCGAAACCGTAACTGAAACCGATATTAGTTTCGGTTTTAATCCCTGATTGACATCAATTTAAAACGATTGAGCTAATTTTATAATAATTACAATAAAATCGAGAAATTACTGAACTTTTCAAAATTAATAATATATTATACAATTAACATGAATTAAAAACGATTGAGTTACTTCCATAACCACTACAAAAAATATCAAAAATACTGAACCTCCCTTAATTAATAATATAATATAACAAATTTTGTAATTCATTCAATTTGGGTTTATATAATTAAGACGTTTATAAACTACGAAATCTCTGATATAATTGCCTAACAATATTTTTATAATAATTATAATTTACGTAGGGTATTCCAGCATTCGTTTCCTCTTATTTTCTTGGCTTGTTTTTTATTCTGTACTGCGCTCTGTGGCCTTCTGTTTCCAATTTCAAAGCAGAATACTTTAATGGCAACAAATGCTCTCCCGCCAGCTCCGTTTTATATTTGATATTTTATTACATTACATTTCCCTGGCTTATTACATTTTGGCTTTTAAGCTGTTGACACAACTTGATTTCCGCAATCGTTTCGTTACACTTCTTTCCCCCTTTTCCCTCTTCCGTACACCCGTACTCCCATGTCCATTCCCCATTCTACAAACCGTGACTGGTCAGTTGAGTTGTACTGAGTGCAGTTTGCCATCAAGAGAGGGTGTACAATATTTTTGGGGGGAGTTCTCCAGTTGAGTTCAGTTGAGTTGAGTCGAGAGTCAAGTCGAGTCGAGTCCATTCGCTGTTTTGTGTCACCCACTAGGTTTTGTTTTAGACTCTTTTTCTCTACTCTTCTCTACTCTCCTCTTCTCTTCTCTTCGGCTCTGTTCTTTTCTGTTTTTGTGTGTTTTCACTTTTGGGAACTGGTAGTTGGTACTGCTGCTGCTTTTTGTGCTGACGCCTGACCCAGAAAACAAAATTGTGTCTAATGGGTTTTTGTTATGTGTTCTTTTTGTTTTTTACTTGACATTTTGGGAATAATGTTTCCGGTTTCCGGTTTAAGGTGTGCTGCGCTTCTACACCGAGCACTGTATGCGACAATTTCCGCTCAGCGGTCCCCACGTTGGGCGCCAAACAAATAAGGTCAACTCAACGCTCTTTAGCTGATTTCATAAAACAAATGTCACAGGTCACAAAATGTCAAAAAAGTTTATCAATCCCAACTTGAAATATATAGTATTCCCAAACATATTCTTCTATATTAAAATACACTGAAAGAAATCATAAAAACAAACTATTTTAAAACCTTTTGTAAATCTTTGTTAATTTACATTTCGTATTTATTTCCTAAATTTGACTTGCTTTAAAAATAAAAAATTTAAGAAATATAATTTTAATTTTAGATATCTGTATTTTTGATGAGTGTAGGTTAATCATAGAGTGCGCTGACTGTACCGGCTTCTGTGCTGTGCGCTATCAACATCAAAAGATGGTTACATTCAGATACTTTCAGCTAATTTCAGTGCGCCGTAAACATGACAACGTAATTATTTTTTCTGTCATCCGTTTCAGCCAAGGGATGATGCTCCAGATAAGATAAGCCCCTGGGAGGAGAGGAGTGGAGGGGAGTGTAGAGGAGAGGAGATTCTACCCTGAGAGACTGTGATTAATGGCACAGAGCGTTGGCGACATTTGCATACGAAATTGAAAGTAAATATTTGCACTGATACAAGGCAAAAATTTGAGAAGCAAACACAACGTTGCGCTAATTGCACTTTGACTTTTGAACCGTATGGAGTACGATACAGTATCAAGGACACACACACACACAGTGTCTGTCTGTCTGTCTGTCTGTCAGTTGTCCCTTCGTGTCTGGCCTGACAAAATTAGCAAAGTAATTCAAGGCGCCAGCTGACAACGACACGGTGTCATTCTAAAAGGCCTCTTCATGTCGCCTACAGACGCCTCAAATTAAGTCCTTTGGCGCCATTTTGATTAATACCCCGCACTTTTTACGCTTCTCTTCTTTTTTTTTATTGCGTCTCGGTCTATTTTCGACAATGGAATTAATTGTCCGACTCAAGGCCAACATTTTTGCTGAACTTTTGCAAAAGCACCTGCTAATTTGAACCTCAAACTTCTCTCAATGTTTTCTAAAAATACTGTAGCAAAGTCAAGAGAAATTCCAAAAATAAAATGGATTCCTCTGCTTAAAATGGAGCAAATTGTACCCAAGAGTGTAAGACTTTAACTTTTATATTCGCTCTAAATACAAATTTACGAGATTTGCATAAAACAGGTTAAATATTATTATTTATAGAGTAAATGTTCGACTTCATAATATTTCACTGCAATATTCACCATTTATAAATATTGATGGGAAAAATAAGAAAATATTTTGGTATTTTCACAGAAGTATATATAGTATACTTTTGAGAGTAGGCGAGTATTGCCCAATAACGAGGGTTATTCAAGAACTAGCTGATTTATCAATAAATCTAATAAATAAATAAAATAATTGAAATAAATAAAATAATTAAAATAATTAAAATAATTAAAATAATTAAAATAATTAAAATAATTAAAATAATTAAAATAATTAAAATAATTAAAATAATTAACATAATTAAAATAAAAAAATAAATCTAATAAAAAATGCATAGTAAAAATAAATATTTAATATTTTTGAAGTAAAAAAGTCAATTTAAATTAAAGTTTAAATTTATTAAACAAAAAACAAAGTATGTAATCAAAATAATAGCCATATTTCATCGATTTTATTCCTACAAAAACTTTTGATATAACCCACGTAGTTCAGGAGGCCCAAAAGCTATCAAAGAATATTGCAAATCAGCCGCAACTATCCCAAAGGACATCTATTTATATGGCCACAACATACTACATATATTTATAGTTATAGTAGCGCAATATTATCGTTATTAGAGCTCATTAGCAGCGTCATTTCAAGCAAAGATACGAGTAGAGACAGGAAAGGAAAGGAAATGAAAGGAGAAAGTGTGAGAGAGAATGAGAAGAAGTGAAAGCGAATCGATAGAGAAACTAAATTGTGTGTGTATATGTGTTAATAGAATGAAATGGAACCTCATGAAATGTAAGCTAATTTAACTGGACGCTTGAGGCAAACCCAAAGTACATTATGATATTTAAAGATGGTAAAACTAAGAGACATAAACTCATATCGTATCTCATTTGGATCAAAGCACTTTAATTAATTAACGTATAAAATCTAAAAACAACAGAAAAGTTTCCAGCAGGTGAAAGGATAAAAGGGGAAAGAAAATGGGGGAGAGGCCATTTTCATTTGCAAACGGTGCGACTTAATTTCTGTCGTGTTGCCAAGTGGTAAAGTGGGAAATTGGGCCGAAAAGTGTGGTGGAAAATGCCAGCCGGAAATCGTCTGCATTGTGCGAGATAACAATTTTCATGCAATGACCGTGACGACCCTCCCTCTCTCTCCCTCTCTCTTTTACCACACTCATTACTTGTAATGGTGATGATGACAACAACAACAACAACAGAAACAAGGGGCAACAAATGTTGTCCTGCATGGAAAACAAGTGAGTCTACAGCGGAAACGGGACAGCGGATTGCATTTCAAGTGGCATTTCAGGGATTCTGCATTTTCAGTTGTCCAACTGAATTCGAGAATCCATGTGCCACAATCCAACACACACACCCACACAGCCACACACACACACAATTCAAAATGTGCTCGTAACGTTTAATTTCCGTCAACAGAGATAGATAGACAGAGGGAAAGATAGAGAAAGCGAGTGCGATTACACACAACATGTCTGCGGCTAATATAAAACGAAGAATGCCATCAGAGATACGATGAACAGCGCATTATGTGCAACAACAACAACAACAACTATAACAGCAACACCTACACTGTTAAAAATAGGTTCCAACATCAAGATTTTGGTCTAAAAAACGCGTCAAGAACATTAAATTCGAAAAAGTAAGAAAACACATATTGATTTGAAGAAAATTTCAAATAAAAATAAGTTCATATTTATAGACCAAACATTTTTAAATTCTAAAGACAAAAAAAGGCAGATATTTTAAACTTTAAACTTATTTTTTCTTTTTATTTTGATATACACACTTCTAGTTTGGTATTTTTTAATAAATATTTCGATAATAAGATTTTCCTTTTTTACATTTTTATATTTTCATAACAATTGAAGATTTTCATTAATATATTAGGAACTGCCAATTTTTAGATTAATATTCTTATACTTTTAAGAACAAAATTAGTTAGATGAATGTTCTTGATTTTAGAAGTAGCTCTTTTTTTTGAGTGTACAACAACTACATCAGAACATGGTCTATAACATTCCAGCCATAATCATAATGAACGTGTGCGTTACGGTTTGTTTGCATTCACAAATGTTCAAATGTCCAACTGTTCAACTGTTTTGATTGTCGATTTGTCTCCATAAACGACAACTCTCTGATCTACGTCAAAAATATGTATATTTTTCCAGCTACTATGTGAAAAAAGCACTGAAAATGCTGTGTAAAATGGCAGCACAATATTCATTTAATGTGCATTTTAATTGGTGTTCTGGTTGTTTTCTGCCAAAATCTCTGAAACAATTATTATTTATAAAACGAGTTTAAGACAGATGAGAGCAAATTTTAATTTCACACTTAAAACTTCTCCACCAAAAGGGGTATTAATTTATTGAAATCACTGTAAAATGTTTACACTGATTAAAATATTACTTCTCGATGCATTTTAAAGACAAATATTCGTAGTTTTGAGACTAAATTATAATTTCAGATATTTCGTCAGTCAGTTAACACAAAAAGTGAAATATTTATAAATACTTAATAAGTCTAAGTTTAGCGATCTATAAAAAATTCTTGACTAAATCCTTGTTAAAATATATTACTTCTACAAAAAAGAGTTGTATAAATATAAAAAAAAGGCAAAATTATGTTTAACAAAAATATCAACTTAATTTAAATTTATTTGAAAATAAATCAAAGCTTTGTTTGTGTTGAGTCCTTTCTTAAAAAAAATATCCTTCGGGGGCAGTTTGAAATATTAAAGTTGACTTACATTGTGTATGCATTTGACAAGCTTTAAGCATTGTGGTAAAAAGAAAAGTGGAAAAAAATGTAAATGTCAAATGAAAATGGCCTTTGGTCTGAACTGAAATGGATAAGGGAAGGAAGGGAGGTAGGAAGAGTAGGGAGCTAGGATTAGATATATTGTTGTAGAGCCTACGAGAATTAATTAGAGCATATATTTTATGACACTCCACTTTAATATTTGTGGACATTTCTGTACATTTGTCTCACTGTCTCTTTGCAGGATGACGGAGGGAGCTGGGGAGTCGTCCAGACGAAGGCACAAGGACAACACAGGACTCGTCGCCTTTGTTTTAAACTTAAACACATTAAACGCTGGATTTGTCTACGATGACAGGTGAGACAGACACCAGAGAGAAAGAAAGAGAAAGAGAGAGAGAAATTTGAGCGAATTAAAAATTCCATATGTCAGCAAGTTGACGAAGGTAAATGGGGAAAAGTCTCCCATTTTTACCTGCCCTCGAGGGTCCTTTGCTTTGCTGGTTTTTCTTTTTTGCATTTTCCACAAAAGTTTATTATTAATTGTGCCGCCAAGTGGCGTCATTCATTTGATTAAAATCACTATAATAAATTTTCAAGTTGCCTAATTGTAAAACTGGCAACGAACTGCCAACTTCACTTCCCATTTTCATAGCCATTTTCCATTTCCATTGCCATTTCCATTGCTGCAAGTCAAGACACAGCTTATCGTTTGTATATAAGTATTTTTTGGTCTATTGTCAAAATCAGACGTTGCTGGCGAACAGAGCAAATTAAAAACAAAATGTTGATTTATGTTTTGCTCTTCTTCTTCATCTCCTTCTTCTCCAACTTCTACTTCTTCTTCTTCTTCTGGAGCTTACACCTCTTCGCATTGAAATGCTGCTAACGCAAACGAAATTACCCATAAATATCAAAAGTCATGTACAATGGACAGGAATTTCCCCCGAGCACTTGGACTTAAACTTGGACTCGACAACAGACCAACCACACACACTACACTGAAAAAAAGACTAACTTCTAAAATCAAGAACATTCATCTTAAATATTTTGTTCTTAAAATAAGAACATTTTAAGACTACTAATTACTAATACTAAGAATATTAATCTAAAAATTCGCAGTTCTTAATATAAGAATTAAAAATCTGAAATTGTTAAGAAATTATAAATATGTCATATTTAATATTAAGACTGTAGTGACACCGTGGCGCTCTGGTTAGAGTCGACGCTTCATTATAATAACAAAGAGTCAGGGTTCGTATCCCACTCTTGCCAAGGAAAAACATATGACAGGAATATTTAAAAAATAATTATAATTATTCTAAAAATTGAAAATAAAAGTTATGGTTTAATTTTTATATAAAAGTTGATAAATAATAATTATTTATTATTTTTATCATATAAATTAATTTTAATAATTTAAAATAATTTATATGTCTATTTTTCTCACTCTTCTTGGCGGCTTTTTTGTGCCTCAATTTTTTTAAACTCATAACTTTTACTGTCCCTGCAAAAAAGAAAATAGATATATAAAAAAAGGGTTTCAAAGTTTAAAAGAATTTAAGACTGTTTGGTCTAAAAATAAGAACTTATTCTTATTTAAAATGTTCTTAAAATCTAACTTTAATAATTTTATGTTCTCGACGCATTTTTTAGACCAAAATTCATAGTTCTGAGACCAAAATCTTGATTTTAGAACATTTATTTTATCAGTGTATACACGGACATAGAAGCATCCTAGAAGTTCCCCTATCCCTTCAGTAACAATACCATACCTTATCCCCTCTCCCTTTTTATAACCACATGACCATTACCATTGCCAGTTCCATAGACGAAGTCAACCGCTGCGCTTCTGGACGCCAAGTGACGCCGCAACTACAAAAACCAGCAAACAATTGTACTGTACTGTACTGCAGATATACGTAGAGGGGGGAATAGGAGAGATAGGGTAGGGAAGTCAAGAGGGGGGTGGGGGGGTGACGGGACACCAGCATAAATGGAAAGTTATGCACAAAGTGCTCAGCCAAAAGCTTCAGTTGTAGCTCGTTATTTTGTGCAGCTCCTCCTATTACTATACCCTGTAAGCCAGGCAAGTCCATTGGGTATACAAGTAGTTAAAGCGAAAAAGGCATTGCAATTTACAAAGTAAATTTGTTATACTCTAAGTTGAACAACGCGTTTTCTGTAGTTAAAGAATATATTCGGGTATATTTTTTGTAAAATGGGTTTTAATCTCAGCAGTACCAAAGTCTATTATTTGCAATGGAAATAATTTAATATTATAACCCAACAAGTTTTCTGAAGTTAAAGAATAGTTTCGGGCATATGTTAACTCACTGGTTTTTAATCTCAGCAGTACCCAAGATTTTTGTTTCAAATGAAAAGAATTTAAAAACATAACACAACAATTTACCTTTATTTTTAATTGATTTGATTGAGTTAAGAGTCCGAGAAAAATAATTTGATAAAATTAAAAAGATAAGGTGAAAAAGTCTCAGTTATAATAGTTTAGAATGGGTTATCCTAAAACAGAACACATATTTATTTTATGTTTTTCTTCAATAAATGATTTAAAGTCTATTGTTTTGATACAAAAAAAATAATTATATAAGACAAATTCCATTTAAATTTTAAATTAGAAATGCAGAAATACATATACTAAGTGACCTTAAACAGTAACTCTGATTTTATATAAGACCGGAACCTTGAACTACTGTTTTGGAAACCAACCCTCAATTATGATTTCTAATTAAAAAAAATTAAAATAAATTGAATTTTAAATTCATAAATTTTTTATTTATATAAAATTAATAGACCCATTTATAAGTTTATTGATAAATGCTAAGAAGTTCATATTAATTTTATAATATGCTTATTAAATTAATTAACTAGTACCGTTTTGAAATTTATTTATAAGAACATTTAAAGTAACTACATGTCATTAAAAAAATAGAAAATGAATTGCATTTAAATTCATAATCATTTTATTTGGATACAATTATACAAACCCATTTATAAGTTTATTGAAAGAAGAAATTCATATTAATTTTAAATTTGTTTATTAAATTAATTAATTAGTACTGTTTTTAAATTTTATTTATATGAATTTTTAAAGTAACTGATAGTCCATCTGTTGTAATTTTTGGGGTTTTGTGCTGGTTGCTGGAAACAGAAAACAAGCACAAAACTTACCGACACACAAAAATAATAAACGCAACTTATGTAACTGAGTTGCCTACCTCCGCAACCCTATTTACCCCCCTAAACCCCCTGCTACCCCCTGCTACCGGTACTACTTCTTATTTCAACAAGGCGTCCCTTTTCGGGGACAACAAAAAGTTCTTTTGCGAGTTTATGTTGCCTTTGTATATATTTTTTTGTTGTCCCAGAGAGCGGATGCTACTGTGGTCACTTTCACGCAACTGCCAACACCAACAACAACAACAATAACAACACCATTGCCTACCTCTGACTACCTTCTATTGTAGTGGTTGTTGTTGTGGTCACACACACACACACAAACACACACACATGAACACAAGTTATTATTGTCAAGCCAAGCCAAACAAAACATGATTTATTAAATGGCAGCATTCCCTTCAATTTGTTTCCTATCAACTGGAAAAAGAGCAATGGCCAATGTTCGACTCGATAAGGGGCAGCAGGGAATATGAGGGAGGGAATGAGGAATGAGGAAAAGAGAAACATTTTTCACGTGTGTTGTGAATTGTTTCATGCTTCGCCGTTTTTTCCCCCACTTTTTGTACATCGTTTTCCCATCCACAATGCGAATAGTTGTTGAGATATGAGCTTTTAAAAAGTTCACATGAAATATTTCCTATACAAATCACAAATAATACGGAGTAATGTTCAAAGTTATGCTCATTTATTTTGCTCTCATAATAAATGTGTGTATGGGCTTAATTAAGCGGATTTTTTATTCGATTAAAATAAAATTTGGAATTAAATCATACTAAATAATTACACTATCAAAACTTGTAACATTTGCGATATTTCAAAGCAGTTTCTAAAAGAGTTATTTTTTATTGCTATCTAAAATTCATTAGAAGTTTACAATCTATTCGCTTTAACATTAATATAAAGCTTTAATTTGTAGCTTTAATTTCATTGTAAATCAGAGCATTGTTGATCAGTTTAAAGCTTGATTAATTCTTCTATATTTTCACATTGTTGCCAGAATTGTAGCTAAACAACAGGTAGACTCTATATATCATCTTACATCGTTTTAAAGAGCTTCCCATGGCTGATTTTAAATACCGAGTAGCTTTGCCTACGGTCAAATGTTTCACACCTCACCACTTGATATATTTGCCTTTTTTCCCAAAACAGGAAAAAACAGCAACAGCTACAAAATGTTGCCAAAGAGCCAATCTGCAGTCTTACAATAATTTATGTGCCGTATTAAAAGGACAGCGACAACAAACGCCCTATAACACAAAAAAGAAGGGAACCAACGTAACGTATACGTAATTTTTTGATGGCCACACGCCCGTAAGGCCCATGGCGTACTTTCAGTGGGTCAGGGGGGACATAGAGGGTAGGAAGCAGTAGCAACGGCATTTCTCGCTCTCTTCACAATTCTTTTTGTTTTTTTTTTATAGAAAATCGAAAATTTTCACTTTACATAAGCAGAAGCAGCTCCACACAAAGTGTACAAGTGTTTGTGGGTAGCCATAACGCCAGGGTGTCAGGTGAGGGGCAGCTGACTAAGGGAAGGGGAATTGGGAAGTGTGTACAGCAGGAAGAGGTACATTTACGTTTGGGGGGGGTACGTTGGGGTGTCCTCTCTGCCTGATACTATGATATATTGTCTTCAACAAAAGCCAACCACAGTCCTGTGTGTGTGTGTGTGCCTGCTGGTATGTATAGATGGCTCCTGTGACAATGCACAGTGGGGCAAGTGATAAGAATTTTTATTTTAAAAAAATTGTCCTAAGATTTGCATGCTTGAATTTCTCAAATAATTCCCTCTTATGATAGGTCATAACTCAAGCAATGAGAACTCAAATTATGATGCTGAAATAATTAATTTCTATGAAATGAATCTGCGAGGTTAACGATCGGTGAAATGCTTTGCTGATTCTTGTGTTTTTAAAATTCCTCATAATCCTAATGAAATGCTGAAATTACTTCCTACTATAGCTTAAAGCTATTACAGAATTGTTTGGTATATATTGATATTTTTTAGGAATATTTATTTCTGTTTAAGTATTTTTTACCCAGAAAAAAAATTCGGTATTCCGGGATAAAATCAATCCAATGCGGTGTCAGAAGTACGGTAATTCCGGATTTTTTTTAACCAAGTACAAAATACTTGATTAAAACACGATTTTTCTCAACAATATTTTGATTTTTTGGGTTCGGTACATTTTTTTAATTAAGTTCACATATTTTAGGCTTCTTTGACTTTTTAACGTTGAGTCGTTGCCATTTTATCCGCATATTGTCTTAATTTGACACGAATATCCAGAACATATACTTAAAAAATGCATGCTAAAATTAAAAATATTAACTTTAATTTTAGAAGTGTTTTTTTTTTCTGTGCACGTTTACTGAAATTTTAACTTTTCGAATATATGTATTTTATTGTGTTTTAGAAAACCACAAATTAGCTTTGGAAATTATTGTGCCTGTATTGCTTTCTGATAAATTTGAAAAACGACTTTTCGATTTTCGGTATTCTGTTAATACCCTTGATTTCTCATTTTTGGTGTAATTCGCTCCACTGTGCCTCATTGCCTCTTCTCAACTGATTCCGAGCGTCGTAGCCTTGTGCCTGGTGCCTCTGGCTACGGCTCCATCTACATATATGTATGTATGTATGTTTGTAGCAGCATCTACTGTCTCTACTTTGTACTCTCTTCTCTCCCGTCTTCATCTCTGGGTCTGACTCTGACTCCGGCTCCGACTCCGGTTCTGTCTCTGTCTCTGGCTCTCGACAGCGAGTGAAAAGCGAACGATAACGGCAGCTACTACGTATACTACATGCCACACTTGTAAGCTGCTTGAATCTTGGCATTGTTGTTGCTGTTGCTGCTTCTGTTGTTGCTGCTGCTGCTGCTGACAAAGTGCCCCACCAGTGTTGCCTGTTGGTGGTGTTGATGTTTTCGTTGTTGTGCAACCTTCTCAGTCCCCTACACCCCACACACACCCCCTGCAGCTGTATTGCTATTCATTCACTAGTTACGATGATAAAGCACAAAAATGGCACTGCGGAAATTCTGCTGATGAGACGATAATGTTGACGCTGTCGTTCCTCCTTCTCTCGCCAGATATTAAGCCGAAAGGCCCCCCACTCCCCCTCTTACCCCTCAATGCCCCTCAAGGTATGCCACGCAAAATGCTTTTCAATATTTGCCAGTCTTTTTGACTTCAACTCCAGCTCCAACTTCAGTTTCAGTTTCAGCTTCAGCTACCGCTTGAAATCCTTGCAAATGAGGCGTAGCACAATTTTTTGTTGTGCATTACACACACACACACCTGCAGTTCAGGCCACCTCCATGCTCACTTTCTTATACCCTCTAGCCATAGTAAATGAGTATATCTCAAATTATTCAAGTAATTGTTTTTACAAATATTAATATTGGTTTTTTAATTTGTAAAAATAGTTATTCTAAAGAGATCTTATTATTTTCCAAACATTTGATTTTATAAAACAAATTATTTATTAATATTTATTAAAAAATATAAAATGCTGTATAATATATTACTATTATATGTAAGCATATTTTCTATAATCACAGCTCATATATTTTTTAAACCAATTTAATTGCTTAAAATCGTAAATATTTAAGGTGGAAGTCAGAAGTTTATAAAATCGAATGAAAAAAAAAACATAGTTTTTGGGCAATACTTAGGAAATTTCCATTTATTGAAACAAATAAAAAAAAAACGAAAGAAAGAGAACAAAAAGAAATTTACTGGAGACTTCCTATATTTTAAATAATATTTTATTTTTCAGTAAAGTATGCAAATATGATTGTATATCCTATAATCCCGGCAGTAATTTTTATTCAAAAAACTTGTTTATTGCTTAAAATGATAAAGGTGATTCCAAAAATTTCCTATTACAATCGGATTAAAAATGAAATATATTTTATAGAGAACTGTTGCTGGCGCCATCTATCGAATGATAATGGAAGCTAGTTTGGCCACAGGATATTTCCATAGTCAAGCATTCTCTCGACAGCTGCATTTTCACTTGATTTCTTCAGCTTTTGTACACTTCCGATAAGAATTTGTTTGCACTCGTTTACATTCTTGTGGCTGCCACACGTTGCAAGGCCAAAAACGAAGAAAATGCCAATTGAAATTGAAGTGCAGTTGAGTGGGGCTCATATTATTTGGTGGTATTGGTGTCTCACCAATAACTTGTGCAGTTTTTTAAACCCAATTTGTGGCTCAACCCCTTACACATCCCTTTTATGCCCGCATTCATGCATATGAAGAGTTGCATGCCACACTCACAAAATGAAATAATAGAAAAGAAAAGAAAAGCAAAATTGACGCTATAAAACCTGCCACAATATACATATATAGTACGAATGCGAAATATGAGTACTCATATTTCCGGCCAGCTGCTAAATAAAATATTCGTATTAAAATTGAAAAATATATATTTTTTTATTGAAAAAAGAAACCTTTAGAAATTATGCGAATATTTCACAGTTTCTGTGCATGAAGTTTCTATATTATATCCTGTATTTATTTCTGTATATGTGTATATTTAAAAATAGCTTCGTCCCTTTCATAGCCTGCAGCTGAGCGAAATAACAAATAAAAAAGGAAATTACAATTGGATGTGTTAACTTTAAAGTTTGTTTGCCACAAACCTGAAACTACAGCCCGCAGGCGAGTTAAGATCAAAGTAAACACAAATTACTTGTACTCATAGACTTAACGCTTGTTTTCTCATCTACATGTTACCAAAAATCGTTTGCTAGTCTGGCAACGCCAATTAAAATGATAAGCAATCAAAAAGGTGGCCACGCCAATCTTAGACTTATTTCTTAACAGTTTACTTTTCTGTTATTAACGGCAATGTTAATGTTATCTGAAATGTTAATGTTGGCTTAAAAATTAGAGTTAAGATTGCCATAACATTATAAAAAATAATCTTGTTATCTACTCTTCAATCTTGTAATTTTCTTCACTATCATTGTCTCCTTGAAATTTCGTGTAGAATAAAATTTGTACATATTTTTTAAACATTATGAACTTTAGAGTTTCCGCAGTAATGTGATGATAGCTTGCTTGCTTTTAATTTTATTAATTTTATTAATTATATTATCGACGCGGGTTTATACCTGATCACATTGCCACAAACATAAATTTCTTTGCTTGTGCAATTCCCCAAAACACTGGGAGAAACCTTTGGAAATTACCCGGGTATTAGTCTATCTATTTGCTTCGTTTTGTACTTAAGAATAAATATGTTATATTTTCTGTCATGTTATAGTTAACATTAAGCAGTTGATATTGAACACCAATGTTAAAGTAAACGCTACGTTAAACCCTCTGTTAAATGATTTTGCAAACTTCTTTTTAATAGTGACATAGAAAAGTTCTAGTTTGGCAGCTATCCAAAACGATAATCAAATTGTAAATTTAAACATTAAATATTTATTGATTAATAAGTACGGGTTACTATACAAATTTAAATAGTCGAGTTTATACAGTTAATGCCAAGGAGCTTTCACTGGCAACATTTTCGTAGGCCTTATCATCATCATAACTTTGCTCAATGAATTTTCGTAGCCTCGGAATGTACCCCAAATGATGCCTTTGCCAGCAGCGTTGTTGTTATATTCTCCAGTCAACTTGCTGTAATTAAATAAGATCAGAAATGAAATTCCCAACAAGAATTTAAGTTCTCATTCCGTACCTTAACAAGCATCTATTGTACCACCAACCGCCAGAAAACTGTCTAACACAGTTTCTGATGTCAAGATCATTGTCTCGATCGTAGGTAGAAAACTTCATTCCAAGATGATAGCTTAATGAATCACCAGCAGTTCCATCAACAGTGCCCAATGATTTCAGTACATACGATTCGAGTTCGTTGCCAATTGCAAAATTCGAGTATGTCTCGTAACTCATCATTTTATGAGAGTCCTCAAGAATCACAAGCAATTCGTGTCTCCTGTCTGCGGTCAGCAAATGTACGGCATCGAGACCCATAAAGAATTCATCCTCGAAATATCCAAATCCCATCTTGTAGTCATACCATTTCCGATTGAAATCCTCTATTCCATTAGTCCGGTTTAATAAGACCGTCCAGCCTCCCTCATAGCAGTACACTTGAAAGGGTATTGAGTTAGGCAGCTTTATTGTGTAGACTCCACTTTGATCATTAGATTTGGCAAGAGCTTCCAGACAATTGCGTGGATAAGTCGCTGGTGAAGTGAATATCGGTTTAAAAGAAGTGGTAGTAGTAGGAGGAGAAGTAGTAGTAGAAGGAAGAGGAGCAGTAGTAGTAAAAGGAAGAGGAGCAGTAGTAGTAAAAGGAAGAGTAGCCGACGACCACTGAAATTGTTTTGGTTCCTTCTGTGTCCTAGATGACGTCTTAATCTGAATATGATAGTCTTTCGACTCTCTAATAAGAGATCTTAATAAAATAAATATATTAATTAATATACATTTATTTATGTATACTCAAATCTCTTACCCCAACTCGAGCAACATTTGTTCTTGTAATGCCTTCATATCTGTGTCATTTTGACATTCGGATAGAATAATATCTGTACTTATTAAAAAAACAATGCCAATTATTTTCAGCAACATCTTGACAGCAAAAATATATGCACTGATCTAATTGTTGATTTCACTGGCTTTTATATGGAATTTATTAGATTGGGATATTCCCTCGACTCTGGGATTTTCCACAGAATATTACCCAAATAATATACATAAATATGCGAATATATTTAGCATGAAAGTAAAAGTGACATATTAGGCGTACTTATGTTATAATATTCTGTTATGTATATTATATAAGCACTTAACAGTTTAAATTCTCACAAAACTGAAGATTCTCTTAGTCCAATTCCTTAAGCAAATATTCTCGTAATCTATTCCTTTAATCGCCGCGGTGAAATTTGAAAGATGATTTTATAATTTACTTATTAGAAATATGCAAAAAGTCGACTTTTTGATTGCGGCTGAGAAAATTTCTTATAAGTGAGGAATTTTTTTATTTATTTCTGAGGCGATACAATGGGCGATACTCTAGGAAATTCCCATTTATGTACATATTTACATATATTAAGGTTAATTTTTATTGTCATAGGAAAGAGTCATATTCAACTTAAGTTCCATCTATTTCCCAATTTTATAAAATGTAATCTATTTAAATTTAAATTTTTCAATAGATTTGAAAATTTACATTATAAAAATCTGTTAAAGTTATGGCTTCTTTGTGCTTTGGGTACAGTAAAGCATGGTCGGTGTAGGAAGTGGACGACTAAAGTTAATTAATGACATTTACTGTGCACCGTTGAAAACTAATTATGCATAAAATGGTTTAGGTATTATTGCAAACCTACTATAAATTTCAAACTGTGCAACAATAAGAACAATAGCAACAACATCGAGAACAACAGCAGCAATGGCCTGGAACTGGACAAGGATAGAGGATATAACATAGAATGAAGGGGAGAAGGATGTCGAATATGGATCTGGGCCAGACTGTAGCTTGAAATCGATTAGAACAACAAGCAAAGGTACAACAGTGAGGCAATTACCGACAAGAGCCGTTGACTTTCCTAGTGACAATGGAGTGTGTGTGTCTGTGTGTGTGTGTGTGTGTGTGTGTGTGTGTGTGTGTGTGTGTGTGTGTGTGCGTGTAGCACAACAACAATAACAAGAGAATAACGACACCAAGTGCGCCAACAAATCGGCAATTAATCAAGGCACAAAAAAGTGTAGCAGAAGGACAGAAGGAGTCAAAGAAATATGGGAAGTAGGATAAGGGACTATCGCCTATTGCACTGCGACTCTCAACTCTCAGCCCCTTTGGAGCAGCTCTAGTTCCATGTGGCAAGAAAGACAATCCGAGTCAAGTTGAGGAGTAGCACAGTGGGAAATAAGCTTCTACTAATTAATGTCTTCGAAAGTGGCAAAGATATTGTCTGTCTTTTTTTACAATGTATATTATGCAAATCAAACAATTTTTTTAATTTGTAAACTTTTATAAAATTATTTTTTATTTTAAAAAATTTGGAAAACAAATTACAGTCAATTTACACCCAAAAATTAGTTACAAGTGCTCAAATATCGTTTTGTTCTATCAACTATTTTTATTCTCTTCAACTTTAAAAAAAATAATTTATTTTAATTAATTATGTTGAATTAAAGAAACTACAAATTTGTTTTGCTTTATAATTGTTAAAATCGAGATTCGAATTTTTGAATTAATTTAAGCTAATCTATGTTTATATTAACAAAATATAATTTCTTTGAATTAATTAGGTTGAATTTGTTAAAATCGAGATTCGAATTTTTTAATTAATATAAGTTATACTGTGCTTATTTCCCACTGTGCGTATGTTTCAGGGAACTTTTATATATCCCAGGGCTACTTAATACAAATAATTTATATTAATATGAAATAATTTATTTTAAAAAAAATATGTTAAAATAAAGAAACTAAAAATTTGTTTATTATTCTTTATTATTGTTATTGTTGAATTAATATTAGCTAATCTATGTTTATTTCCCACTGTGCGTATGTTTCAGGGAACAGGGAAAACCTATTTGAATTATTTATGTTGAATTAAAGAAACTAAAAATTTGTTTATTATTCTTATACTTTATTATTGTTATTGTGGAATTAATATTAGCTAATCTAATTCAGGGAACAGGGAAAACCTTTTTGAATTATTTAAGTTGAATTAAAGAAATTAAAAATTTGTTTATTATTCTTATACTTTATTATTGTTATGGTTGAATTGATATAAGCTAATCTATGCTTATTTCCCCACTGTTCGTATGCGTCAGGGAACTTTGGTAAATCCCAGGGCTATTCGGACCATTCGTGCAATTAATCATTTTAATTAATAGGACAGGTGTGCCACAGGTTGTTGTCGATGTTGGCACGTAATGCGAGCTCATCTCTTACCTCCACTCTTATTTCCCATTCTCTGTTGCAGACGCGCCATCTTGGGGAATGCGGATGTAACTGAAGCTGGAGCGCTGTTTCAGTTGCTGCAACATGATTATTGGAGCACATCGTTGCTGGATAGCAGTTCCAGTTCCCATGGCTCCTGGCGTCCATTGTGCGTGCTGAGCTTTCGTCTTGATTTCCATTTGGGTCACGGTGAAGCCTTTACCTTCCATTTGATTAACCTGCTGCTGCATTGCCTCTTGCCACGGCCCTAGTTATATTTGTGGCACACACTCTGTTGCCCACACGTGCCGCAGTTCGTGTCGCCACCGAAGCCGTTGCAGATTTGGCAGCATGCATCTGCTGACTCCTCTTCTACTTGGCATATCATCCTCGCATGATTCACAGACAAGTCAGATCGTTGGCACTCAGCCTTCTCATGGCTCTCGAAACACTTTTCTCCAAGGAGACGGGCATTGCGACTTTGGTGCTCTATTGACTCTGCGATGTTTTGCTTGGAGTGGAACAGAATTATAACGAAGGGAAAAGGTGAGGCGGCTCTTCTACATAACTTTGATCCTAATTTCATTTATTATATCATTTTTCTCCCATTCTTAAGTCTACCTTCCTTCTTTAACTTTTATATCTTTGATTTTATTCTATCCCCTTTCTACTTCCAATTTTTTCATACCTATGGCTTCTTCCTCTGATTCCATCCTTGACCTCCATTCTGTCTATTTCCTGTTTATCGTTCATTTACTTCATTTCTTCATGTCTTCTCTATCCTTCTTTTAATACTTTCGTGAATATTCTATCTCTCCAACCGTTTCTATTGTTTCGGTTTCTTTCTCACCTCTTTTCTTTTTCAACCTTTCCTTTTCTTATTTCTTTTCTTTACCATCCTTTAAATCGATACCCTATTTGTACTTCAATTCTTTTCTTTATCTGCATTCTTTTGGTATTTTGCTTAAGATTAAGATTTTTCAAACCTCCCAAACCTCATTTTATTAGCTAAACCGCACTTGAAATTATCCCACAATTACTTAATTACCACTTGAATCCACTTTAATTATTTAAGTAATTGTTGGTAATTAAATACATTTAACTAGCCTTAGTAACTCCGATTCTTCTTCTTTCCGATTACAGCATCGCCTTCGTTCACTGTGCTCTCTACTGACGCCTTATTCTTTTGCCACGTCCCACTGTCAACTTCTCAGCTGCGGACAATCCTACGACTCATGAGTCCTGTTGGTGGACGCGTACTCTGACATTCCTGTACCTGCCAGCGAGGAACTTGCAGCTGCTGCTCTGGCCTCATCAATTGAGCTTTTACTGGGGCATGGAGGCCATTCCACGGATCGGAACACTTTGGGATGTCCGCAATCTGCTCAGTGTTGGTTTCTATGCCACACTATTGGCTCAGACCTGCAACGGAATTCGACTGCGTTCAAGCCCCTCCATCTTTAGCATGGACTATCCACCCAAGGGTAAGTATTTCACAAAAAATACTAATGAAAGTTGCAAGACTTTTGAACGCTCTTTAAAGTTCTGAATAAATTTTTAACACTGCCATGTAAAAATCTGTAATATACCTGTCTTGTAAAAATCCTGATATAAAAAAACATAATATATTCAAATATTTAAATATAAAATTTAAAATTTAAAAAAAAGAAAGAGTAGAAATTGTAATTCATATTAATATTGGACAACCATTATTTAAATTAAATTAAATAATAGATGTAAGCCGCATATATTTTAATACATCTAGTTAAAAACATTTAAGTTTAACATCGATAAGGGAGAATGGTTTTAATGAATGATAACAATTTGCTTAAGTTAAAACAAGCCGGAATTCCCGATATTGTCCGTATTTTTATATTCTTACATATTTCTTTTAAAATTATTTATGTCACCGATATTAATACCCAATGTTAATTCAATCTTGATTTAAAATTATCCATAAAATAGATATAATTGTATTTCAATTATGTTTAAAAATTATTTCAAAGCATAGAAAGCAATATCCAATGTTATTCCATAAGCATAGGATTTTAAGAATAAAATTTGGTTAAAGTTTAAAATTGAAATTTGTTTTTTTACTGGTTGGTTTTTTTTTCAGTTGGGTTAAATTAAATCTAAAACTTTTCAGCTACAGTTTATAAGTCCTTGCAGGAGCGGAAATAGGACGATATTTTGTAAAGAAAAAAAATTAAGAAAAATTGAAATTTCTCGAAAGTCCTTTTAAAGGATGATGATAAGGCAAAAGTCATTCGAAGGCTCTTGGTCAGGACTATCTATGAGCCAAATGACATCCTGTTAGTCCTTAAAATTTCAAAGTTACAGCCGATTTTGGGTTTTGAGGACCAATTTTCCCTACCTATCCATATTGTTGTTGTTGTATATTGTTGTAATTGTTGTTGTTGAAATGGTTGTTGTAGTTGTAGCTGTTTATGTTATTGTTGTTGTTGTAATTGTTGTTTGTTGTTGTTGTAATTGTTGTTGTTATTTGTTGTTGTAATTGTTGATGTTGATGTTGTTGTTGAAATGGTTGTTGTTGTTGTCGTTGTAGTTGTTCTTGTAATTGTTGTATGTTGTTGTAATTTTTGTTTTTGTTGTCGTAATTGTTGTTGTTATTGTAATTGTTCTTGTTGTAAATGTTGTTGTTGTTGTAATTGTTGTTGTAATTGTTGTTGTTGTAATTGTTGTTGTAAATGTTGTTGTTGTAAATGTTGTTGTTGTAAATGTTGTTGTTGTTGTAATTGTTGTTTTTGTTGTTGTTGTCGTAATTGTTGTTGTTGTTGTAATTATTGTTCTTGTTGTAAATGTTGTTGTTGTAAATGTTGTTGTTTTAAATGTTGTTGTTGTTGTAATTGTTGTTTTTGTTGTTCTTGTCGTAATTGTTGTTGTTGTTGTAATTATTGTTGTTGTTGTATTTGTTGTTGTTGTAATTATTGTTGTAGTTGTTGTTGTTGTTCTTGTATGTTGTTGTAATTGTTGTTGTAAATGTTGTCGTAGTTGTTGTTGTTGCTAAAATTGTTGTTGTTTTTGTAATTGTTGTTGTTGTTGTAATTGTTGTTGTTGTTGTAATTGTTGTTGTTGTTGTTGTTGTAATTGTTGTTGCCGTAATTGTTGTTGTAATTGTTGTTGTTGTAAATGTTGTGGTTGTTGTAATAGTTGTTTTTGTTGTTGTTGTCGTAATTGTTGTTGTTGTTAATGTTGTTATTGTAATTGTTGTTGTTGTAAAAGTTGTCGTAGTTGTTGTTGTTGTAATTGTTGTTGTTGTAATTGTTGTAAATGTTGTTGTTGTTGTAATTGTTGTTTTTGTTGTTGTTGTCGTAATTGTTGTTGTTGTCAGACCAAATTATCTTGCAAAAAAATTTCAAGATTTTTTACAGGGGTAGGTATGGAAAATTGGTCCTGAAAACACAAAATCGGCCGTAACTTTGCCATTTTAAGGACTAACAGGATGTCCTTTGGCACAGAGATAGTCCTAACTTTATCCTATCAGAGTATGCAACAAAAAGGACGAAAATCCTTACAGGAGCGGAAATAGGACGACTTTTAAAAAAATAATGTTGGTGGAAAAAACTTGAATTTCTCGAAAGTCCTTTGAAGGATATTGATAAAGTTTGTGTCATTCGAAGGCCCTTGATCAGGACTACCTATAGCCCAAAGGACATCGAAATCGTCCTTATAGTTTCCAAGTAATTCAGGATTTTGTGCGTTCAAAATGTTTTTCAGCGACTTTTTAATGAAATTTTTCAAGTCGATTATCCTTGTTGTTGTTGTTGTTGCTGCTGCTGTTGTTGTAGTTGTTATTGTAATGTTGTTGTAATTTTTGTTGTTGTTATATTTGTTGTTGTTGTTGTAATTGTTGTTGTTGTTGTTGTTGTAATTTTTGTTGTTGTTGTAATTGTTGTTGTTGTAATTGTTGTTGTTGTAATTGTTGTTGTTGTAGTTGTTGTTGTTGTAATTGTTGTTGTTGTAATTGTTGTTGTTGTTGTAATTGTTGTTGTTGTTGTAATTGTTGTTTTTGTTGTTGTTGTTGTAATTGTTGTTGTTGTAATTGTTGTAATTATTGTTGTTGTAATTATTGTTGTTGTTGTAATTATTGTTGTTGTAATTGTTGTTGTAATTGTTGTTGTTGTTCTTGTATGTTGTTGTAGTTGTAGTTGTTGTTGTTGTAAATGTTGTTATTGTAATTGTTGATGTTGTAAATGTTGTCGTAGTTGTTGTTGTTGTTGTTGTTGTTGTAATTTTTGTTGTTGTTGTAATCGTTGTTGTTGTAATTGTTGTTGTAATTGTTGTTGTTGTAATTGTTGTAATTATTGTTGTTGTAATTATTGTTGTTGTTGTAATTATTGTTGTTGTAATTGTTGTTGTAATTGTTGTTGTTGTTCTTGTATGTTGTTGTAATTGTTGTTGTTGTAAATGTTGTTATTGTAATTGTTGTTGTTGTAAATGTTGTCGTAGTTGTTGTTGTTGTTGTAATTGTTGTTGTTGTTGTAATCGTTGTTGTTGTAATTGTTGTTGTTGTTGTTGTAAATGTTGTTGTTGTTGTAATTGTTGTTTTTGTTGTTGTTGTCGTAATTGTTGTTGTTGTCAGACCAAATTATCTTGCAAAAAAATTTCAAGATTTTTTACAGGGGTAGGTATGGAAAATTGGTCCTGAAAACACAAAATCGGCCGTAACTTTGCCATTTTAAGGACTAAGAGGATGTCCTTTGGCACAGAGACAGTCCTTACTTTATCCTATCAGAGTGTGCAACAAAAAGGACGAAAATCTTTATAGGAGCAGAAATAGGACGATTTTTAAAAAAATAATGTTGGTGGAGAAAAAACTTGAATTTCTCGAAAGTCCTTTGAAGGATATTGATAAAGTTAGTGTCATTCGAAGGCCCTTGATCAGGACTATCTATAGCCCAAAGGACATCGAAATCATCCTTATAGTTTCCAAGTAATTCAGGATTTTGTGTGTTCAAAATGTTTTTCAGCGACTTTTCAATGAAATTTTTCAAGTCGATTATCCTTGTTGTTGTTGTTGCTGCTGCTGTTGTTATTGTAATTGTTGTAATTTTTTGTTGTTGTTGTAATTGTTGTTGTTGTTGTAATTATTGTTGTTGTTATTGTTGTTGAAGTTGTTGTTGTAGTTGTTGTAATTGTCGTTGTTGTTGTTGCAATGATTATTGTGGTTGTAATTGTTGTTGTTGTTGTAATTTTCGTTGTTGTTGTAATTGTCGTTGTTGTTGTTGCAATGGTTGTTGTTGTTGTAATTATATTTTATAAACTGTGGCTGAAAAGTTTTAGATTTATTTTAACCCAACTGAAAAAAAAAACAAACCAGTAAAAAACAACTTTCAATTTTAAACTTTAATCAAATTTTATTCTTAAAATCCTATGTTTATGGAATAACATTGGGTATTACTTTCTATGCTTTGAATTTTTAAACATAATTGAAATAACAATGGGTATTAATATGTATTCTATTTACATTGACTTTTAATATCGTTGTTATAAATAATTTGAAAACTAAATTTTAAGAATATAAAAATACGAACAATACCGGCTAATTCCAGCTTGTTTTAACTTAAACAAATTGTTATCATTCAGTAAAATTATTCTCCCATGTCGATATGAAACGTAATCTGTATTTAACTTGATGCATATAAATATGCGCTGCTTTAATGTATTACTTAATTTAATTTAATTATTGTATGATTATCAAATAAAATTTATAATTTAATTATTATTTCATCATATTTGTTATTTAGATTTAAAATATATATAAATTTATATTTTTTATAAAAATAATTTGCTATCCTATAATTTAGATTTAATAAATGCAATGTCTATGTTTACTTTTTTCTGTTTAGCTTCTATAAAAATATAACTTAAAATGTATTATAATTAAATTTACTCTGCATTCGAGTGCTTGTGCGTCTCTCTGTCGCCACTTATAACCTCCAGTAAGATCACTTGTTGCTTTTAGTATTTGAAAAGCTCTCTCAACCTGCAGCTCATCCCACCTGTTCTACTTTCTTTGCAGCTTTGGGCAGCGTCCTAAGTTCGCAGCGTCGATTTGAAGAGGCAAAGAAAACTCTTGATGACCGAAGGCATCGACCGAATAAGGCAGATGCTCACTTTAATCTGTAAGTAAGCGAATCTTGGCACGTCCAAATCATCATTCGGCATGCAAATTGATGCAAAATTCGCGCCAGCATTGAAATTTTGCTGGATTCGAGAGTTTCCTTCGTCATGCAACCTGAATTCCGAACAAGTTGAAAGCTACAGGCCAAGTGCTCGATTGTTAAATGCCCAGTATCCATATATTCGCAGCCCTTTGATACTATAATAAATAAGAAATAAAAAAGAATAAATACAAAAAAAAATATGTATTAAAATAGATACATTTTTTTAAAAGCATTTATGAAATGTTGTAACTATTTTTCCACAATTTTTTAAAATGTTTGCATTCAAATAAACAAACAAATAAGAAATTAAATGATTAATAAAAATATTAAATAATAAAAAAAGTATATATTATATATATTAAGGATATTTATATTAGTTGTTGAGAGATGCTGTTAAAAAATATATACTTATAGATTATAAATCCGAACATATCTCATTCGGCCTGTTACTAACATTCTCACAAACTAATAATCCTTTTACCCTTTGGATAGTAAGCTAAAAAAGATGTCAGTTTTTGCTCGATGCCTTTTCGAAATTCAAAAGCTCAAAGTGAATGGCTGGACGCGACCTTGGGGCAGTTAGAGAGGATTGGAAGGACAGTGAGAGAGAAGGTATGACAACTGTGGTCTGTAATGCCCAAATGGCAGCTGCTTCTGTCCTCTTTGCCACTTGGCAAAAACGTTTGGACAACATCTGAGATGTTGCACACAGGGAAAAAAAAAGCGCTGCCCCGCGCATACAAATCAACTGGATGCGGGCAGAGGACAGTACAAGGGGAACAGGTTTGGGAATGGGCGCCAGGAACGCAGCTTGAATGCGCAACGGACCTGGGCACATGTTCAGCATCTTTTCGATGGCAATTTGCATGCACTCGACAGCCATCAACAGCAAACAGTTGCCTGCTGGCTCTAGTACCCCTTTCTTTTTTTTTTTTTGTACCGCGCATCAGCTTTTCTTTTCTCAATTTCTCCCTTTTTCTCGATTCTCCCTTCTCGCCAGTCTTCTCCGCAATGTGCCTAAGCCCTAAACGATACAAGCACAACCTTTGAATGACTGTATTGCGCTCTGATCCCCTGCAGAAACGTATGTGAATGCCATTAATTAGGTCATGCTGAATGCATACCCCCCACGCACACCCAACTTTCTCCCGTCTCCCTTCAGGTGCACAGTTATGTACGTAACGCTATCTAATCAGAGCTCCTATTCGCAGCACAAACATTAAAGTTGGAATTCAAAAAGTGATACGGTTTTAAATGCTTCGGATTTCATGAAGTTGAAATAACAACTCAAAAAAAACTGCGACTTATCAAAGGAAAGGAAAGGAAAAGGACTTGGCAAAGGAAATCTCTATCGTACTTTAAACGACCAAGTTACGGCGTACTTTGTAATTTTTAGCCATTGTTACGGTACGGTAAGGTACGGTTATCGGTTTTTATAAATTTCAGTTTAAAAATATCGGTATGGTTTCGGTTCATAAAAAAATAAAAATTAAGTTTTTCGGTTATTAGCCTGGAGAATAATATTGTAAGGTTACTGGAATGGTCCAGCGTAATGTCGATTTTATTATAATTTGACCTCATAAAAATTTGGTTCATTTGGTTTGGAAACTCCGATTATTTTGATTTTAGTGATTTTTAATAACTTCGAACTGTCATAACTTTGCCAAAAGTCAATCAATTTCCATGCGCAATGTAAATTTGAGAATAATTTTACTTTTAAATTCGTTCTGCATTTAAATTTTTTTAACATTCAAAATTTCGAAATTTTTGAATTTTTTAGAAATTTTACAGTGTTGCCCCTTATGATTTTTCGAAAAATTTCGAAATTTTCGAATTTTGAAAACGACAAAAAATTTAAATGCAGAACGAATTAAGAGATACAACCATGCTCAAATTTACATTGCGCATTAAAATTGATTGAGTTTTGACAAAGTTATGGCAGTTCAAAGTTATAAAAGTTGCTCAGTAGCTGCGACGGCCAGAACTGAAATTAACCCTCATAAATGAATCGGTTACTAAACGGTTATTTCAGTTTAAAGAGTTTCGGTACAGTGAAAAAAAATATTTTCAGTTACTGTTACAAATTTCAATTGGTTTTCATCGGTTAAAGGTTACGGTTTCGGTTAAGGCTTTAATACCTGATATTTATTTCTCCATCCTGAAAGTAGTAGGATTAAAAAGGATACAACTGCCGTAAATTCTTATGGATTTCGAAGAGACAGCTCGCAAAATCTTAAAGTAAACGAGCCTATCGATTGACATTCAAGGATTATGTTGTTACCTAAGGATCCAACACTTGTAAATTTTAAATCTGGGAGCTAAAAATTCTGATAAAAAACACAAAATCTATGTTAATCTAATAACTATAAGAACAATTCGAATGCCCTTTGCTTACCTGATAGTGCTGACTAAGTTGCGTCTTCCAGGATACGACAGCATGTGACCAAGATATAAGTTATTTTCTAAATACGACAAAGATCCTTATAACTTGGTGACTTGCAGGATTTTCGTCCTTTTGAAGACATCAGTGGATTCGGACAAGGGGGAAGTATCTCTGTTGCAAAACACATCTCGATCGTCGTATTTTGTGATTTTTAGTCAATTTTTCTGAGCCTCCACTTGGATAAATTGGGGAAACATTTATTGGACGATCTCGAAAATCCTTGAATGTCAATCGATAGTCCTCTTGTTTGTTAGTAGAAAAACCACATCCTTCCAAATTTACAGGATTATGGCTATAAAATATAAATAAATGTTTAGGTAACATCAGTAAAAATAATTTGTTTTGTAGTATTTTAGAAAGAAAACCTTTACACCCTTTATATGCTAATTTTTATTCGGAAAAGGAAAAAAATCGGATTCTAAAATAAAAAAATTTGTATATTAAAAAATAGTATTTTCTTACAATATAGAAGTTTTCTCTGATTTTGTTTCTCGATGCATTTATTATTAAAGATTCAGAGTTAAAGGGAACCTTTTGTTATGATAGAAAAGTTTTCCCTAAGTACGATCCATTCCACATTCTAGCTTAGTCTGGACACTTGTTATGGAAGATTCCCTTAACTTATTCTTGCCGATTCTGCAGTTTCTGCTGCCTCACAATCTCCACTATACTAAACTGAGTTGACTTCACAATTTACAATATGTGCAATCAGCAGGCCAAATAGGTTTTCAGTCGGACATTTTATACAATTGCTATTGGATTTATTCTACTCGCTACAGCTATTGCCATTTCAATTGGCTGCAAAAAATAAGAAATGCTATGGAAATAGTTGAAAATTGTTTGGCATGCTTGCTGCAACATCAATTGGCATTTGCAACACGACGCTGGACGTTGGACGTTGAACGCTCTCAGCTCAGCGGCATCTGCTGCTTGACTTTTTGGGGTCAATGACACTTATTCTTGTCCCCCTGAATCCGCCTTAATCCCGCCTCGGCTGGCAGCTGATCCACTGGATATCAGAGGCAACGAGGACCACCCGCTAGTTCCCAATGGAATCTGTGGCATGGCATAAACATGCCAACACATTACCCCTCACTAAACCCTTCAACCCGATCCTTATGCTTGACATATGAGCGCTAGCGAGAGTCCTTTTGAATATGCAGCTCGACGTCATTTTCAGTCACTTCTTATACCCGGTACTCGTTGTGTACAAGGGTATATTGCAATCGTTGCATTGCTCGGAAGACCTCATTAATATTTATTTAATTACAAAATTATGTTTAAATATAATACCTAAACATAACACTAATTAACGGCCTTCGACTCAATATATTGGCTCTCAACCCATTTTTATTTTTCGCTTAATTCTGATTAGAGATTAAAATACAAGTCAAGCAATTCCGCAAGGAAATCACTTAAGTTTTGACTAAGTTATGACCGCTTAAAGTTTTTTAAAAAGTATCAAGGGGTAGGTATGAAAAAAATGCATAATGCTGAGAGAAAGTTAAATTTTCCAAACTTGATGCAGAATCAAATTATAGGTTAAACTAGGGGGCTCTGCCCCCTGCTCGCTTCGCTTGCGGAAATGAAAATTAGCTATGTTAACCTCTAGTATAAGTTTGGTTGAGATATCTTAAGAAACAAAAAGAAAAAATATGGGTTAATTTGCATCCGATTGTCCCTATGGCAGCTATATGATATAGTTATCCGACTTTGACTAAATTTTGTTCAGAATGTAAGAGACAGTCTTACGAAATCAAAAAGTTTTTCATACAAAGCAATTCCATTACCTCTGACCTCATATTAAGACAGTTGCAGGTGGAATTTTGTAAAACGCACGATGAAATTGTCTCAGCTACGTTGTGTGAAAAATTCAGCTTTTTACCTTTAGGACAAATAATTTTATATATATGTATTCATATGTATATAGATAGATAATGATAAAATTGATATTCCACATAAAAATCTGTAGAGTTTTGACAAAGTTCTGACTTATAAAAGTATTTTAAGCAACGCCTAAACAATGATTATTATTATTATTATTTTATATATAATTAAAATTAATATATTCAGAATGAGCACCGAGTATATGATAGTCGGGGACTCTAGTGCTTACCGGAAAGTCCTTGTCCTGCATAGCCAATGCTCATACGCCCCGTTGTCATTGTCATCATTGTTGACGCTGCAGTTGTTGTTGTTGTTGTTGTTGTCGCCCTCTCTTATTGTTGATTATTGTGTTTGACATAATAGGCTTTACGCTCCAAAAAAAAGAAAAAGTAAGGAAAAAAAAGTAGGAGAATCGGCATCAGCAAAAGAGGATGGAAAGCAAGAAATCCTGTCGCTTTGCTTCTTTGGCAAATTGTAGGAAAATCCCTTTTCGTATGCTTGCCAACTTTTTTCCCCCAACAACGACAACAACAACGACAACTACGAGTAGTTGAAGAAGATGAAGAGAAATGCAAACTGAGCTCGGCGACAGCTGTGCGCCCAATACAAATAATTGCAGACGACTCCCGGGCGAGTAACCACAGCAACAACAGCAACAGCAACAACAACAGCAGCAACTACCTTTCGTCGTAACGTATAAAGACTGTAATCACATATAGCATATAATTCTATACAACCCCCCTTTCTCTCTCCTTTCCTCTAACCCCATGCTGCGGCTCAATTGCCTTCGTTTAGAAACAGAGCGTAAAAGATGCATAGGAAAAGTCGAGAGACAGAAATAAACAGAAGAAACAAAAAGTAAACTCAACTTTGAATCAACGATGCGTAATTACACTGAGCGAAATAATGACTGACTGACAAAAGACAAAAACTTTCAAAGTCCTGAAAACTTAAGGTCAATACTCTACATAGATTTAAAAAAATATCACAAAAAATGCCTACTTTTCATCTCAATACAATCAAGATAAACAAATGTCTTTAAGCAAATTAAAATAACTTGGGAAGCTCATGAAAGCCTCGAGTCAGATGCGTGACTTAAAAATACTAGGGAGAGATCTATTTCTTGCCTACAGAATAGCAAATATCTTTAAAAGCTTATGAAGGCTTCGAGTAAGACAGAAATTCAAAATGCTTTGAAAGCACATGAAAGTAAAAATATAGATTGATCAGCTGTAATAAAACTAAAAGCTGGATTAATATACATACATAAAATTCAAATTTGTTTGATAAATATATAAAAAATAAGAGCTTTAAAAGCACATGCAAGCTTTCGACTAAAATTAATTTCATTCAAAAAATTCCACAAAAATATCTTGTTAATCACATTAAAGTAAATGAACTTTTAAAGCTCATCGGTGAAAATAAATATTATCAAAAAATGTGCATTAATCCTACTAAAAGTTACACTAATTTGCTTAAATGTATTAAAACCAAGAGATTTAAGAGCACATGAAAGTAAAAGCTTAGCTTGTTAAGCTGTAGTAACACTTACAACTACTTCACAGTGCCTTGATAAATATTAAAAAAATAATAAGAGCTCTGGAAGCACATGAAAGCTTTATACTAGAATGAATTTCATCAAAAAAGCTTGTAATTACTTTGGAGTTAGGAAAAATTACTTGCTTAACGAGTGAAAATACATGAGTTTTAAAAGCTCATCGGTGAAAATAAATGTTTTTAACATATGTGCATTAATCCTACTAAAAGTTTCACTAATTTGTTAAAATTTATTAAAACAAAGAGCTTTGAAAGCACATTAAAGCTTTCAAATTATAAGTATTATATAATCTATCAATAAATACGCTGTAATCTAAACTGTAGAGATCAGTATGGTTTTAATAACTATATCCAAAGCAAAGCGCTTTCAAAGCACCTGAAACCTTTCTAATGGAATTGAATAAAATGCAAATCAACTTAAAGCTATAAGAAAACTCGATTTTCCGTAGCGATAAAATGTTGGAAATCAGTTGGACATCTTTAATTTTCAAATAATGTCAACGACATAAAAAAGAGAAGCGCGAAACGAAGTTCATAACTGCTAAGGCTTCAAGTTATTAAGTTGGCTCAAAGCGATACCCGATCCAATGTCCCCTCCCCTCTCATCCCCCCTCTTCAGGCTGTCAGTGCAAAGAAGTTGGAAGACACAAGTTGAAAGCAAGTTGAAGCCAGGTCCAAGGCGCAGAATTCATTTGAACGTACTTGTATTTGGCAAGACTGAAAAGTTTAAGGCGCTTTTCTTTACGCTTTCTCTCTTCAATGTTGGCCGTTAGCTTTTAGCCGTTAGCTGTTAGCTGTTGCCTTTGCAGCTTATCGAAAAGTTGCCCTGATTGAATTCATCTCCCCTTCATGACCAGTTGCATTATGCATTGCCTCTCTCTTTCTTTTCTTTATACTCTTTCTCCTCTCTCTCTCTCTCTCTCTCTCTCTCTCTCTCGACTCTAATCTGAAAAGTCAAGTTGGGTCGCATTTCCATAAACGCGACGGCACTTTAAAGCTGCCAAGTAATAATAAAAAAGCAAGCTTCTCAGAATGTCACATTTCCGGCGTCTAATCGAAAATCAATGTCAATATTCCCCCACAAAGTTGCCCCCTGTTGGTGGCATGCAACGCGGATAAGCAGCTGTTTGTACATTATTTACTCGTAAAGCCATCAATAGTCGCACACCTTCAAGTCTCCCCGCCCTTCTTATTTTATCCCACTCGCTTTCAGCCACGTGTTCCCTCCCCTTTGTCCTTTCCAGACCAGCTTGCCAGTCACCTGTCATGGATTTATTGTTGCCGTTGCTGCTGCTGTGATTTTTAGCTGTAGCATGCCACATCAAAGCGCCAAAAGATCTAGCAGAGAGCACACGTAGTACAAGTAACAGCGCAAACCAAACCAAACACCAAAACCCCAAAAATCACTGAGCTGTATAATTCGATTTCTGTTTTTCACTCTTTTTTTCCCTCTTTTTATACCCATTGTCTGTCGCGTAAAAGGGTGTATTGTATTTATTGCAATGTATGTAACATGTATTTAATTGTATTGTATATATCCATAGTTTTCCGAATAAAAAGACTCAGATTTCAAATTTATTCACATTTACTTCTATCACCTCATCTAAATAAAAACTACATTATAAGAGCTAGACACTCTAAAATCTCAGACATGTACTCGTATTATAAAACGAAAGACGGAGTGTTTTAAAAATATTGCCAATCCATCATCATATCCAAAGTTTTCCGAATAAAAAGACTCAGATTTCAAATTTATTCACATTCACTTCTGTCACCTCATCTCAATAAAAACTATATTATAAGAGCTAGACACTCTAAAAATCAGACTTGTACTTAAATTATCGAAACGGAAAACGGATTTTTTTTTAAATATTGCCAAAGTATCACCAAATACATAGTTTTCAAAATAAAAAGAGGTGCCACGGACATCGAAACACAATTTTTAGGAGATTTTCGGTTGGTTTTTATTTCTGTAACACCTCGGAAATTTATTAACCATCCCATATATCGCAAGAAGATCTGTTAAATATATCGCTATCAATCTTTTTTAATTATAATAAGCTATTTGAAAAAATCTGTAATGAAATAATTTTTTAATATGATATAATAGTAATTGATATTAGTCAAAAAAAAACGATTTAAATCTTTTTCTAAATTCCTAATGTAAAAGGTTCTAAAATTTACTTAAAAAGCGTCTTAAAAATTAAATTTTTAGTCACAAAAGAAAGATTTAATTTAATAAATTTGTGCGCTTTATTTAAAAGGACATCTAACTTAACAAAGATTATTTAAATTATACTATTTTATTTCTATTTTTCTTGTGTTTTTTCGAGTAGAGGGTATCATATAGTCCACCACTAGATTTCATGATTCATACTTGTTTTTCCTCTTTCTGTTACCTGCCAAAAGCGAAAAACATAGAGACATAGAACGAGAGGGAGAGGAAGAGTGAGAATGAGAGTGAGAGGGAGAGGTATGAAACAACATTTTTGGTTCTCTATATTGTCAGAATAGAATCGAATAGAATATAACGTGCATTCGTATACTCAATATTCAGTTGAGCAAATCCTTCCGTTGTTCGACTGCAATTCGCATGCATTCACTTGGCTCGTTTCCCCTTTTCCTTTCCCTTTCCCATCCCTATTCCCACTTGACGGGCATTTCTATTCTGTGGACCAATTTCAGGGGGGGTACATTTTACATGGAATCTCAATGGTTTGTTGCTCAACGATAAACAAAATTTAAACCAATGAAAAAAAATGCAATTGCTTCGAAGCGAGGGTTAAACATAAAGTTGATAATAAAGTGACAATGGAGGGCATTTAAATTTTTGGAAACAAGAATTTTTGGAATTAAGATTGAAATAAAGTTTTCTTGGAAGATCAAAAAGTCCTTTTGACATTCATGTGACCATGGAGGACAAACAGCTTAAAGCAAATGACTAAAAAAAATTGAGAAACTTAAAATGCGTTTGAGATGCCTGGAGATAGCATAAGGATCTTAATGAGATAATGAAATGGGTGATTAATACCCAACTGACCATGGAGGACCTTTTGGGGAAGTGCTAAATGAGAGAAAGAGAGAAGAGGGCTCACTGTTGAATCTTAAAAAAATTGTTAATCAACATTGTGACCGTCGAGAACAATCATTAAAAATTAATGTGACCATTGAGAAACCCAAATATAATCAAAAATACTTTTGAAACTAGTTTAAAGATTGTATATGAGAACATTTTTGGTTCTTTCGAAGATTTGAAATTCTGTAAAGATTAAAATAACAATGGTGGACAAATTGGCACTCAGCTAAAATTTATCTTGAAAATCTTAGCGTAGAAGTTGAAAGAATAAAATCATATTAATTTTATCGTTATAGGATAACTGAGAATTCTTAGAAAAAAATATTAATTAATTATTATTATTATTATGAATTGAAATCTACGGGATAATTAAGAAAAAAATTTGAATCATTGCTTAAGAATCCTGAAACTATTTTTGAGTGTTGCAAAATGTTTGAATTGGCCCTCTTGTAGATTTTATAGACTTCTTGTCGCAACTCAACACGAATTTTAAAACGCGTCGTTTGTTTGAATAACTTGATGTTGTTGTTGTTGTTATTGTTGTTGTTTAGTGTTGTCGTTTAGTGTTGTTGTTGGGTATTGTGCAATCTGTGCTTGGGTTTGTTTTGCACTGTTTTGTTACGTTTTAGCTGCAAATAAAATGCATCCTTTATTTAAAAGCACTTATTCATGCATATACGAACTTGTTGTTTATATTAAAAAGCCAGACCGAGAAATTCGTATGAATTCGTATTCCCTCTGTGTCCGCTTACCTCCCTCTATTCCCTCAATTCTCCCCCATTCACGTATTTCACGTATTTGTTCACCTTCAACCAATAGACTTGGTAAATTTTGTACATCTATGTGCACTTCAGAGCTGTCTCCGTTCCATTCCCTTTTCATCTTGGCCATCGTCATCGTCAGGTCCCTGGAGCGTATTCTGTTAATTAAATGAAGCCAACGACAAAGAGAAAGAGAAGGTAGAGAAAGCCAAGTGAAAGCCCAGTGAAAATACTTGAAGGTCAACACATTTTGAAGTATTTTCAGCGAACATTGCAATTAGAGCAGCGAAACCGCAACAAAACACAACCAAAGTTAATTTACTCCTCAACCGGACAGGACTCGGCATACTCTCCAGTTAACTATAACGAGAAGAGTCCGGAATAGGGTCCAATCTCGGCTATAAGTAAAATTGTGCAATTTTTTTGTGCTTTTCAACTTATGCAAGTTATTTTTCTTCATGTTAAACTGCAAGAAGAAAAGCTTGAAAGCGCTTTAAAAAGAAACTCCGACTTCGGATTGATCTTAAAAATATTTAATCTCCTTTTTAGTTATGTTTCTATATTTCTGATTAAGAACTTAATCTTTTTAAATCGATAAAATCGTCATTAAATCACAATTTTCTACACGTTTACTGTAGTGTTTTAGAAAAATAAAGATTTATTTCTCAACAACATTTTCATAAATATTAGTTGTATTTTTTAAGCGAATTGATGAATTTCCCCAACAACGATATAGTAAATTTTGTATAAAAAAAACAAGTCTAAAGAGCAGGCGAATTTGTTTGACTATCTGTTTGGAGTTTTCGATTTAAAGAACATCAAATTTGAATATTTAAAAACTTACTTTTCAATTGATATATTAAGTGAGGTACCGCAGCTCGTTAGTTAGTTAAAGTCCTGTCGCTTTGGAAAATAACTGGGTTCGATTCCCACACTGTCATGTAAAAATCTGTAATAAATAAAATGTATCAAAAAGGTATGTTAAAATATAAATATAATCATTACATATTTATAAAGTTTTTTTTCGGCATTTGAAAATATAAAATTATTCTTATTTGTTTAATATTGAACCAAGGCTTGAATCGAAACATTATGATTAAAGGTTCCTGAAACACGATTTTAATAAAGTTATAAGAGTATTCATAATTAAAACTATACACATATTCAATCCATTGGTATTTATATGCAATTAGTATTATATGATATTTTTTTTAAAACTCATTTAATTATAATTTGTGGTAATTAATGCTGAATTTTCTGCTCCCTCCACAGCTGATTTTCTGGAGCAACAAGAGCGTTTAGAGGAGGCACTTGGTTATCGCCTCCTTGGCACCGCATAATTATGCACTACACGCGGCCGTTGCGGATCGTCTGGCAGAGACGGAGTTGTGGTATCGTCATGCGGCTGTGTTGCATCCTCGGGCCGTCAATGCACACACCAATCTGGGTGCCTTATTGTAGATGCGCGGCCAGCGGCAACAGGCAATTGAATGCTACCACAAAGCCCTGCAACTGCAGTCGGGGCATGCCACAAGTGTCGCCAACCTGGCCAAAATAAATGTCAGCATTGATGCCAACTCGTAGCATCGTTTTTGAGATTACCAAAGAATGTTATGAACAACCAGCAGAGGCCTTTACAGCATGAGATTTAAGATGAAAACACTTAAAATCCCCATGATATAAAACAACAGAAATATATAAAAACCAGGGATTAAACCTTAACCGAAACCGTAACCTTTAACCGATGAAAACCGATTGAAATTTGTAACCGAAACTGAAACCTTAAACGAAAATAATTCTTTCCGCTGTACCGAAACCCATAAGCCGAAGCTCTTTAAACCGAAATAACCGGTTAGTAACCGATTCAATTATAAGGGTTAATTTCGGTTCTGGCTGTCGCAGCTACTGAGCAACTTTTTTAACTTTGTTTTGACAAAGTTATGGCAGTTCAAAGTTATCATTACCATTAATTATACAATTCACAGTCAAAACTTTTAAACTTAAAATTTTTTAAAACTAAAGAAAGGTTCGGAAGAAAAACTATAATTATAATTTCCCTAGATTGTGAAACATTGAAATATTATAATAAAATCATTAGCTTAAGTGAGATTATACTTGAAACTTTTTTATATGCCAAATTAATAGGCTAAATAAATCAATAAAGTTAATATTTTATTGAAAATTAAATAAGATTGTCCCTATTAATTTGTTCTCTCTCTTTATTGTTTTGCTCAATTATTGATAGCGATTAGAAATAAACATTCCGCTAGAATTTCACATAAATTTGGGCAAAGTTTTAAACGATTTTCAGCAATCGCATCTAATCTTAATTCGACAAACAGTTTAGTGTAATATTAAATTTCAAGTTGTTGCTAAGCATTTAAGCAAGGCCATAAATAGTTAAGTAAATTGCCAGCCCTCATTTGATGTGAAAATGTCAATCTGTTGCCGAGTCATTCAGCCATTGGTAAGAACACACACCCACACACACACACAGAGCCACACACCCACACACATATAAAGAGAAAGAGCGAAAACCCGCACAACAAATTACGAGTATATCCCATATCAAGTTCTTTGCATTTCATCTCGAAAACCAGGTGACAACCAAAGCGCAGACAAAAGCCACAGTGGCCCAGACATAGAGACAAACAGACAGAGAGACAGACAGACAGACAGAATGACTGACAGACAGTCAGAGTCTCTGGGGATGTGATAATATCAAGTGGCATTGCCAAAAATACAAAGCACTGAACACAGACCCGGATGAGAAGACCCAAAAAAAAACCGCAAAGTCGGAGGATAGGTGCAAAAGGAGGAGAGGGAAAGCTGGTTAAAGGGGGGGGGATATTCTAGGAATAGTGCTCACTAAGCATTAAAAATGATAATTAAATTTTCAACAATGAAACCGAGCTGAGAACAAGGACACGTTCGTGCGCTCCACTTCATATCGCACATAAAGCTCTTAATCATAAACATGCGCTGGCACTTCACCTACTGCCAAAAACCCTCCCCTCTCTATCCCCACTCATGCCCCCTTTCAAAATCCCCCCCTTGACGGTGCCATTGGCATTGGTTACGGTACGGTACGGGTTTGGTCGGTCTACGGGTTACGTTCTACGGTCTACGGCTGGCGGACTGCTAAGCATATGCGCATATAAATTAACATAGACACCCGAGTATTTAATTAAAATTCCATCAGCCCACAAACAAACACATACAGCGAGAAAGAGACAGAGAGCGAGAGAGAGAGAGAGATAGAGATAGAGACAGGTAAAATTATACAGCAGAGACTCCCATATGAGAACTCTCCCAAATCTCGAAATATTCAAAAATTAATAAAAGTAATTTGGAATACAAGTACACTAAAATTTCTAACATTTAATCTTTAATTTTATTTTACTTACATTAATTGAGAAATTAAAAAAAAATATCCTGTTTTTAACTTTTTATCGTACTTAGGCCTCTTTTATTTAATTTTTAAAGATTTCTATTCTACATATACTAACCGTAACGATCGTTAAAAACCGTTGATCCTTACGCTTTTATTTTAGTCAAATATTAATATTGGAACACATTTTTAGTTAAAAAAAAACAGTTCCTTGGAATAATTTTCTTAATTTTTGATAAAGTTTCAACACAAATGTATAATCTAAATGTCATATGATTTAACAGCAGACCGTAATCAAAATTTTAAAGAAATTTTGTGCCTGACACGTTCCTAGACGGAAATCTTTGATCATTCGGGTAAAGAATAACTGGAAAACGAAAAATTATTAAAAATAGACAAAAACATATTATATTTTTCTATTCGCTTATTTTGAGTTTTTCAAATATAAAAAAATATTTAAGACGAATATTCTTGATTTTAGAAGCAGGTATTTTTTAACAGAGTGTCAATTTTAACAATTTTTATAAATTTTTACCATATTTTAAAGATATTTTATTTATGTTATTTTATTTAAAATTTGTTAAAAACTATTAAAAATTTACAAAAAATCTTCTATTATTTTTTTCACTAAATTTGTCTTCTTAAAATAATAAAAATATTTAAGACAAATATTCTTGATTTTAGAAGCAGGTCTTTTTTAACAGTGTGTCAATTTTAACATTTATTATCAAACTTTATCGAATTTTAAACATGTTTTTCATTGATTGATAATAAAATTAATCCTTTCGGACATTTTCGCTTCAATAATGAAAAATTAGATATTTGCACAATGCGATTGTTGTTAATGGGAGACTACTGTACTGTGGATACAGATAGGCTGGCACACATATTTAAGCGCTAAGCCGTTGCCGAGTTTTGGCTTCGGGGCAAAGCCACCAAAAACCACACGGAGAACAGAGAAAACAGGGAGCAAACAACGGGGTCCAACGGAATCTGTGAAGTGTGCCTCGGGCGACAAACAGTCCGCGTGCAAACAAAGGTGTCCCCTTTAACTCTCCACTCCCTCTCCCTCTCTCTTCTCTCTCTGCTCCTCTCTTGAGATAACTCTCCTGAAGTTGGACATGAAAATGGACCTGCAACCTGGAGGTGGGAACAGAAGGCGCGGACTACAGCCGACGGGCAGCATCGATGGTGACTGATGAAGTGGCACTTTCATCACGATGATGATGATGAAGATGTTGATGATGATGATGATGATAATTATGTTGTTGTTGTTGCTTGTGAGATCGTGATAAGCACCGCAACGTAATTAAGTTGACGCAGCAGTTGGATTTGCCAAAGTCAAAGGACTTCACATGGCTTCCACTTTCAACAGGCGTCTCCATAATTAAATATGGATTTGAAGGGATAAAGGATGAGTATTTTGGTTCGACAACAAAGGAGTTGGAAAGCTTGCAAGGCATAGAAATTGGATGGGGAAACCCTAGACAAGCCCATTGGGCCTGTTGTTAGTTAGCAGCTTTGTGCGTAAACCCTTGAGATTGGACAAACAAGCGACACATGTAGTGAATTGGACTCGGAAATACCCTTTCAACAAGAAAGTTGGGTAATACAAAATTGGACATACAAATCAGAGTACAAAACAATTTCTAAGACAAACGAACTCTATTAAAGTGAAACTATAGAATGTCAAGTAATTTAATTTGGAATGTTTCTGAAATATCTCATTGATTGTTTCTATTTCCCCAAGAGACAAAAAGGAAAAATAATTACTCTATTGATTCCTTTTCTACTTATCAGTCAACTGAATAAATATATATAACCTGCAATTAAGTTGTTAATTAGGAAGCTCAGACATAAGCAAAAAAAGGGACGACTCTTCCAATTCTTCAAATAATTATAAATAAAGATAAAAATAATTATTTACATGCTCTGTAATTTCTTTAAGAGAAGTAAAGAGTATGTAACATATTTTCATTATTCTTAATAAGTAATTTTGTATAGCACACTATTCAGCGATGTCCCTCAATAAATAATAAATAAATAAATACCCTGTAATTGTTATATGAATTAATAAGATTATTTCAGTTATGCGACATACAATATTTACAACCTTTCATATAAACTAAATCCGAATTTAATTTCGCCTTACCATGAAATCGTTTCAAGTATTAAACTTATTAAAAGATTTATTATATTTCATATTTATAGGATATTTCACAATTTAATAACTTCTAAAATACATTATAATTGCTATATAATTACAAAATTATAATTATTAAGAACACAAACTCTCTCTTTTTCACTCGTTTAGTTATTTTATAGGGTATAGCAAAGACACATCCCTCAATGAGTATTTAATGCGTCAAACTGTTTAAATTTCTATTGGCCTTTTTATTTCGTTACAGTTTTTGACTTTTGTTTTGGCCACAGATGTTTTTTCTTCTTATTGTTGTTGTTGTTGTCACTGTTCTCAGTTTCAGTTGTTGCTCTTGTTCTTCAGATTGCACAAAAACTGTAGCTTGGTTTTCAACTTTTTGACCAAATACCATATATGTATATGTACATATATACAGACCCGCACACACACACACACAAATACAACACGCAAATGGTCATCCTGTGGAATCATTTATTTTCCACTTTGGCCAACTGAAACACAGATACACTGATAAAAAAAATGTTCTAAAATCAAGATTTTGGTCTCAGAACTAAGAATTTTGGTCTAAAAAATGCGTCGAGAACATAAAACTCTATAATTTAGAAAACACATCTGGATTTTAAGAACATTTTAAATAAGAATAAGTTCTTATTTTTAGACCAAACAGTCTTAAATTCTCAACCCAAAAATAAAAAAATAAGGCAGGTGTTTTAAACTTTAAACTTATTTTTTTTTTAATTTTTTTTATTTTTTTTATTTATTTTTTTTTATAAATATTCCGAATCTATGTTTTTTCCTTGACCAAACTGAAGCGGCGATTTTAACCAGAGCGCCACGGTGTCATTATTATCTTCATATTAAATATGACATATTTATATGATCTTATCAATTTAAGATTTTTAATTCTTATATTAAGAACTGCGAATTTTTAGATTAATATTCTTTGTTTTATTAATTTGGTTTTAAAATGGTCTTATTTTAAGAACAAAATATTTAAGATGAATGTTCGTGATTTTAGAAGTTGGTCTTTTTTTTCAGTGTACATACACATCCACAGAGACAGAGACGTAGAGGGAAATAAAAAGAAAAGTTTTAGTTAGCTTTTGATGAGGGTCAAACTCAAAGCTGGGCGCACTTTTCAAGTGCTAGCACAAAATATAACAAAAAAACATTTAAAAAATATAAAAAACAAATAAGAGAAGCAAAACAGAAAAAAAAATCCAACGGAAGAACGTATGACAATAGTTGGGCCATTGTTTTTGACATGACTTTCTATCAAAAACAAATTTGCTCTTCTTTGTTGTGTTACTTTGTGTGCCCTTTCATGCTTCTCTACTTTTTATTTCTCCTTCTTCTTTTTTTATTCTCTTGCTACAAATCGAATGAAACATGTGGCAAATGAAAACCTCAGATAGCAATACACAGATACACACACACACACACACACATACACATACAACTTTATGCTCCTCTTTCAATTGACAACTTCGTATAGTATTCGACATTGCCTCGGGCATAGTTGTGAGTATTATGAAAAAATTGACAAATAGACATTCGACAACAAAATTAAAATACTACAGAAAGGTCGACGTCAGATACCCTACTTCTAATTTATTTTTAATATTCCTGATCTTTTCAAAACTTCCAACTAGCATCTCAGTTTTAGAGACTTTAAGCGTAAGAAATATACAATTTTGGGTAAAGTTTTATAATGCTTGGAAGAGTATAATATGTTTGAATTAAAAGGTATAACCTTGAAATTTGATTTAGCATTATATTAAAACGTTTCATATGTGTCCTGATTATATCATTATAATTGCATAATAAGCATTAAAGTTTTTCAAGCTTTTAAAAAATTAAAATATTACAGAAAGGTCGACTTGAGATACTTGAGATAATGTAGAGGTACATTATTTTTAATATTCCTGTAATGTTCTGAACATTTCTCACTAGTATCTCAATTTAAGAGACATTTAGGGTAGGAAACATGCTCTTTTGGGAGAAGATATATAAACTTTGAAAAAGTATAACATCTACGATTTAAAAGCTATAACCTTGAAATTTGGCTTAAACTTATATTAAAACGTTTTATATCTTTGCTAACAATTTAATAATAATTGCATTAATAACATACAATTTATTGAAGCCTATTTTACGTAATCATTCTCATAATTACAGGCTTTGAAATTATTCTTAGCATATTTTAATTATAAACACAGGGTAATCCAAAGTCTAACTGCTGCATAATAAAATAAAGAAAATCATAACTTTGTAAAAACTGAATCAATTTTTATGGGGAGTATAATTTTGAAGAAGCTTAGAGCTCTAGATTGAACATTTAAATTACTTTTAATTTTTGTGAAAAGAAAAATACTTAGAATTGTCGATCATTTTTACATTCCTAATTTGCCAGACTTTGTTTAGCTTTCAAAGTTCATATTATATTATTGAATACTATTTAAAGTTGTCTATAGATAACATTATTGACTGCCTTATCAAGCCCACACTTACGTAGAGAGAATGAAATCTGTGGCATTGCGGCAAACCGCAGGCAGACATGCAACAAAATTATTGTTGCAGCTGCCGAGCAGCAAATAAAAATTGACAAAATGTGTGTAAGCGCATAAAATCAATGCAACATGGATAAAAATGACTGTAGGACGAGGATGGGGGCGGAGTAAGAGACAAACCACACACACACACACGCACACACACATACAGAAACAGCCGCTGCTGTCAGCTGCAGCAATTGCTGCATTTGGGGCAACGTCAACGGCAGACGATGAAACCAAAACCATTCTGGCAGTTGGATCGCGGTTTGCGACGTGCCACGCACATACAATACACTCACACACACACACGCTAACACTAACACACATACACACACAGACACACACACACGCTCAGTGCACTATGGGGCGGTTGACCTGATTTCCTGGCATTAATTCATTTTTCAGAAGTCTAAAAATTCATGAATTTTTAATGCCAACACATTTCAAATATATCAAACTGTTATGTTACATACACTGAAGACAAACTTCTAAGATCAAGTACATTCATCTAACATATTTTATTCATAAAATAAGACTATTTTAAGGTCAAATTGATAATACTAAGATTATTAATCTAAAAAATCGCAGTTTGATAACAAGCGAGACTTCGAATCCCCCACTCTTGCCAAGCAAAAACATATAGGAATATTTATAATATATATCAAACCAGAAAAAAATGTACACACATATAACTATCAAAAAAAAAAAAAAAAAAAATTAACAAAATAAACCACTTGTTTTATCTTTTTTTTCACACGCTTCGAAGGGGATTTATATCTTAATGTATCAAAAAAATCTAGAATTTTTTAACACTAATAATATGAATATAATTTTATAATGTTATTTAAAGTAGTAATAGTTAATTCTTCCTACTGAATAGGAATAGGGGTATGTATTAAACTAAAAAAATCCGTATTAAATTATCTTGTGTATTTTTAAAATGATTAATGAATGCCACAAAAACTGGTCGAACGTTCCATAGTGCTGTGGTGTTGCTTTTGCTGTCAGTGCAACGCGTTGCACGAACGAACGAACGCCTTCTCAAAATGGTTGACTCTCGTACTTAACTTGAAAACAATTAGTCACAAATTTAATTTCTATTTCAATGGGTAATACGAGTCTGTAGGCACACGTTGCTTGCATGCAACATGCAACATGAACTCATTGAAGCTAAGCAGTCAACCAACCAATCAACCAACTTTCTTCTAACTAATTGCTGGCGAAAGTGAATCAACCTCCTCCCTTTTTTTGTGGGTTAGCCAACATGTCAGCATCAGTTTGCAGCAACAACTCATTAAATAACTTTCACGTTTCTTATAAAAGCATTAAAAGCTACAATTTCATTAACTCTGCATGCAATTAATCCGACTTGCAGCTTTAAAGCTCTAACAACTTAAAGGAGTGACAGCTTTACAATGTAAATATAGTACACTGATAAAAAATGGTTCTTAAATCTAGATTTGGGTCACAGAATTAAGAATTTTGGTACATTCCAAATTTAGTGTTCCTAGCTCTTACTATTTCTGAGATCTAGGTGTTTATAAGGACATGCTGAACAAGAATATAAATACTTTATGGATCTGCTAGTAACATACTTTTAAAAACCTAATATACCCACACAGCGTATAATAAATTTAAGAGTCTGTCAAATTTTAATTTCCCCGCATGATTAATCAACAATTTAAATACCAGTGTCATTTGGTTGCTAAACACGATAGTTTGGTTATCAAACCATGATGTATTTCTGATTGCAGCTGCTCGCAAAAAAAGAAGATAAAAATAAATAAATACAACAATCACAATCAGGAAAATTGTGTGGGCGACACAAAAACAAAACGCAGATGAAATGCCAAAATACACTTACAGACAGACAGAGAGACAGACGGAGAGACAGACGGAGAGAACAGCATCATAACCTGTAGCTTCAGGGGCAACACACACAGAGCAGAAAATTCCCGTGCTGAACCCCAAGGAACCCCAAGTGAGTCCCCCATTCCCACATTCCAATTGCAGATAAAATGCCCGAAACAAAAAAGCGAAAGTTCACACCGAAATTGAAACCCAACAAACTGAAGCGATTTCTTCCCGTTTCCATTTCCATTCCCATTGCGGGAGAGAAAAGAAATCTGTGTAGCATAATCTGAGGCGCAAAATGAAGATGACAATAAATTCGATTCGATTTCGCTTTGATTTAGTTTTGGGGCATATCATCATCCATGGATTACCAGCCATGATGTTGATGATGATGATGATGATGGCAACGATTGTCGCCTTATGACCAGAATGAAAGCAGAGCAAACACAAATAGATAACAGACGAATAACAAATAAAAGCCAAAAGCAAAATGAAATGAAAATAAGACAAAACAAATTCACGCACTTCGTGTGAAAGATGCTGGCATCAATAGGAAAAGGGATGTTGGGGAGGGCAAAGGTCTCGCGAGGTCCATCAGGACACATTCACAATTCGCCAAATCCCGCCCAGCTTATGTTGGCTTTCAAATTTTGATTGAAAAAATCACAGCACATTTTTAGTGTGCAAAACTAAGGACATTTCCGATCCCCCCGAAACCAATAATACTACCCCCCAAAAATGGGCGACAAATAGCGAAATGTTGCCACAGATTGCCATAATGACAGACAGTCAGACAGACAGACAGACAGTCAGACAGACACACAGACAGTCAGACCACCGACAATTCCTATTTAATAATTCAGTTTGTTTGCCGATATTTTGATTTCGGCTCAATCACTTGGCCAACACTCGATGCCAATGGCAATGCCAACGGCAATGGAATTCGCATACCCTTATCACTGGCAGTCCTCGAGATTGATTGGGCATGATTCTAAGGCGATAAGCAGCTTTTCCAACTCTATTAATATCACAAGAAGACCGAATATCAACAATTTCAATGATTTATCCAATACATAGCTGTATACTTTCAATCTCACTGGTTATATAAGTCAAGATTTAATTTTATTATACTTAATGTTGGAAAATTTAAAAATAAATTTAAAATGTAAAAAGATATTTCATTAAACATTTAAAAAAAATGTTTTGAAAAAATTAATAAAATGATTTTTCGCATAAAAATCGATGAGTCTTGGGGGAAAAAAATGCAACAAACAAATAATAATAAATAAGTGAATAAATTAGTCAGGGAAAAATCAATTGGTAGGTAAATAGATAGAAAAAATATTCTCACATTTTTATACGAATGTTCACAGTTCTTATATTACATTCCTAAGTTTAAGATTATTATAAGCAAATTACTTGTAATGAAGACTACTTCTGTAAACTTTTAATTTTTTTACTTGTAACACTAGAAAGCCAAACTTAATAAATAAATAAAATATAATAATTAAACATTCGAAGATGTTTTAATCCCTTAACAAAAGTTCAGGCAACTTCAACAGTCAAAAAAAAAACACAGACATGATAATACTACTTATAATAACTTAGAGCAAGACTTATTAATAGAGTATGCTGTTGAAAGCTCGATGCTATGTGCGAAAGCTTCAGCATGCAAAGCTTTCGTTGGTTAGAAACTTTTCTAGTTACCTAAAGCATTGAAGCTTTTATTTTAGCCGAGACAAAAACTTGTAAGCTGAAATTAAGAAAAATAACGTTGACTCTTCAAATTAATTTGATATACTTAACGCTTACTATTTAATATAAACAATTTTACAAATTAAAAATGTATTGTTGTTATTGAATGTCATCAGTAGATTAAGTTAAGTGGTGTTGACTTAGTCTAGTAGTTTGAACTAATTTATTCAGATAATTACACGCAGTTCTCCAAGCAAAACAAACAATTTTATTTATATTTATTTTCATATTTACCTAAGTGTAATTCCCATTTGTCATGCCAATTAATCAAATATTAAGTTGTAGTTCCTACTATCTAAATATGCAAACAATGCTCGATACTTAAGGAACTTGATAAGTTTATTGAATTCAATTGAATCAAGAAATTGTACAAAGTTTTAAAGGCAAAGGCAGTAGGACAATGTTCAAGATCGTTAAGAATCATATATCTGAGAGAATTATGTTGTAGAGATTCAAATAAACAGAACTTATAGTTAATGCCCTGTAAATAAAACTAAATCAAATAAACCTTAAACTATCGAATATATCGATTCCATTTAACTATAAAATACTCCCTGTTCTAAATTATAATATATATTTATTTTATCGCTGAACTATCGTTATAATGAGAATCACGGAAAACTTAAACCAATAGATATTATCGATGGTTAAGGTAGACAACTCAGATACATATAATCATTTGTAATGGCTACATACTATAAATTAATTCAACATCCCTCCAGAACTCATTGCCAATAAGTATTAGTTAGAGCTATTTAAACATTTAACCTCGATGTCGCATTTATAAATAATTTCATCGACATTGTCATAACTAAAAAGCGTGTTTGAGGTTTCGTTTTAGCCAGGTAAATGTCAGTTCAAATTGTCTATTTATAATTAATATAGAGTTCCCAAATTCTTCATTTTACAATAAAATTTTTATTAAGATTCATAACTTTATATGTATTTAATCAAAGTTGTTTCTTCGGATGCAGTTTCAGTTGCAACTTATTTTTTATTGTTGTTGAACTTGTCGAGCCTTTCATCTAGAATATATGTAGGTGTAGGTTGTCTGGATTGCAGTACAGCGAGGTTATATTTAATCACCAGCTGTAAAATGAATTCCAACTGCTAATTAAAACCACTAAACAGCTTGAGTCGGGATTTCTACTGCCTACAGCTTCCCAGGTTCACAACAGATTCCCAGTGGATATATTTTCAATCACATCAGTCTCGTGGCATACTTCAATTGATTCGGTAACAAAAATTCAATTTATTAATCATTAAAAACCCCTCTAAAAAACAAGCTAACTTGATAGTATCAGTTACTAACACGTGAGTAGTGCCCTTACTAAAACCGAGTAGTTTATAGCCCAAGTTTTGTAAACTAATTTATCGGTACACGAGCCCTCAATAATCGGCAATCTACAATATCATTAATAATATTCAAAGAAAATAAAAATTTTCTCCTGCAAATATTTTCTCAACTAAAAACTATCGAAAAATAAAGACATAGATAAAACAGGAAATTACAAGTTTAGAGTCCTCTAAACTGTTTCTAAAATCAAGAATAAATATTTTATTTTTAAATCGGCAATCTTCAATATCTTGAATAATATTTAAAGATAACCAAAAAAAATTTACTGCAAATATTTTATTACATTAAAAAAAATTAACTGAAAACTATCGAAAAATGAGGACGTAATCGATGGCAACATAAAAGTTTTTAAAGTCATGGATAAAACAGGAAATTGCTAGTTTAGAGTCCTCTAAACTTTTCTAAAATCAAGAATAAATATTTGATTTTTAAAGTAGGACAACAAAAAAGACTTAATGCTTTTATTAGCCTGGAAAATAATGTTATCTGGTTACTGAATCTGAATCTGGTAATGATTTTTAATAACTTTGAACTGCCATAACTTTGTCAAAACTCAATCAATTTCCATGCGCAATGTAAATTTGATCATGATTTTGCCTCTTAATTCGTTCTGCATTTCAATTTTTTTCATTTTCAATATTCGAAAATTTTGAATTTTTTAGAAATTTTTACATCATTATCATTTTTCGAAAAATTTCGAATTTTCAAAATGAACCAAATTTAAATGCAAAACGAATTAAAAGGTTAAGTTATGCTCAAATTTACATTGCGCATGGAAATTGATTGAGTTTTGACAAAGTTATGGCAGTTCGACGTTATCAAAGTTACTCAGTAGCTGCAACGGTCAAAACCGAAATTAACCCTTATAAATGGATCGGGTACTAAACGATTATTTCGGTTTAAAGAGTTTCGATTTATGGGTTTCGGCACAGCGGAAAAAAATATTTTCGGTTATGGTTTCAGTTACGGTTACAAATTTCAATCGGTTTTAATCCCTGCTTAAAATTTAAACTTTTTTTCGAAATTAAGAATTTTAATGAATAATGAACCGAGAAACGGGCTTATCTGTCATTTAAATTGCTATGTTGATTAAATTATTGATTTCCACGCGCTTTGACGCAATTTCAGAAAGAATCTTTATTTAGCAAAATACTATCAGCGCCCAAAAAAGTTCAGGTCAGGATCATACGACTTTTGTTTGTAGATTTCAAAATTGTACTTGCGCACAAAAGTTATCACTTTCAACGCAAAGAAATCATAAACCTAAGACCTTTCAAATAAGCTTTTAGACATGCTTATACTTACATTTAAAAAAAACAAGTGGTTTTTATTATTATATGTTTTAATAGAGAGATGTTGAATTATAATTATGAAGCAAAGGTTACTTAATGAAATCATCATGTATTACGCCGCTCGTTTGAATTATGGGGGCAATAAAACACCTTCGTATATATGTCTTTTATAGGCACTAAATACACAACTATGAGTAACAAGAAAATCAAGGAATTTTTGGAATATAAAGTGCGGTTATATGCGCCCCAAATTTTATTTAAGGATCTCAGCTATGAGGTAGCTAAAGGAAAATGCAGAGGTAAGTGAACTTTAAACAATTACAGACACATTAATTCCGAAAAGATCGTAAAATCATATACATTAGTTACATTTGTCAAAACGTGACTGACATGTGAATATGAGAATAGAATGGAATATAATATATCTGAATGTTCTTAAGCCTAACATACATTAGAATTATCCCCACGTATACGTAATTGAATTGTCGTGCTTCTAATTCATCCATAACAACGTGAACACCCCAACAACCGCACACAAATTAGAGAGACAATCATGTCACATCAAAGTGCCCCCATTTGACACTCGATAAGGCAGCCAAGTTTACGTTCAAGTCGTTTAAAAGTAAAAGTGATTCCATTTTCAAACGGGAATATCTATGCAATATATACTGTGTATCTCTATATCGGCAATAAATCTCTCTGTTTGGCACATGTGTTCTAATTTATCGGTTAAACGAATTTAAACTTGTTTATATTACGTATTTACACAAGATTTCAATGAATTTTCTTATATAGAATACTCTTTATATACGTGAATGCAGTTAAAATTATTTTCAGTGTTATAAAAGTCTTCAATATATAACTTAATTTTGATTAGATTTACATTACAGTGCTGTAAAATTCGTTACTATTTTATACAACTCATAATATAATTAATTTTACCAATCTATTTGTGCTATGGTTTTCTTTTAAATAAAATATTGTCTCTATATTGATAAAAAAAATCTTATAAGAATTTTTAATATAGGATAAATATAAATATGAATACTTGACATCTATAAAAAATTGACTATAAAAAATGTCTAATCTACCCTGGTAATCAAATTAAAAACATTCGTTTTAAATATTTCATTTTTTTTAAAAATAGGGCAAATAAAAAGAAAATAAACAGAAGAAGTGGTTTTAAAATAAAGATGTATTGTGAATTTTTTAGAATTTTTGGTACCTGACGCATTTTTTAAATGAAAGGTCCGAAACTAAGATATTGATCTCAACACTGAAAGTTCTCGTCTAAAAAATGAGTCAAAAATTTGCATAAGTGTAGAAACTTTCGATTGATAAGGTCTTTATAAGATAATTTACTTTTAAATTATAAAGATTGATTGCCTTGCCAAGCTCAGCTGTCTAGTTGTCCTCCATGTTTAGATAAAAATTCATATAAAATTTATTATCTAAAACAGCTTCAAACAAAACCGTATCCAAATAAATCACTTACAAAAAAATACAATGGAATCTCTTCTTAAGAATCTCATGGTTATAAAGATAATGAGTTCATAACTAATCCAAGTTAAACTTGAATTGAGAGAAAACTATGTAGATCCATGTAGATCTGTTTCAACTGTGAATTATAGTGACATAAATCATTTAAATAAGAAACCAAGTGCTGAATTGTATTCCCATCTCAAGAATCTCATGGTTATAATGACAATGAGTTTATAACTAATCCAAGTTAAACTTGAATTGAGGAATAACTATTCCAACTGATGATTTTGATGTTGCAGTTCATTGAAATGAGTTGAGTTAAGATCGCGAGTTCACTCAACTGTAACTGACAATCGTGACGACATTTCGATTCGCATTTTTTTGTATTTATTTTATTATTATTTTTCAACTCTCCCCGCAGACAAATGCCGGCTCAAAGTCGAGGATAGCGGGGCTAGAGGGGTATCCATATCACACTTGTAGTATCATATTTATTATGGCTAAAACTGGCACTACCAAAGCCTGTTAGTTGATGTTGATGTTGCTGTTTTTGTTGTGGTTGTTTGATTACTATGCAAAGAAGGCCAGCCGGTTGTTGTCGTTGTTATGGTTGTTGTTATTGTTGTTGTGGTTGTTGTTGTTATTGTGGTTGTTGTTATTGTTACTTCTCTCTGTGCCTCTGCAGTGTGTGGTGTTCGATTCGTTCGGTGTTCAGTTTCAATGTCAATGTCAAAATCGTTTCCGATCGCATGTTTGTATCAAGCACGCAGTGAAATTGCCGACACTGTTCCGAGTTGTTGTTGTTGTTGTTTAATAACACACACACATTACAACAATTTTGAGCATTATTGTAACTCGTTGACACAACTCAAAACTCTCATTGACTGTAACTATGACTAGTCAAATGTATTGTTTTATTCATTCCCATCTTTAGTTAGCAACAGATTAAAATTTATATATAGAGTTACTTTTTTTTATATGACGAATATTGTAAAACGTGTTACAACTTTAAAATTCGTAGAAATGCCTAGACGCATTTAAATTAAAATTCATTAAAATTGGGAACGACAACCTTTTTTGTATTCCAACTAAATGTATAGGTTATTATGAATTAATAAATTAGCTTTATCCCCTTTTTTTAATACGACGCATTTTGAGTAACGCGTGTCATTCCAAGTGAACTTTTAATTTGGGATATTGTTACAGCTTTAAAATTCATAGAAATGTCGAGAGATATTTGAATAAAAATTTATTAAATTGGGAACTAAATGTGTAGGTATATATGAATTAATAAATTAGCTTTATTCCTTTTTTTTAATACGACGTATTTTGGATAACGCGTGTTTTGGATAACACAAGGAATAAATTTTGGGAACTTTAAAATTCGTAGAAAGGTCTGGAGATATTTGAATAAAAATTTATTAAAATTGGGAACGACAACATTTTTATTAATCTTACTAAATGTATAGGTATCTATGGATTTATAAATTAGCTTTATTCCTTTTTTGTTAATACGACGCATTTAGGGTAACTTAACACAAAGAACTATTTTGGGATATTTAAATCAAAAGTTATTATAATTTAGAAAGGCAACATTTTATTTATCCTTACAAAAATATATCATCATATAAATAATTTTATTATTATTTTCATCAAAATCTGTCAAAAAGAACAGAATAAACATATTTTTTAAATGCTGCTCAAGATCTGTGAAAAAGTAGAAAATGAAATCCCTTTGTTTATCCATCAACAAGTTTCTTATAGTTCTTTTATAAAAAAAAGTAAAGTGTTTATCCATCAACATTTCAAAAAAGTAGAGTGTTAAATCGTTTTGATTTAGCCAGCAGCAGGTTTCTTACTGAATTTAGGGATTAACTGAGCATATCTGAATCGAAATCTGTCAAAAATAATTAACCTTTTTAAAATTATAAGTCAATTCACAATTAATGCCACATTAATTATTTTTCCGAATTGAACAACTCAATTAACAACAATTTTAAAATCTAGCGATATTAAAAGATTATATAGATCCACACTTGTCGAATAATGAAGGGTTAAAACCAAATAATTAACAGCAGATTTCTTACTAAATCTACAATTATCTATAACAATCTTAATGAAATACTGTGAAATCTAAATTTTCAACCGAACAATAGAATTTACTTTAAACTTAATTGTAATAAAAATCTGTAATAAAAGTGAGCAAAAATTTCTTTTAAAAATTACATGCTACTCAGTAACTATTTATAAATATTTATTCTCACCATTTCTTACTATATATTTAACTTAATTAAAATCAGCAAAATACTGCAGATAATCATGAATATCTCTGATAACACGTGTATCAAGTTTTAAAGACACGACTATTAAACTAATTGAGTTCATATAGACCGGTTAATGTAAAAGTAGTAACGTTATACAAAGTATGGATAGTTTAAAGTCCAAGAAACTGAAGACCTTGGTATGAAAATTTAATATTTTCAATTCACCCAAAGGCAACTGCATAATAAATTCTATTATGCAGATATATTATCTATCAAAGTATTCAGTTTATTAAATATTTAATTATGTTTTTATGTTCAGTACGATGTTGATAAGATAAAGTGAAATTAATATAATGGCAGCAAACAGATAAGATCGTACAATAAATTAGCTAGCAATATTGTAGCGTCATTCGAAAGCCATTAGCTTTATTAATCAGATTCACGATGATAAACTTTTACTTGCCAGCAGAAGTGCTCATCAATTAAATAGTTTCTAAAACGTAATATTTATTCGATACTTGAATTAACATGTGTTTCAAGGGTCGTCGGAATTGCTAATTGAGGAGCATCTTCTTAGCCACAATGTTCTATAGCAATTAAGTAGTTAAGCTGATTCATAATGCAAATCGTGTAAAGGCAAAGGTTGATTTTAGCATTTTACTGCAAATTATCTTTCTACATGGCAATCAATTAAATGAAATTACTTATCGTCTGGGGATACTTGATACCGCTCGTTTCTTAGTCAGATGGTAAAAAAGAGAATCCGCTTCTAACCGGAATAATAAAGCTGTTATATATTGTTCAAGGATGGGATGGAAAGGGAGACAGAAAGGGAGCTAAAAAGAAAGAGAGCTCTTATAGTAAATACCATAATTTATTCTTTGCCATAATCTACACTGTACAAAAATATTGTTCTTAAACAAGTTTTTATTTTTCCGAGAAAAATAATAACTTTATGGTGTCTTATATAAAATAAATAATTGTTAGGTCCAATATTATTTATTTTTGAAAGCTGTCTTTTATTTCAGTGTATAGAGAGAATTTCAGAATTTCGTTCCTTTTATACACAACGTCATAAGAATTCAGAAAAAAATAACTTTATTAATTTTGAAGATCAATACGAGTATTATTTATTTTTGAAAGCTGTCTTTTATTTCAGTGTAGAGAGAGAATTTTAGAATATCGTTCCCATTATACATAACGTCATAAGAAATCAGAAAAATTTAATACTCTAGGAAGAATAAGCTGAAAAGAGAGTGAAAGGGAAACTAACGAGGCAATTAATAGGAAATGAATATCGAAACAGAAATGTTAACTAGATTATATGTCTGGAATAACAAAGCAATTAAAATGAAATATACTATCTATAAATACTAGTAATTTAGCAAATTTAACACAAGTCAACTAGAACACTAACTAGATAATATAACCATAATTGGCATACCAGTATTATTTTGAGTAGTGGGAATACTTTTCTTGTTATTTGCACATTGTCCCAGACTATTGGACCGTGTTATGTTAACCAGTTAACAAATTCAACTGGTCAAAGTTGTCTGCGTTATTCATCGGGAACATTGTATTGTATACATATGTAGGGAATACGGACGAAAACACCCCGGATGCGGCTACTCTATGGAGATTTATACATCGAGAATCACTTGAAAGAAACCAAAACAAGAAAGAAAATTTATCTTCGTTGTGCCGAAGCTTTGATACCCTTGCAAAAAAAAAGTAGTCAAATTTCGACCGATCGTTCCGATGGCAGCCAAATTATATAGTCGACCAATTTTAGCCTAATTTTAATTTTCGAGCGATCGTTCCCAATGTTATAGTTTTATTAGTTGAAATATCTCGAATTAACAAAAAGGTTTTTCATACTTAAGTTAAATTTTCGTTAATTTTTATAATGGTTCGATCTAAACTAAATTTGTTCAAAATGCATACGACAATATCAAATGCTGATTCTGCAAATTTTTTTGAAATATCAAAAAGGTTGTTCATACTTAAGTTTAATTTTCGTCTAATCGTTCCTAGGGTAGGTATATGATATAAAGGTTTGATCTTAGCTAACTTTTTGGTCAAAATGTATACCACAACATCAAATACAGATTTTTTGAAATATCTCAAAAAACAAAAACGTTGTGCATAATAAAGTATGATTTTCATCGGATCGTTTCTATGGTAGATATATGGTTAATTTTAACCAAATTTGGTCAAAATGTATACCACAACATCAAATACAGATTCTGAAAATTTTTTTGAAATATCTCAAAAAACAATAAAGTTGTTCATACTAAAGTTTGATTTTCAACTGATCGACAGCTAAGATCAAGAAAATAAGTATATTCTTTGTATGCCACGCCTTTTTTTTATACCTTACGCATTTCGGTTCAAAATTCAAATACCCTCCGAAAGAGTACAAAAAAAAAGAAACAGAAACAGAACCCGAAACAGAAGTAATTCTCTTCTTATTCCCAGTGCTCTCAAGCTCTCAAGATGTTGTTCTTGCTGTTCTCAGTTGCAATTTGTTGCTTTTGTATAGTATACTTGTTATACTTTTATTTTTTATTAATAAACATTAGAAAACAATGAGCGACGGTTCTGTGCGCTCTCAAAAAGATATCTATGTATATATAGTATGTGAGCGATATCAGAGACCCCGCCATGCTTCAGAAAAACTATTTTGCGCGAGTTCCGTTCCGTAGCGACGTCGTGATGTCGACGGTTGACTGAAAGTCGACCCAGTCTCAGTTTTAGTCTCAGTCTCGCGCCGCATTTCGAGCGATTCGGAAGTGTTTTTTGAGAAACTGAACCGCACAAAATACAACACTCATAAAAATACTCATATATACGCTGCGCGTGTTACAAATCCAAAATAATTTTTGCTTATTATATATATTTTTATATATATTGTTCGACATTATAAATAAACAAAAATTGTATGCAAAATCTCTCTGCATCTGTTCGTGTTTTATCGCCAGAAGAATCGCAGCCAAGTTCGAAACAAAACGAAACGAAACAAGAAAAAAGTGTAGGAAGTGTATTTGTGAATAATTTTCGAATTCCCGTATATATTTGGATATAATTTCTGAATTGAGTTGAATCGAATTGAAATGAAATGAATTTAGTTGAATGGAATTGAAATGAATTGAATATCAAGTACATGGCTCAACAAAGTTTCGACACAATTAATTGAATTTATGTGTAACTTTGCTTTTCATTTGGATTCTTATTTTTTTTTTCGAATTTGCCTTGGCATCATATTGAAAATGGAGCACACACACACACACACACACAGAGAGAAACACACATTCTTTGTAGATCAAAGTTCAGCATTTGCTTTTCTCTCAATTTGGCCAGCACAATATGGGAAATATCATTATATTTGCACATATTACGCATACGCCCCATACGCCAGCCATCTGGCATGTTCATTGTTTTATCAACCGCAATTAATTGCTCTCCCTTTCTTTCTCTCTTCTCTCTCTCTCTCTCTCTCTCTCTCTCTCTCTTTTGTATTTGTTCAATTTTAATGAGTTTCCTTTGGGGCAAAGAAAGCATATTTATTTACATTTTATTAGCCATACGATTATTGTTGCCAAATCGCGTTGATGATATCACCCCACATAACCATAGTCCCCAGTCCCAACAGACCCATCATCATTATTTTCATCATCATCATCATCATCATCATCATCATCATTGTTGTCACTTAGGGACAACATACTCAGACTCAAGGGTGTGGAAACTTTATACAATTTGTAATGCAATACGCTCCATTTTGCATACAGTCCCATTCCAGATATACATATATATCTATATATACATATACAATAGAGTACCATCCATAGATACATAGAAAATAGAAACAGAAGCAACTGACAAAATGTGCGGGTGAAAAAAATAAATAATATTGAATAGAGTGTGTGTTTTATTCTCCCTATTCTTATCTTTCGGGGCATACAATTTACCTATCGGACATGGAAAAAACATCCCAAAATGAGTCAAAAGGTTGCGTCTGAGGGTTGGGCCCACAACCAACCTGTTGCGGTATCTGCAAGTATTTACCTTTATATAAAACAAGTCAACTTTTGTGCGGAAGGTTCTATTGTTTGAGGCTTAGTAATTGGAAAATTAATGTGTGCCCATTCGATTTTATATTATTATACGTCCAGTTAGATACACTAGAAAAAAAGACTAACTTCTAAAATCAAGAACATTCATCTTAAATATTTTGTTCTTAAAATAAGACCATTTTAAGACCAAATTAATAAAACTAAGGATAAACTAAGAATTAAAAATCTTAAATTGTTAAGAAAATATAAATATGTCATATTTAATATGAATATAATCGGAATATTTATAAAAAAAAAATCCAAAAGTATAAATATCAAAAAAAAAAAATAATAAGTTTAAAGTTTAAAAACCCCTGCCTTATTTTTGGTTTGAGAATTTAAGACTGTTTGGTCTTAAATTAAGAACTTATTCTTATTTGAAATGTTCTTAAAATCAAGATGTGTTTTCTAAATTTAAAAACTGTATGTTCTCGACGCATTTTTTAGACCAAAATTCTTAGTTCTGAAACCAATATCTTGATTTTAGAACATTTATTTCTATCAGTGTATATAATTGCGTCATGACATTTGCTATACAGACTTCTGTTATCAATAAATATTAAATTGCTGTAATCAATTTGGCATTTATTTTGAAAATTCATTAAAAACTAAAAGAATAAACTATTAAAATTAAAAAAATATGAGTGAAGTTTTATTGTTATCGTAATGAAAATTGTAATGCATATTTCTGCAATAAAAAGGACTCTAAAAAAGTTAACAACTGTAGGAAGTTGCCAATTTTATTGAACTTAAACTCAGGTTGAAGATTAAAAGAAACATATAAACGATACAATTTTATAATTACTGAATATTTTCGTTGATTTTTTATGCCCTACTTGGCACTAATTCTTGCAGTTTAAGCTGATTTCAGTTTAATTCAAAAATTTCAAGACAAGAACTTGTGGCGCAACTTCTTACAAAATTCGATACGACATGAAAATGGATTTGAGGGTCGTTGAACGTTGTAAAATCGAAATTTGCAAAAGGCATTTAAAGTATAAAACTTGATTTTGCTGAGTTGCAATTGCGTCTTTTTATTGTGCAAAATGCAGTATAATAATGACAAATGATTAAATAATTTAGAGATAGAATTCAATTAAATACTGACTTGGTTTCCTGAAATGAACCCTGAACTCAAATTACAAAACAGATATGGGACAGACTCTAATCACATCGAATCAGTTACACCATCTCATCTTGATTGAATTAAATTACAGAGTCGTTTCGTCAACCTCTGTCTAAAAAAAGATTATACACCCACTAAGATTATTCACACGTGCCGCAGTTTAAGTTCAATTTCAATTTCAATTCCTAGTCTGAATCCGAGTCTGAATCTGTTAAGTGTTAAAAGCTGATTATATATTCTCCTGCAACCTTGACGCTTGATAGATCCACAATGGAATTTTACGACTCATGATTATGATTTGTTTAAGTGCCTCGCTCGTTAAATTTTCTCTGATATTAAACACATTTCTTTTTCCCACTCATTTGTTTACACTACATCAAATCCACAATCTTCTGTTTATTTAAGCAAAAAAAAAAAGAACTGTTTACATTGGGCATCTTTTTTGCAAATATAGCAACTAGTTCAAACGTTTATAGCGGTTTTGGCATTTGAGATATTCATTAATCTGCATACCAAATTTCATGGCCCTATGTATTTTAGCTCCTGAGTTCACTCAAGTTATGTATGTTTACCTATGGAATATTTTAACTTAAATATACTACATCATCTTAATAACTTCTTAGTTCAAAAGCTTAATTTTACTAGAATTAATTTATTAATTTTCAAAGAGAGTCTTCTACTTTTATAAAGTTTGTTTTTGATCTTATTTAGTGGAATAGTTGTATTACCCAATTATGTATTTCTTTCAATAATTCTAAACTAAATTATTTTGGTTTTTTAAATATTTCATATACAATTTTTTTAGCTATATATTTTTCACATCAGCAAACTTTATTCTTTAAATATGAAATTCTTGGTTTTTTCTGTGACTATAATTCTGCGAAAGTTGAAGTCAAACTAATTTATTGCGCAAAAAAGGGGGGAATAAAATTTGTTGGGTATATTTTGCAAAATTTCGTAGAAAATTTATCAGCGTTCTAGACAAATTAGGCCATTATAAAATAGTCCGCTCTGATAAAGATTTAAAATTGTATATCGTTTCAGCATTTAACATAGTATAGATAATTGCTTAAGATTGATTAGAACGTGAGATAAATGTTAACTGTATTATATAAAATTTAATATCTCTGGTCGAGTCATTAATTTGTTGACTAGAACTTGAAAGTAAATAAATAGCCTTAAGATATGCAGATAGCCTGTAATTATGAGACATGCCAGCAATATATACTATATATTCTATATGTAAAATAAAGTTTTCATAGACAATATTATTACAATTTAGTTTAATTGATAGCGAGTGTCTTTCATCCCCTTTTTACAACCTGTGGTCAAGTGTTTCTATTCCCAAGGTTCCAATTGCATTTGTTATATACGGACAAAGCAACCTGCGGTTTAAGCCAACAACTGAAGGACAGTGCACATACATTGACATATTTATACTTGGCATGGTTATATTAATACGAATACCTTCTCAAAACTGGGATAGTCAGTTGCCCTCATTTGAAAGTTGAGCTACACCAAGAGAAAAAGTGCGTAATAAAAATAAATACTATCATATTATATTTTACTTTAAATAAAAAACGTATTAAAATTACATATAGTTATAGTACAAACATACTTAAATGTAAATTTTAATATGTATATAGTAAAACCAAAGTGAAAAACATTAAAAATGAAAAATACCATATTTAAGTAGTTTAGCAATAAATCATGGAAATGTATGTTTTGAAAATTCTGAAAATTTAATTAAATTGTATATACATTTTAAATAGTTAATATTTATTATAATTATTTTATTTAAATAAAGATCAGAGATATTTGTAATTTATTTAAATATTCGCTGACAAAATTTAAGTAAAAACAAAAAAATAAATTATATTTCATATGTATGTATTTGTTAGAAAGAAATAGAACACCCAGAAATTTAGTTCTGACTAAAGTTATTCAAAATTTGTATTTTAATGTATTATAGTTTATTAACTATAAAATGTTTATTTTATTTACTATTTTATATTTTATATTTTTTTATCAGAATTTTAGTTTTCACACTTCTGATTAAAGTCATTAAATTTAATTTTAAAATATTATGCTTTTTAAACTATGAAATGTTTTAATATAAAAATTTGTGTTATTGATTTTAAATATGATGGAATTTTAAATTAAATATGAAAGGTATTTAAATTAAATTTATTAACATTTATTTTTTAATTAAAGTGAACGTCAAATCAACAAAGTTAAATGAAAGTGCAAATATTAAAATTTCAGAGTATTATTCTCTACGTATATATACAATACGAGATCTCGTACTTGGATACACATTGTTTCCATCAATGCTGCTGACAGCTTTTGACAGGCTTTTCATAAAACTCAAGAATACGCGTTATAATTATAACAATAATCTCTTGAGCCATTAATTCAATGGTCACGTAGTAATAAAAAAATAAAATTCTAAAGCCAGTCTGAGGCTGCGGCCAGCAATTCAAAAGGAAGGAATTTCATTGCGCAAACTGTGACAAACGTTGTAAAGAAACTAAGAAAACAAAATAAAATGCAAATGCATAAAGCCAAGTCAAAAGCTAAAACAAGAAAAATGCACTCAGAAAAATAATCAAGATTTCCGTACTTAAACAGGCGATATTCAAATACAAACGATCTCAAAAGCTGTCTAAGTTCGGAATTTTCCAAAATGAGAACAAAAATCTTATTTCAAGATCGGTAAGATTTTTCTGGGATACTTTAAGTACATTTTGGGATTAATTCAAGATCGAAACATACTATTTTAAGTACCCAAAAATCTTGATCTAATCCTAAAATGTACTTGTTTCTAGTACAAAACATTTTCATATTTAATTTAATTCAATCTTTAAACATACACTAGTAAAATTAAGCAAATAACAAAATTAAATACCATTTAGTGGTGTTGTACTTTGTTGGTTGGCGACCTTTTTACTTTGTAATAGTTGCTGAATTAAACAACAATCCAAGCTTAAAGTCACCTTTGTGTCGGTAGAACCACTTGAGAATTGTAAGGCGCGACAAAGAAAAAAGCATATCCCAAAATGCACTTGTTCCTAGTACAAAACATTCTCATTCTTAAGTTCATTTCAATCTTAAAAAATATATTTTAAGTACAAAAAAATCATAAACAAATTTAGAGTATAAATACTATTGTTTCTGAAAATATCTTAATCAGACTCACAGATTTTATGACATGGTTTTATATATTCTGAATAAGTTTGGTTAAAATCGGACTATTATATCATAAGCTGTCAGTCGAAAATTTAAATTTTAGATCTATTCATACTTAATTCAAGATTTTTAGTACACAGAAATCTAAAAATTTTAAGAACAAAACGGGGTAAATTCAATGCCATATTTTTCTGAGTGTGCTAACAACAACAGGTCTACTTCAGATTCACTTTTTCGCGTTCTTAACTTCGACGGTCGCCGAACCGTCGACAATTAAGTGTTACTTAAACAGGTGTTGCTACCACTTCCACTTGCCCCTTCCACATTTTTAGGTTGCAACAACCGCGACGACGACGATAACAACAACGCACTTGACATGACGGTTCTTTTTGACCATTTTCAGTTGTTGTTTCTTTGCATTTCGCAATTTGTGCAATTTATTCTAGTCGCTGGTTTGTTTGACTTTTGGTTTGGAAAATCAAACAAATGTGATTTTTTCTTTTTCTTGTCTTTGTTTTTATCTGATCTACGCTCTTTGTCATACAATTCTTCATCATCTTCCATATCATCTTCCTCTTCTATGCGGCAAATTTTGATTACCTCAGCAAATGATTCAGTTGAGGTTGCTTAGCTATTTGAGGGAACTTGGCATCCAAATTATTTATTTTCCTTAAAAATCAATTCTTTTGTATTTTTTGAGTTTCGACAATTGTATTAAAATTTATTATACGTTTATATCAATTGTTTAGATCAAAACCAGAATCCTCTAAGCAAGTTTACTTGACTACAGGTTATCCTCTTGACAGGTGCTAAATAAACAAGCAACTTACTTTCTGACATCAGCTTTGCCAACTAGAATCTTCAAGACTCTAAATAAATTTGAATAATAGAAGATCGATTAGGAATTCTCTAGTTCTAATTAATTCCATTAACTAAACAATAAAATAGAAAATATACTTTTATAATCTAAATACAATGATATTAGGCATACGATTCTTTTAAAATAAAGTTTTATACAAAAAAATCAAATTATATAAAGACAAATTCGAATTTTCATGACATGAAAGAAGTTCGCTATAGAGAAGTTCAAATTAAAACCCAAAATTTAATAACACTTTTCAAAGTATATGTAAACACAAATCTTATTCTTTTAATAATAAAATAATATAGATTTTTTAAAGTATGAAAAACTACATTTTTAGTGTTTTCGAAAGTGAAGAGAAGTTGTTTGGAGAGAAGATTGTTACAGAGAAGTTCGTTTGAAGTAACATATGTAATTAAAACTCAAAGCAAATTGTTTGTCAATGAACAATTTCATTAATTAAAGATTATAAACAAATAAAGTACAATTTACACAAAAGTAAATATTATAAATAAGTTCAATAGAACCAGTTCTAAAAGTAAATATTGAGAATATTGTTACAGAGATGTTCGTTTGAGATAAAATAATTCAAAATTAATGGAATTTTTTTGTCAATGATCAATTTCATTAAATAAAGATTATAAACAAATAAAGTATAATTTACACAAAAGTGGATATTATAAATAAACCTTTTCTCAAAGTAAAGTATACACAACTCGGTGTAGTTTAAGCTACTAAATACAACTTATCTTTATTTACGCCTGATATTTGTTTGTTCATATTATTTACAGAATTTATAAAATACCAGAGGAATACCGCATACATATTTCTTTTTTTGGGAGCCTCTTTTGGGAAGGTCGTTTGCTGTCTTTGCTCTTCTTAATAATTTTTTTTCATAATTATATTTTTTTTTACGATTCGTTAGGGTTGTTGTTGTTGATGATTTGTTGATTCACCAGCTTAATGGTTAGTTGTTGTGATGTGTTGGTTCTTTTCGCCCAAATATGTCTACGACCCGGGTTTAAACTTGAAAAAAATCAGATATATTTTTTTATTCATTTGTTGAACGTCGCTCGATTGTTGACTTTTTGGACGACGCGTTTTGCATTGCCAAAAACCAAATTGATATGCCCTATTGTCATTGTTGTTATTTAATTTATTGGATTTTGTTTTTGTTTCTGTCTTTTTTTATTTGATTTTTTCGCAGTCAACGTCGCTGTCAGCGTCGCAGTCAGCGCAGCAGTTGGCTTCATTGAGTTGTTGCTTCTTCCGCAGTCAACAGCTGTTTTTTACAGTCTACGCGATTGCGCACATGCGACTCATTGGCTCATTGGCTCAGTGGTTGAGTGGTTGAGTGGTTGTGTGTCTGAGCGGTTGAGTGGTTGAGTGTTTTGTGCAATGGTTCAGCAGTTCATGATCTTGGCCCAAAGTTTTCGCTCCAATTACAGGCAATAAGCTGCAATGGCTTTTGTCATAATTTTAATTTCCCTCTTTTTTGTTTCTTGTAGACATTGTAATTAAACATTTATGTAAATGTTTGCCTTGACTGAGCTACAACAATAACTAATTGCAACGCAACAAAATTGTGCAAGAGACCTAAAAAAATTAACTAAACAGTTACCCAAACGATAAAAAAAACTCTTAAGCAACAATTGCGAAACGAACTGAAAACTAAAACCACAATTAAATAGAACAATTTAAAAAATTACCAACAACAGATGCACAGTGTAAACAAATAATTTGCAGTAAACAAGGCAATAAATTGAATAATCATTAAAATGGATAGCAGCAAATTATTAAAGAACGTTTATGGCATCGATATACACTTTAAAGATCTCGTTTATCAGGTTAATGTGCAGAAGCAAAAAGGTTCGTAATCAAGTTACAAGTTCACGCATAATTAATGTCAATATCTCACACTCGAATTGTATCTCATTAACCCACAAAACATTTTGAATTATCATTAATCTTTTTAAAAAATTCTTGAAATATTTTTATTGTTTTTTCTTCTAATTTTTTATTGCAGAAAAGAAGTCGGTGCTCAAGGGCATTACGGGCACATTCAAGTCGGGGGAACTGACGGCCATTATGGGACCATCGGGTGCCGGCAAATCTAGTCTTATGAACATTCTAACTGGCCTTACCAAAACCGGCGTTACCGGTACCATTGAAATCGGCAAAGCACGCAAATTGTGCGGTTACATAATGCAGGATGATCACTTTTATCCATTTTTTACCGTGGAGGAAACAATGCTGCTGGCAGCGACCCTTAAAATATCCAACAAGTGTGTCAACATGAAGGAAAAACGAATTTTGGTAAGACGAAAGTTTCTAAAGAAGTTGATAATTAATCAGAGACAGCTTTGATAAACTTTAGTAAGCTTTACAAAGACTAATCACATTAGGAATTCTTAAAACTTTAATCAAAAAGCTGTCAGAAGCTTTGAAAGCTTTGGAAAGTTTTAATAATTTTAAGTATGTGCTTTATAGACAGCTCTCAGAAGCTTTGAGTGCTTTAAATACACCCTTTAGTAAGCTTTTATAGCTTCAGAAAGATTAATCACATTAAGAATTCTTAAAAGCTTTAATCAAAAAGCTTTCAGAAGATTTGAGAGCTTTGGATAAGCTTTAATCATTTTAAATATATGCTTTATAGAAAGCTCACAGAAGCTTTTGAGTGCTTTAAAAAGTTTTGCAAGCTTATTTAATAATAATATAATAATTTTTTTTATATTTGCAAGCTTTATTAAATAAACTTTGAAGGCTTTAAGATTGCAAAACATCGTTAAGATTATTAAAGCACATTAATTGTTGGGTATTTAAATTTGAGCGTGTTTCTAGCTTCCAACTACACTTTTAACTTATTCAATGAACTTTGCAGATTGATCACTTGCTAAGCACATTCAAGTTAACGACAGCGAAACAGACGAGATGCTCTAAACTGAGTGGCGGTCAGAAGAAGCGTCTATCCATTGCCCTAGAGCTGATAGACAATCCAGCAGTGCTATTTTTAGACGAACCCACAACGTAAGTCTCACTAAAACCCATTAAAAGATGAATCCAAGGCAAAAAACCAGTTGCTGAGTAAATGTAACCTTGGAATTGAAATCATTTATAGGGGTCTGGACAGTTCATCCTCCTTTGATACCATACAACTGTTGCGTTCCCTGGCAAACGAGGGTCGAACCATTGTGTGCACAATCCATCAGCCATCGACAAATATATACAATCTGTTCAACCAGATCTACGTGCTAAGTTCAGGTCAATGCACCTATCAGGGCACGCCCCAGAATACAGTGATGTTTCTAAAAACAATCGGACTCGAATGTCCCGCGTATCACAATCCAGCGGATTTTTGTAAGTAATAAAAAAAACCTTAAAAATATATCTATAGATGAATGAAAATACCCTAGATATATATTTTATTAACCTGAAACAGCATTATTATCATTTCTTTTTAAATAAATTAATTTTAACTCTTTTTTATCTTAAAAACTCGTGATAATAAAACTTATATTTTTATTTAAGTTTGATCATAAAACGAGCCTAACAATATTGCATATAAAATTTTAACCTGGAGTTATATTTCCAATAACGACATAAAATCCGTGTTAAAAATATATATATTTGCATTTAATTATTGTTTCTAATTTTTAGAGCAAATATTTATATTATTATTTCTAAGTAAATTTTGTTATTTAATTTTAATTTTTAAGAAGAGGTAAACTAATTTGTTTAAAATAAGAATAGAATTAAATTTATTCTTGTGAAATTTATTTATTACTTCAAAAATTGTTATTTATAAAAAACAAATTTTTAAATTCATAATCATTACGATCTGTGCTTTCAACTAATGTCATTTTACACTTGACAGTGCTGGAATGCGTGAATGGTGACTTTGAGGATCATACGGAGGCTTTGATCGAGGGTGCCAAGGACGCCCGCTGGAGATACGATCAGCAACTGATGCAGGATGAAGTGGAACCACCAACTGAGGCCCAAGTGGCCAAGTTCAATGAATCCCAGACACAGGGACAACAACAACAACAACAAACAACGGGCAAACCTAAAATGCAACTACAAAAGATGGAATCAGCAAAGGAGCTCATTAAACACACATATCCACCGCCTGAATGGATGCGACTCTGGCTGCTAATTGGACGTTGTCATCTGCAGTTCTTCAGAGATTGGGTAAGATAATCTTGACACAATGACAATAAGCTCTTAGGCAGGCATCGCAAATAAGAGTTAAAGAGTTTCTTTTTGGATGAGGTATTCAGTAGAAAACGTATTAAAATTTAATTTTCAATCTTGATTTTAAAATTAATTTGAAATCTTACTTTTTATCTAAATAAAGCTAATTTTTATAGAATAATAAATTTTCCGTTTTTTAAAACAATTTCCCTTTTTTTTAATAATTGTGTATTCGGAATCGCGTTTTATTCCTAAGAGACTTAAGAGTGGCATGACGAGGAATCGAACCCAGTTATTTTCCGAACTTAAGCTCTATTTACAGCCTCACTATAAATAGTTTAAAAAAAACTGAAATTTTTGAGGAATAAGCATAAAAAAAATATTTTTAACAGTTATTTATTTATTTTTTAAATAAAATTTAATAATTATTTGTAATTTAAAAAAAATCAAATTATTATTATTTGATTTTTATTTTTTCAGTCTTATATTAAAATTTTTGATGATTTTTGTTAATAAAAGTCTTTAAAAACTATTATTTTTGAGAAATAAAATAAAAGTCTTTAAAGGCAAAACATTTTTTATGCTTGAAACAAAAATTGCACTTGTTCTTAAGGTTGATTTTTTTTAGCTGAATTTTTGATGAATAATTATTATTTTCAGTCCCTGGTATCTAGAGCCAAAAAATAGAGTTAAACATATTTGAATGTTGTTAACAAAAGCAATTTAATTTAATTTGTAAAATTATAATTTTCTTCTTCACTTTCCCAGACCTTAACCTATCTGAAACTGGCAATGCACATTCTCAGCGCCATAATGATTGGACTCTTCTTTGGGGACTCGGGCATCAATGCAACGAAGCAAATATCTAATGTGGGCATGATTTTGATACACTGTGTCTATCTCTGGTATACCACCATAATGCCGGGAATATTACGATGTAAGACAATTAGAACATTCTTTAAATTTCAATTCCGTTTTGCTTAACTTCAGCTGATTGGTTGCAGATCCATTGGAAATTGAGATAATCAAAAAGGAAACCTTTAACAATTGGTACAAACTGAAAACCTACTATGTGGCGACAATGATAACATCTACACCAGTTCATGTGAGTACACAACAGATAAGACTATAAGACTATAGATAAGACGATAGATACGACTATAGACTACACATAAGATTGTTAATAATCTACTCGGTGGAATATAATAATGCAAAGAATTTAATCTATAATCTAAGACTAAAGATTACATATAAGATTGTAAATAATCTACTATATTAATCACAAATTACGAATCCTAAACGATTAACACAAACTAATGATTAAATAATTAATTAAAATTCGGTTTCTATCTCATTTATTAATTCTAAACCTTTCTTTTATTTGCAGATAATCTTCTCCACTGTTTATATAACTATTGGATATCTGATGACGGATCAGCCCGTGGAAATGGATCGTTTTGTCAAATATTTGCTGACTGCAGTCGTGATCACAATATGTGCCGATGGTTTGGGTGTATTCTTGGGAACTATACTTAACCCAGTGGTAAGTGAAAGTCAATAAAGTGGAGCTTACATCATATTATAAACCATTTTATTCTTATTTCAGAATGGAACCTTTGTTGGCGCCGTTTCTACGTGCTTTATGTTAATGTTTTCGGGTTTCCTCATCCTTTTGACCCACATACCACATGCCTTGCGATTTGTTGCCGCCCTTTCGCCTTTAAGATATGCCCTGGAGAATATGGTAATCTCATTGTATGGAAACCAGCGTGAAAAGTTGGTTTGTCCATCCAGCGAGTTTTACTGCCATTTCAAGTAAGTTTTCATATTCAACAAAACAATTTAACTCATATTAATAAAAATTCCTTTTATTTAATAGAAATTCCATCACAGTGCTGCGTCAATTTGGCATGGAACACAGTGATTTTGGCTTTAACATCATGATGATTCTCGCCCAAATAACGCTATTCAAAATCTTGGCCTATTTCACACTTAAACATAAAATCAAATCAATTTGATTTGTTTGTTTGTTTGTTTGGTTGGGAATGCCTAGTACGAGTATTTGAGCTTAATATAATAATAATAATTAATTAAATGTGATTTCATGTTACTTATCGCTTAGTTCAAGTGAACTAAATATATATATTTTACATCGGCGTGTGATACTTTAACTAATGCTACCTGTTGTTGTATAATTACATACATACATACACCCATACACCCATACACACATACATATTGTAGGCATAGCGAATATATAGATTTTATACGGTTATACATTTTCATAGTACTATACATAATGTATATATGTCATTTGGTTAGATTTTCTTTGTTTAATTAGCTGTTAGTAAGAAATTTATGTATGTACGAATAAAATGGAACAGTTCAAAAATAATGCGATTATGGTTTTATTTACTCTACAAAATCCTCTTCTAAGTTTTTAAGCAAAGGTATGATAAAAAGATTAAGTAACTTTATTTCAGCTGATGAATTGTATTTGTGAACATGTAGCTTTTGAAATTCAAGTTCAAATTGGACTAAAGTTTGGCGCGCAACATAAAATACCTTCTTCAGCCCTGGCAAACTCATCGACCGACCGCCACAATATGTCGACCATTCGGATCCAAAAATGGTACATACCCCAAAATTTATAAGCAAATTTAAATTGTTTAATTTTGTAATAAGTTTTTAATTAAACACAGAATATTAATTCGAAATTAGATAAAATGAGGGTGAAGGTTTTTATGAAAGCAGAGTTCTTCAATTTTTGGGGAAGGAACATACATATTTCATTTAAAAAAAAATAACGAAATTTGACAAAAATCTAACGAAAATATTGCTAAAAATTTTCAAAATTCTAGCTTCAAAATTAAGTAAAATATAAAATAGTTAGTTTTTGGGAAAGACCCTATTTTCAACTATCGCACTTTTATGGAATTGAAAGGTTGCCAGACGATCAAACTATCGGTATTTTTTCTGGGAGTCAAGGTTGCCACCTACTACTAATTAGTAATAACATCCCTGTGTTGTCTAATACAAACTGTGCACGAAAGGAATACGTAAATAAAACATATTTTAAGCGCTGATTAAGCAGAAATTCGGAGCAAACAACAGGTGTATAATAAATAGAAAATGTTTCGCTCTAGTTTTGATAGAAATCTGGGTAAGTGACGCATTTCAGATAGCAGATAAATAGGCGCAAAGTGCAACAAAAGTGACTCATCAAATACGAAAAAAAAGAAAGAATACGAGTCTAACAAAAAAAGGCGAATGAACTTGAAGCGCAATTAAAATTTGCAACATGCTAAGATTAAATTGAATTGTCTTTGTCTCCAATTGACAGAGAATGCCACAAGCCACTTGCGCCTGGAACCAGATTGGCCCTCGATTCTCCTGATCTGCGATGAAATCAATCAAAAAGATGTCACGTAAGTTCCTCCAACAATTGCAAAAGTAAAGAAAAGAAATGTTATAGAATTTGTTAATTACAGGCCCAAAAATGCATTTGCCGCAATCAAAAAGAAAATGAACTCCCCGAATCCGCACTCGGCATGCTATTCCCTTCTCGTCCTGGAGAGCATTGTCAAGAACTGCGGTGCTCCCGTGCATGAGGAGGTTTTCACCAAGGAAAACTGCGAGATGTTCAGCAGCTTTCTGGAGCAAACGCCCCATGAGAATGTGCGCCAGAAGATGCTGGAGCTTGTCCAGACCTGGGCCTATGCATTCCGCTCCTCGGACAAATATCAGGCCATCAAGGTGAGTTGCCTTCCCTGAGGATTCCCACACCAACAGAGTTACGAGAAGTAATTCTATTTTTTAATCAGCACCTGACAATCTTAACTAAACAAATAGTTTCATTTAGTGCAGTTCTTTCAGTACCCCACAATTATTTGATATATGTAGTTAGTTAAACTATTTAACAAACACAAAATTCATTTGCAATTTGTCTAAATTTTAAATTTAAATTAATTGCAACTTGGTTTATTTTTTCAATTTTTAAAAAATACAATATTTGGGAATTTCTTAGTGGTGTTTGTATACACCACCAAAAGTTTATTTATTTCCCTAGCACTACATATTATTTAAAATTTTATATGGGATTTTCATGTCCACTAAAATTTTTGGTCAATTTTTTCTATCACCAAAATTTTAGTTGGAATTTATTTATCTCCACTAAATTTTCAGTGGTGATTTTTGTACCCACATATTTTTAGGGGATTCCCAAACAACTATTTTGAACCACAAAAATTCTACATAGTTTAAGGAGAGGAGTTTTACAAATTAACTAAGCAAACAATTCTCAACCATTTTGGGCATTTTTAAAGCCCCTTCTATGTTTCAGATTTCTGTTTTTATTTACTTTTAATTAATAACTCTATTTCAATATTTTACGTAAGTGACAAGTTATAAATTATGTTCCTTCTGTCTCGAATTAAATTAGGTTTAAACCTAATTTTCTTGAAAATGCCAAAAAACTTCTCTATAGCGAATTCCTATAAAATATGAATTGATAACAAATATTCAGATTATTATTAACCCCATTAAATCTTGAAAAACGATTTGATTGAAACACATTCCTATAAATTCCAGGACACCATGACCATACTAAAGGCCAAGGGACACACATTCCCGGAGTTAAAGGAAGCGGATGCGATGTTCACGGCGGACACGGCGCCCAATTGGGCGGATGGCAAGGTGTGTCATCGCTGTCGTGTGGAGTTCACGTTCACCAATCGCAAGCATCACTGTCGCAATTGTGGACAAGTGTTTTGTGGGCAATGCACGGCCAAACAATGTCCACTGCCCAAATACGGCATTGAGAAGGATGTGCGTGTCTGCGACGGTTGCTTTATGTCCCTGCAGCGTCCTACAACTGGAGCCAAAACAACTCCGAGAGTTGGCGATACGGATCTGCCGGCGGAATATCTGAATAGCTCGTTGTCACAACAGGTGCAGGTTGGTTCTCATTATGGTTCGCAAATAACAGTTATTTAAAGACCAATTAAGCAGAGGTTATACATAATATATATAATAATATATAAATGTATAATTTAATTAATCTGCATTTATTGTAAAGTCGCAAATCTATTCTGACAATTTTTATCTTTTGTTTGTTGTATTAACGCAAATTTTTAAAAATAATAATTGTTTTTTGTCTTTAAATTCGTAAATAATAATTATTTAGAATTTTGATTCAATTACGAAACTACATTTATAAAAGATTTTAATTTAAAAAAATCAGCAATTATTCTAAACAGGGATTAAAACCGCAACGAATATCGGTTTCAGTTACGGTTTCGGTTATGCTCGAATTAAGGTTTTCGGTTAACGGTTATGCAAAATCTTGGAGTATCGGTTTCGTAACGGTTATCGGTTTTTTATAACTTTCAGTTTAAAAACACCGGTACGGTTTCGGTTCACAAAAAATATAAAAATTAAGGTTCTCGGTTGTCCAAAATAAGTAGCGTTATTCATTGTTTTACATGAGAAAAGACTAAATGATTTTATTAGCCACTAAAATAATGTTATCTGGTTACTGGAATGGTCCTGCGTAATGTCGATTTTATTACAATTTGATCTGATATATATTTTTTAAATTTGGTTTGAACATTTCGATTATTTTGATTTTACTGATTTAAACATTTTGCATTTTGAACATTTTTGAAAATCTAATTTTTTAGAAATTTTCCAGTGTTACCCCTTATAATTTTTCGAAAAAATTCAAAATTTTCGAATTTTGAAAATGAAAAAAATTTAAATGCAGAACGAATTTAGAGATAAAAACATGCTCAAATAAACATTGCGCATGGAAATTGATTGAGTTTTGACAAAGTTATGGCAGTTCAAAGTAATAAAAGTTGATCAGTAGCTGCGACGGTCAGAACCGAAATTAACCCTTATAAATGAATCGGTTACTGAACGGTTATTTCGGTTTAAAGAGTTTCGGTTTATGGGTTTCGGTACAGTGTTTCGGTTTCGGTTACGGTTTCAGTTACGGTTGCAAATTTCAATCGGTTTTTACCGGTTATAGGCTACGGTTTCGATTAAGGTTTTAATCCCTGATTTTAAAGTTATCTATAAAAATCATATGCTGAGTGGAAAGACAAAATATTTAAATATTATTATAAAATAATTTGACAAATTTGCGAGTTAAATTTATTTAAATAACTGTTACTTGCGTTCCTTGGCTTAAGCAGCAAAAAATAAATTAAATCTTTTTCTCTTCCTTGTTGTCCAACGAGAAGACGCCGGCGCGGAAAAGCGAACAGGAGTTGAAGGAGGAGGAGGAGCTGAATCTGGCGCTGGCTTTAAGTCAATCAGAGGCGGAGCTGAAGAAGCAACCGATCACGTATCGCATGCAACAACGTTCCCCCAGTCCGGAGGCAACGCAACCGCAGTTGGCAGTGCAACAACAACAGCAGCAACAACAACAGCAGCAACAACAACAGCAGCAACAACTGCAGCAGCAGGAGGAAAGCAATCCAGAGTTGGCCAAGTATTTGAATCGCAGCTATTGGGAGCAGCGCAAGATTAGCGAGTCCTCATCCATGGCCAGTCCATCGGCACCAAGTCCCATGCCACCAACACCACAACCCCAACAACAACAACAACTGCAACAACTACAACAACCACAACAACAACATCAACTGACAATGCCAAAGACTGCAGATGAATTGCAAATTGCCGAGTTCGCCGGCAATATGCGCACCCAGGTGGAGATCTTTGTCAATCGCATGAAATCGAACTCGAGTCGTGGTCGCAGCATCTCCAACGATTCCTCAGTGCAAACATTATTCATGACCCTCACGTCATTGCACTCGCAACAGTTGAGCTACATTAAGGAGATGGATGATAAGCGCATGTGGTTTGAGCAGCTCCAGGATAAGCTGGCGCAGATTAAGGATTCACGCGCTGCTCTCGATGTGTTGCGTCAGGAGCACGTGGAGAAGCTGCGTCGCATTGCCGAGGAACAGGAGCGTCAGCGTCAACTGCAAATGGCCCAAAAGCTCGAGATAATGCGCAAGAAGAAGCAGGAATATTTGCAATATCAACGACAACTCGCATTGCAGCGCATCCAGGAGCAGGAGCGTGAGATGCAGCTACGCCAGGAGCAGCAAAAGGCCCAGTATCTGATGGGACAGACGGCGCCGTTTCCCTACTTGCCAACCACAACGGTTGGTCCACATGGTTCGCCATCGCATCAGCTGAACAATGTGTATAATCCTTATGCCGCTGCTCCGGCTGGTTATGCGGCTCCAGCTGCAGCTCCTGCTGGTCAGTTTGCACCACCTGGCATGTACATGATGCAGCCACCGCTGCCCGATAATCCATATCCCAATCCTGGCCAGGCCATGATGTCGCAACAAGTTCAAGCGCAGCCTCCACCACAATCCCAACCACATCTGGCCCATGTTATGTTGCAACAACAGCATGTGGTGCAATCGCATCCACCGCTACCCAATGTCCAAGTTCCACCACCACAGGCTCCTCCACCACAACAACAGCAACAGTTGCCTCCTCCTCCTCCTCAAGTCGCTGCACCACCTCAACAACAACAACCACTACCAGTATCAGCACCATCCGCTGTGGACGCTTCAGTCGTCCAAGCTGTGGCTGCTGCTCCTGCACCACCACAAAACGAACCCGAACCAATTCCTGCTCCCGCCAAGGCGGCCGAACCCGCCACCGCGGAGCTCATTAGCTTCGATTAAAGCCACATTTGTTAACGTTATGCTCTATAAAAGTAACTAATCAGACTTTGTTATGCTGCTCACACTTTTAAGATCAGAGAAAGTACTGCCAGAATTTTGATAGTTAAAATTAGCCAGACTTAATAACAAAATTAAAAGAAAGCGAAGAAAATGGTAGAACTAAAAACAATATACTAAAAAAAAACAAAGCTTAAATGCACACAAAAAACGAGAAATATTTTGTGCTCTTATAGATTTGTTTTTAACTTAAAAAACTATTAGATATTTCAAATATTTCCGTTATAAATTGAACAAAAAAAGGTAACAGTAATTGGTAGGATATAAACAAAATGCTAAAAAAAAAACCAAGAACACGAAAATAGCGAAATATTTTGTGGTCTTATAGATTTCCTTTGATTTAAATAGTAATACCTATTATAATTGGAGGATTTGGAAATTGACTTGTTCCTTAAATACTTGGAGCTCCTGATATGGCTTTTCACCAATAAATAATATAAGATTTTGATTATTACCTCCAGCTTTAGAAAAAACTTTTAGATATTTCTAATGTTTCCCTTTTAAATTGAAGAAAAAAAACCAACAAAAATTTTGCTTATAGTTTTGTTTGAATTTTAGCTAAGAAATATATAGGCATTTCTTTTTATTTCTATCTTTTTTCATTATATAAATTTGTGATTCCTTTTTCAAATCTGTCCTGTTATTAACTGTCAAAAATTCTGGAAGAACTGTTTGATCTTAAGAATGTAAAAAAAGATGAAGATAACATTAACAAAGTCTAAACGTAATCACCAAGCGTAAACCGCATGTTATTCCAAAATTAACATTATTATTATTACTATTATTATTATATTGTATACGTAGTCAAAAAGAAGAAATTCAAGATCGGTTCTAGCATTTCTTGAGCAAATTAGACAAACTAACGTTAGAGAGCGGGATTAAATCCTACAAATCTTTTACAAATTATAGCAGGAACCGGTCTTGATAGTAAACATTAAAAAAAAAAAAAACTTTCGACTACTTTAAACATTTTAAATAAAATAAATTTCTATACATAAACGTGTCTTGATGTACTGAATAATTTACGGGAAAATTGGAATTGCGAATTCTAAAATAAACTGCAATTCCAGTTCCGAAAACAATATTTTTTTATTTAAATTAAAAGAAAACTACACAACAAAATTTGTTATTTTTTATTTTTCGGGTTTAATACATTTCTTATAAATTTCTTATAAATTATATATTTATACTTATTTTACCACTAAATAAAAAAAAATATAAAGAAAATACTTTCAACTACTTTAAAAATTTTAAATAAAATAAATTTCTATAAATAAAAGTGTTTTGATGAACTGAATAACTTACAAAAAAATTGGAATTGCAATTCTAGTTCCAAAAATAATTCAGTTGAAAATATATTTTTTATTTAAATTAAAAGAAAACTACTCAACATAATTTGGTATTACATAATTTTTTATTTTTCGCATATAAATATATTTCTGGACGTTTTACAATTTATATATTTATATTTATTTTTCCATTAATAATATTAAAAACAAGACAATTTATAACTTCGCATCTGACAAGGCGGCGACGCCGGGAAGATTTTTACCTTCGAGTAACTCCAAAGCAGCGCCGCCGCCAGTGGAGACATGGGAAACTTGATCCGTGCCACCGAAATTCTTACAAGCTGTCGCCGTATCTCCGCCGCCAACAATTGTGGTGGCGCCTTGGCTTGTGGCACAGATAATGGCCTCCAGCATGGTCTTGGTGCCATCAGCGAATTTCTCATTCTCAAATAGACCGGGTGGACCGTTCCAAACGATAGTCTTGGCCTTTACAATGGCCGCATTGAATTCTTCAATTGATTTCTCACCAATGTCGAGGCCCATAAAATCTTTGGGTATTCCTTGCTTTACATCAGCCAACTTGATTTCACCGGGATCTTTGTCGATCTTTTGTGCACATTTAAAGTCGACGGGTAACATTATTTTGACATTCTTCTCCTTGGCCTTGTTCATGAGATCATTGATCATCTTGGCGCCCTTCTCGTCAAACAACGACTTGCCAATCTCCATGTTGTTGATGATCTTGAGGAATGTGAAGGCCATCCCACCAGCCACAATCATTTGATCCACCTTGCTTAATAGATTGTTTATCAGCGGTATCTTGTCCGCAATCTTGGCGCCTCCTAATATAGCCAAAAAGGGTTTTTTTGGATTATCCAGCGCCTTGGCAAAGTACTCCAATTCCTTGTCCAGCAGGAAGCCAGCAGCTCGCACTTTGTAGCCCTCGCCCATCATTGAGCTGTGGGCACGATGAGCTGTTCCAAATGCGTCATTTACATAGATGTCACCCAATTTGGCCAACTTGCAACGGAACTCGTTAATCTTCGCCGGATCAGCTTTAATCTTGTTTCCCTTCTCATCCTTGGAGCTGCCCGTTTCCTCGGGATAAAAGCGCAGATTCTCCAGCAGCATAACGGCTCCCTTGGGTGGATTCTCTGCTGCTTCCAGTGCCAATTCGCCAACACAGTCGTCTATAAAGCACACTGGCCAATTCAGCACCTTTTCCAGCTCCTTAGCCACAGTTGACAATGAGAATTCCTTCTTCTTCTTGCCATCCGGACGCCCCAAGTGCGATGCGAGTACCTGCGATCAAAGATCAGCATAAACAAGGTCGAAGATTTGATACCCTTACAGAATCCTGTCGCAACGGTTACCGGTTTTTTGTGTCTTTCGGTTTCAAAATATAAAATGCTGCCACACAGAAAAAAATTAAAGTCTGGCAACCTTTCAATAAAAGTCCCATATTAAAAAATAGTGTTTTTTTCCAAAAAGGGTATTTTTTCTAATTGTCTTTTTTTTTTTTTTATGGGACAAAATTTGTTTATTAGTGCTAAATGTATTTATTTTCACATAACTTAACAATATTTTTTTTTATTCACTAGTTTTTATATATGGGTGAATAATAACATAAAATCGCTAAATTTGGCTGTTCACTGAAATAGCAGTTCTTAATAGCAGCTTCTTAATATTGAAGCTAGAGTTTTGAAAACTTTTTGCAGAATTTTTGTTAGAATTTTGTCTATTTTCTGCTGTATTTTCTTTTTAGAAATAAACTATACAACTTCTACCCCCGACGAATGACGAACTTCAAAAATACACAACTTTACAAAAATTATCACCTTAATTTTATCTAATTTCGAATTGAAAATGTTCATCACATTATTAATTTATTGCCAAATTCCCACTAAATAAGCTAAAAATTAGTTCACATTTGAATTTTGCGAGCTTTTTTCACCAGAAACAAGATAGTTGGCAACGCGGCCACAATTTACAGTTAAAAGCACACAATTGAAATTTGCACAGCTGCTCCATAATAGCAGCGCAATACGCTGTTACACATTTCGTGACAAAATTATAAAGCCCTCTGCAACAGTATGATAAAAAGAAGCTTAACTTACCACAGATCTACAATCGTGCTCCAGCACGTGATGAATCGTTGGCAACGCGGCCAGAATTCGTTGATTGTTTGTTATTTTGCCATCCTTCATGGGCACATTGAAGTCGACACGCATAAACACGCGCTTCCCGGAGACTTCCACATTTTTCAGGCTCAACTTCTTTGGCAGTTTACCCGCATCAACTTTACATTCCGGCTTATTGACAAAAGATCGCAGCACTTGAAATTTACAACCGTGAACTAAAAATTTATTTTGATGTGTTCCGTGGTTCACAATGGATTCCACTGCATTGCACAGACTTTGCTCCAAATGAAGCATCTCCTTCGCTTGTAACTGGTAATTTTTAGTATAATATACAAAAATAAATTTCACTCATAAGCAGTTATGTCATAGTATTATTAATATCAAACTGTTGAAAATCACTTTAAATTCAATCCATCACAGTAGTTCACAATTATAAGCGGCACTAAAGGTGTGGCCAGCTTAGTACAATTGATTAAATCCCAATTAATCGATCTAATTTGACCAACTACTTTTAATTGCTATTACTTGCGATATATCGATAGTAGTTTCATTCATGTTCGACATCTTGACATCGATAAATGTTCACAGCTGTTCCATATTTGCAGCGCAGTACGCTGCTCACGCAAATAATAAAATATTAATATTTTTATTATATTAGTATTAAGTACAAAACAATAAAATTTGATGAATAAATCGTATTTCCAAAAGTTTTAGAAGAAAGCAAACAGCGGATGAATATGCTGATGATATATTTTTAGAAAGTATTGCTTAGTATGTGTAGTATTTATTACGGGTGCAGTTGTGAGCTGCATACCTAGCCTTTTATGTGATAAGCAAAAAGGAGGGAAACACAAAGAAGCATACTTATATTTGTTCACTTGGAAATTTCGAAAAGATAATTGTAAAGTCACGCCAGCATTAGCATGGGTGGCGGTGATCTGGTAAGTAACCAAATCACTATTGCCAGCAATGCCAAACCTACAACTTGTGCTATTTGTATTCTGTTGAACAGAACTTGAAGAAATCATGGCATCCGCATACAATGAAGAACCAGGAACGTGTCTGGAAAGCGGAGCAGGCCAAGCAAGAGGAGGAGCGCAAATTGAGTGACCTACGCAAGGAAATCAACGAGGAGCGGGATCGCGAGGAGCTGAGACGCTTGGGCGAAAATACCGGCGTTTTGGCCAGCAGCCATGGAGGCGAAGCGAAGCTCGAATGGATGTACAAAAGTAAGTAAAATAGTAGTATAGTAAAGTAAAGTAGTAGTAGTTGTAAAATAGTAGTGAATGCATCTGTGGCAGAGAGAACCCGACCGTAAGAGACTCTGTAGCTACTGTACTGTACCGATCAAAGCACACGTCAGTGTTCTCGACTTCTTGCTTTGCTTGACCCTGCACAAAACTATTGCATAACTTTACAGCTCATTTAGAGCTCCGATCGTTCTGGAATTGTGTAGGGCATAACATGAACACGATACTTATACTTAAAACCATAAGTGATATATAAATATATTGTTATATTTATTTATTTCAATATAACATTTATTTTTCAACTTAAAAAATTCTTACTTCTAAATTTTATAAAAAACAGTTTTTTAATTGAAAATAAAAGTTACTCAATAAGAGTTACTTTCAAATTTTTGTAATACTTTACTTTTCTTAAAATATATCAAAATAACATTTACAAATATGCATAGAAGAGTTTGTAAATTTTTAATTTAATATCAAAATCAAGTGATATTTCGAAAACTTTAAATAAAAGTTTAGACATAGTCATATGTACTTACATACGTATAACAATCTTTCACGGATTTTTATAATGAAATGATAAAAAAATGCGCATTTATATAGTTTTTTTTTCGATTTGTGGGGACGTGTCATTATAAGCATATAACCTTGATCTGCTTAGAATATACAGAAACCTATATACTATATTTGCTGTCCATAGTTTTTGTAGACTCTGAGATTTAGAACTTACAAACATATTTAATACAGACGGACAGAGCTGATAAGAATATTTTTGCATATCCGCAGAAAGATCCACCGTCATCGTCAGAAATATTATACCAGAAACTTCTTCAAGAAACTTACTCATAAAATAATTTTTGAAAGTTATCATAAATATTAATTTCATAAATTTGTTCGCTTATTAATAAAAATGTTTATATATAACTGGTCAAGAAAGTGTGTTGACAAAATAAAAATATTAACATATTTGTTTATTTTTATTTTTTAAAAATAATTAGTTTCTATGAAAATTATTTTTCTTCAACCTTAGAATAATAAATAAGAATCAATATAAATACTAATACAAAATAGATATTTTTAGCAAGAGAAATTGTATAAATTTTTGTTTTTGTCAAAACATATTCTTGATTAACTTTATATAGTAGTTGGCACAATTATTTTGACCAAAAGGTCACTTGTCCTATCTATTTATTTACATATATCTGATTTCAAGCACTGAAAAAAATGTGAATAAATTCTTATAATAGTAAAGAATACATTAATTTAATCGAAAAGTTTTCTTAGCAATTAATAAATTATTTTAAATTTAAATTTAATAAATAATAAGGAACTCAACCAATTTTTACTTTAAAAGCCTTTTGAAACGGAATTTAATTTAATTTAGCTTAGCGTTTATTTAACCATTTTAAATTAGCTTAAATCTAACTTTAATAAATAATAAAAAACATATAAAGTTTATAATTTCTAGACCTTTTGGAGCGGAATTCAATAACCTTGAAAATTAACTTGCATTATTCCAAATCGTATAAAGAAATGTTATTGTTCAAAAGACTTGCCTTATCTTTATTCCTACGGCAATATCAGTGGTTAGTTTTACTTATACGAGTAACTCGATTGTTTTTTTCTTTTTTATATATAAAAAAATATATTTTTAGATATTGGACATTCTTGTTTTTTGTCACATTTTAAAAGTCCATAAAATATAAGAGATTAATGTAATTATTATAATTGCAGACAGCGCAGAGTTGATCAATCGGGAGGAGTATTTGCTTGGCCGCAAGATAGACAAATCCTTTGAGCAGTTGGAGGCGGAGGAGCGTCGCCAGGATCAGAGTGCCTTTGGCCTCAAACAGTCCATAAATCACGTGGAGCACGAATGTGTCCCCTTCTCCATACGAGAATACCGCAACTTGCAGTCCACGGAGCAGGTGGACATGCAGCGGAAGACAATGGAGGATCCGCTGATGCTCATCAAACAACGTGAAATGGAATCGCGACGCAAATTGCTCGAGAATCCTGTGAAGCTCAAGGAAATCCATCGCATTCTCAAAACAGAACGTGAACAAGCTGCCAAACTTAATAAAAAGCCCAAAAAGAGCAAGAAATCCAAGAAAAAGAAGAAGAAAAAGGGAGGCAGCGATGTTGACAGTGATGACAGCGATAGCGATGATGATTTGGACAAAAAACTGGCACGTCAGATGAAAAAACTGAAGGGCGAAGGTAACACAAATGACGATTTTAAGTTGGACAAATTGTTGGATGCCAAATATCGCACGTTGACCAAACAGCTGGACATGGCAACAAACCAGAAGAAGCCCAAGTGTATTAAGAAGTCGAAACGTCGCAATGACAGCAGTGAAGATAGCGACAGTAGCCAGGAGGAGCCGGAGGAGCCCAGAGGAGGACGTGCTAGAAGCAACAGCAGTGATGATGAGCGGATTAAACAGAAAGAGGAGCAGAGAGGAAGGCATGAGAGCAGCAGGGGAATCCGAGCAAGACCTGGCAGAAGACACAGCAGCGAGGGAGGAAGAAAGGATCACAGAGGAAGACGTGCTGGAAGCAATAGTAGAGAGAATGAGCGGAGAGGAAGACGTGAGAGGAGCAGAAGTGAGAAGGAAGAAAGGTTTAAACAGTCAAAGGATCACAGAGGAAGACGTGGTAGAAGCAATAGTAGGGAGAAGAAGCCAAAGGAGCTGAGAGGAAGACGTGACAGGAGCAATAGTAGGGAGAAGAAGCCAAAGGAGCTGAGAGGAAGACGTGACAGGAGCAGGAGTGTCGATGAACGAACCAAGCGAAAGGAGAGGGAGCGGAAGCGGGATAATGACGGAAAACAACAGGAGCAAAGTCACAGCAGACAGAAGCGCAGCAGGAGTCGCAGTTCTCGACGAGATCAGCAACAATCCCGTCGCAGAAGTCACAGCAGGGATACAAATCGAGCAGATAAACGACAACATCACACTCCAAGTCCTCCAGCTCCAATACGACAAGCAACGAAATCGAAACCGATAACGAAAACGAAACTGAGTGAAACAGAGCGGGAGGCGCGTCTGCGTGAGATGATGGAGAATGCGACGTGGCGGGAGGCGGATCGCACAAAGGCGGTGCAAAAGCATCGCGAGGAATACGCCAGGGAGGAGGCCCAACATCAATCCCGTGACTTTGACAAACAATTCATCAACAAGGAGGTGAAGAAAGCCATCGATGGTCAAACTTCAATTGGCAATCGCATCCGTTCCAATCTCAACAACATTCAGCGCACATCCGCCGCCATGGATGGCAACTTTGCGCGCAAGTAGAAGACACTAAGATTGAGGAAGAAAGAGTGAGATCAAGTTAATTATAGAGATAAATATTCTAGTTGTAAATCTGTTGCTAAGAATCTTTTATTACACTCTCCAAATGGTCTCTCTGTTGACTTGAACTCTTCCTAGTGAGAGTTTGTTAAAGTTAGATAAGGAGATATTAGTTGTAAGTCTTTAGTTAAGCATCCTTCATTTCACTCTAGAACTCTTCTAAATTGTAGAATTGGGAAGTCCATTTATTTAAAGTATTAAAAGAATCAACTACACTATAGAGTTTTTTCCGTAGAGCAACTCCTCTTTCAGCAAATAATTCTACAAGACGTTTACACTACTCTCCCTAACTCTATTCTCTACACTCTACTAAAACAATTCTATAGTGTTTTTGAGGTTTTAGGAAAGCTTAAAGTAGAGCGAACTAGACTTTGATTAGTCCCAATTTAATTAATGCCTAGATTATACATATAGTTAAAGTTACATGATTTATATGTGGTCAAATCTATAATGCTAGATTTACACTAATTAGCATAGCCTCAATTTCCAATAATTATGCAGAGAGTTGACCACCGTTTACACTAGAATTGACCAAATTGGCATCAAAACTTAAAGAGCACTGAGAGGAAATTGTCTAGCTTGTCAACTAGTGTAAATCTAGCGTAATCTTAATCCTTCATCCCCGATGACTGAACTTATAATTACATGTTAAATATTTCTTTCGAGATTATAATTCGATTTTCAAGGAAAGCGTAGTGAGTTGGCCGTAAAAAACTTTTAATAGTCATTAAAGGTAATAAATATAGGCCGTAAATAAATTTATCGTTCTGTTTCTCCTCCAATTCTTGCTTGTTGGAAAGTCAATTCTCACAAATTCTCGTTAAATTCAAAGAGATAATTTCTAGATTAATATATTTCACAAAAACTCCAATTAAGCTGATGATACAGAAGAAGACTATTTATTTATTCCATTTTTCTTTGGTCTAACAAATTCTCGTTTTCGACATATTTTAAATTGATCAAATTAATTTCTGAAAAAATTAAACGACTCCACTGTCTACTACAGATTGCATTATATATAGACTAATTCCTATAGACATAGAATTCTCGCATAGAATTTCGCTCCCATAAGAAATACAATTTTGAATTATCTTCGAAATTATAGTGACTATCTTCGCATTTGTTTAGCATGTAAATAGTAAGAGACTTTAGAATAAATTAGCGCAATTGGTTCAATATATTTTTAGTCCGATGCCTGGACTTTCTATTATTTAAAAAAATACGTATATCTTCCAATATTATTATCCGATCGACATGAAATCTTCAAGGAAGTGTTGACCTCAAAAAACAATAATTATGTAGTTCATTATTTTCATGTTCCTGCTTCATTTGCTGTTCTTTCAAAATCAATTTCGACTCGGCCAACATTGCGTATGAGCGATATTAAAATATGTTAAGGCATTTGTTCTCTTGGAATCTTTTTATTAATTCCCAAAATTGTATTTATAGAAATGTAGCGGTAGAGAGAAATTTAGAGAGAATGTCAATTGGTTTTATTTAAATTTATCTACAATTATGCAAATTAGAATATAGATTAAGGGATCTCACAAGACATCAAATTAGGCTGATAAAACAGCTTTTGATATTGTAGAGACTTTGTATTCACTTTCTTGGTCGTATCATCATTACGGCTCTTTTAAGGGAGTACCGTGAACCGGATACGGAAGTGGAAACAGTGAAGCCTTTGTTATTGATGTTATCTTTATATTTTCCCGCCAAGTTGCTGTAAGCATTCAATTTTATAACTTTATTGCCAGGTCACCAGAGAGGAATTCGACGCAGATCATTATCACGATCAAAGGTGGAAAATTTCATGCCATGATGAATTCGAAGTGAATCGCCAGCAGTTCAAGATGCCTTGCTCCAGATTTTGTGTGTGTGTGTGTGCTTTCATCCGTCGCCGATTGCAAATTCATCATACAATTGGAACCTTTCATTTCCCTCAAAGTCCTCAAGGACTACAAGTAACTCCTGACTCCTCTCTGCCGTCAGTGCATGTATTTTATCCAATCCCAAAATGAATTCGCCATCCATATCTCCGAATCCATTTTTGTAGGCATTCCAGTTGCGATAAAAGTCTACACTTCCGTCCATCCGTCTCAAGATAATCGTCCATCCACCTCCTTGAGTCTTTGCATCGCAAGTCACTCGAAAAGGGTGTTCACTGTAGCTGAGACCTTGTGTCTCGTTGATCCCACTAGACACAAAGAAAACGGTTGCTTCAGCACAATTATGTCCGTAAACTCTGGAACAAAATTCATTAGTCTCGTTGAATTCTCCAATCGCATAAGACCAGAAACTATTATATAGGTACATATTTATTATTACTCAGATTATGCAAATTATTTTCAACAACATTTTTACGACTGTAACTAAGTGATAAACGTTGTCCGATGTATCCTACAAATTTCATGACACACAATAAACTTGGAAGTTATTTAGGAAAAAATAAGACTTGAACTCAGTACAAATATTAAATTTGTTACATGAAGTGATATACTTAAGAGTATAGTAATATAGTTTAGGAAAAAGCAAACATATATTATGTTAATCCAAGATTCCTTAGTCCTTAATGAATGATTTCCCAATTTAATATGTGATCGTAAAGAAATTTTTAGTGCAATTCGTTACTACGAAACTTATTATTGAGATACCTTCTTTTGACTGTTATATACATTAACGAAAGTCAAAATGTAATACTAGGAATTTCAAAATATGAAAAATAAAGTTAGGAAAATAAAACTAGGAAGCACTTAATAAGGAAATACAAATTAAAAAGCCAAAATTAGGAATAATGTTGTTGGGAAAATGCATTTTTTCCTACTAATGTTTGATATTCCTACTAATGTTTGATATTTTTCAAGTTCCTAATTTCTAATTAACTCAGTTCATAAAAGAAGTCTATTTAACGTTTTCCAAATAGTTTCAAACGCAAACATGTTGTTGAAAATAAGTTGCATAAACTAAGTAAAAAATACTTATATAATACAATTAGTTTTTGGTACTTATCCGTTTGCCGGGGTCAAAGAAACTATTGCAAATCGTTCCCTAGCTTACGGACATGATTGTGCCGAAGCAACCGACAATTTTGAGTCTAGTGGAATCCATGAGATACTCATTCCCAGCTACAGTGAATACCCTTTTCGAGTGACTTGCGGTGCAAAGACTCAAGGAGGTGGATGAACGATCATCTTTAGATGAATGGACGGAAGTGTTGACTTTTATCGCAATTGTAATGCCTACAAAAATGGATTCGGAGTTGTAAATGGCGAGTTTCTTTTGGGATGGGATAAAATACATGCACTATCTGCAGAGAGTAGTCAGGAGTTGTTTGTAGTCCTCGAGGACTTTAAGGGATATGAAAGGCATGAATGGTATGATAAGTTTGCAATTGGCAACAAGAATGAGAAATATGTCCTACACACTCTCTTGTTAAAGCTAATGGAACTGCTCTCGATTCACTACGAACTCATCATGGCATGAATTTTTCCGCCTCTGATCGTGATAATGCTCCTTGTCCCAACCAAATTGGGAATGTTAATTCTTTCTAAAGATGCGCATATATATTTTTATCCTTTTAGCAACTTGCCGGGAAAATATAAAGACAACACTAATGGTGAAGGAATCAATTGGTATTATTTTCGGGGTTGTATGTACTCCCTTAAGAGAGCCGTAATAATGATACCACAAAGAAAGTGAATACTAAGTCAACCCAAGTCTCTACTATATCAAAAACAATTCCATCAGCCTAATTTGATGTCTTGTGAGATCTTTAAATCTTTATTCCAATATGCATAATTATAAATATTTTAAATAAAAGCAATTGACATTCTCTCTCTATTTCTCCCGTACATTTATCCGCTCTCTCTCTTCCTTACTTTTAATTTGTGTCCAACGTAAAACACTTTTCTTAACTGTTCTAAAAATTTCATGACGATTGGATAATAATCTCGAAAGAATTAGTCAAGATATAATAATAAGAACTCTGATCATACAACATGTAGTGTGTATTTATTTTAATAACGTATTTAAGCATAATTGATTAGTAATTCCAATCTGTTTTTTATAAGAATGAGTACAGGGTCACCAGCAGTCGGTATTTCCTAAATTATATTAAGTTTTTCATTCTCCAATAAATAATTTTGAATGCAACAAATTTGTTATGTGTGTTTTTATTAACATTGAAACTTTATGAAACTTTTTTGTTATCCCATTACTTATTACACTGTGCAAGTCGAGAAAATAGATATGACCAAACTCAACGGTTTCCCTCTATTTCGGGTCCTAGGAATCGAACTGCATCATTACTTTTTTGAGTTACAACGATGGTTTCATACAAATTTTTTTTTTTAAGTTTAAGGAAATTGTTTGGGGTCTATCTTCCATGGTATTGTTTTTTGGTAAAAATGCTTCAGCAAAGTTACTTGGAATTTATAGAACTATAAGTTTTATGAACAAGCCAAGCTTCTAAAATTGGGTCTTGGGGCTCTTAGAGGTCAATATATCAAAAAATAAAGTATTCACTCCTTTATTAAAAAAGAATAATTTTTTTGTTACCTGTAGCTAAAGCTACTTGGAATAACATGAAATACATTTTGATAAATGTATCGGTTAGTTAAATTCGATTACTGGATAATATATGAGAAACATGATTATAATTTTTGGGTTATTGACCTCAAAGAGCCTCAAAACCCCATTTTAGAAGCTTGGCTGGTATGAAACCATCGTTGTAATTTAAAAATTTAATGAAGCAGTCTGATTCCTAGGACCCGAAATAGGGGGAAACCGTTGAGTTTGGTCATGACTTTTATTTTTTGAAAAAAAAAACTATCACAGTATTATTATTCTACGATTTACTTATTACCCTTCTATTCTTGACAGAAAGTTATTACTTTTTCTTTCAGAAAATAAATTAAAGAGATTTAATTATGTTGTTGATTTCAATGATATTTAGCATAGAATAATTCTTTCTGTTCAAAAGTCGGTAAATTCTGTGCAGAGAAAGAATTTTTTAAATTAAACAAATTCAATTCTTCAACTCATTCCCCAGTAAAATGGTCCCTTCTACGCTTTATAATAGAAGAATGCTTTCCATGGACTTTTCTTTATTTATTGGTCTCACATTTGGATTGACCCATGACTCTAGCGGTGGTTTTGTAGATGTTTCTGTATTGCTCCCGATTGAAAATTTAAGTAAATCGTATTAATTATAAATTTCTTTATTATGTTAAGCACAAACATGTTACAGGGGAAATTTAAACCAACTGAAAACCAAGTTAAGCTATATTTTACTATTAGTCAAATACAACATTAGTACACTATTACCATCCCAAGGCCTTATCATCATCACCATGTATTGGGTAATGTAATAATTCCAATACGATCCTCGGCTATGAAAAATGCTGAAAAATTCTCCAGTCAACTTGCTGTAATAAGTCAAGATCAGAAATAAACCAACCAAAAAGAAAAATGTCCTATTTTACCTATTAAAGCAGTTTTGGTACCACCAACCGCCAGACGCCTCTGCGGCACAGTTTCCTCTGTATAAATCATTATCACGATCGTAGGTTGAAAACTTCATTCCAAGATGATAGCTTAACGCATCTCCAGCAGTTCCAGCAGCTTTACCCAACGATTTTATCATATACGATTCGCTTTCATCTCCAATCGAGAAATTCGAGTATGACTCGAATTTGTTATTATTTGGAGACGTGCGAACTATGACAACCAATTCTTGTCTGCCGTCTGCGGTCAGTTGGTGTATCTGATCGAGACCCAAAAAGAAATCCTCATTTAAATTTCCAATTCCCATCTTGTAGTCATTCCAGCTTTGATTAAAGTTCACTTGTCCATTCTTACGTCTCAATAAGACCGTATAGCCGCCTTCATGACAGTATACTTGAAACGGTTTATAGTTAGGGATCTTTATAGTATAGATTCCATCTCGATTATTAGATTCATCAAGCGCTTCTTTACAATTGCGTGGATACGTCACGGATGGAGTTAATTTTGGTTTAACAGTAGTTGTTGGACATGCTGGAGGATGAGTTGGAATTGGCGAGTTTATTCTAATAACATCATTTGCAGATGCGAATTGAATAATATTTGTATTTAGTAAAAAAACAATGCAAATTATTTTCAGCAACATTTTAAAATTGAAATTATAAACTGAACTTAATATTCGGTTTCACTGTCTTATATACCGAACATTGTATCAAATTCGTTAGCTAGGGTTATTTCCTCTGCAATACACTGGGAGATTCCCTAGGAAATTTCCTCCGCTATTCAAATTTTCGGATTGTGCTTTAAAAGTGGTCGTCGCCATCATTTTGGGAAATACCTTCAGAGCCTTGGACTCCCAATAATACTGTTGTACACTAAGGTTCACAAAGTATTTCCCAAAATGATGGCTTTCTCCTCCGCACATTTTCAAGTCAAAATAGAAACAAAACAAAACAAAAATAACATATCTAAGAAAACAAAAAAGTTGCTCATAGTAAAACTTAATTTTCCACCGATCATTTCCATGGCAGCTATATGATATAGTGGTCTGATTCAAAAACAGAAAGAAAAATGAACAAAATTTAAATGCAGAACGAATTTAGAGGTAAAATAATGCTCAATTTACATTGCTCATGGAAATTGATTGAGTTTTGACAAAGTTATGTCAGTTCAAAGTTACCAAAGTTGCTCAGTGGCTGCGACGGTCAGAACCGAAATTAACCCTAATAAATGAATCGGTTACTAAACGGTTATATCGGTCTAAAGAGTTTCGGTTTATGGGTTTCGGTACGGCGGGAAAAAATTTTTTTCGGTTACGGTTTCAGTTATGGTTACAAATTTTAATCGGTTTCTATCGGTTAAAGGTTACGGTTTCGGTTTTAATCCCTGATAAAAACTATGTTATTTTCCAATATATCCGTTAGTTAGTTCAAATACTTTTAAAAAATTAGATTATATCAGAAAAAGGGTCGATTTGACCTATAGTGAGACTATAGTCGAGACCCCGACTATATGAATACCCGTTACATACTTTTAGGAACATGTATGGCTTTAATAATCAAAATACTGCAGTTCTATTTATAATAATAATAATAATCACTGCGGACGGCAGTCCGCGCTAGTGACGAAAGCAACACGTAGTGTGCAAAAGGCGACTAGCAATATATACACGCAGAATGGAAAATTTGCTATGACTGTCCGATCGGATTGAGTTATATACCGATCGAAAGGTATGACTTTACCTAACAAAAGTGCATACTAAGACTTTTGGTAACTCACCTGGTTCGTAAGATATGGGGGTGTAAGTGGGAGGGGCCAAATTTTAATGATTGCAGCTAGTGGGGCCGTTGGAGCCTTTTGGTAAAATTTTATAATTTTTAAAAATTCTTATTAAAAATACGCGTCGAATGATACCTTGATCATTTCAATCCGACATTTGGTTCAAAAGATATATTAATTTGAAGTTTTTAAGGGCCTTCTCAAAATGAGATGAAAAGTTTGTTTGTCTGTTTGTCTGTTTGTTTGTTTGTACGAAGGCGCTGAAAAAGCTAAATTTTTCTGATGAGGAATTGTTTCTTATCAGAAATCTAGAAATGTTTGTTCTACGACTTTAGCGGGAAATAGCTAGTTTAGCGGTAAAAAGCTAAAACGTGATAAATTTGAAACACCCATTGCTTCCAATCCAAGAAAGCTAGAGATGTGTTCTATATGTCGTTAGAAAGGTATATTAGAGGGCTTTCAGACGTGCCTTGAATATTTTTTTGCAAAGTGCTCAGGTAAAACGCTACAGGTGAAAAAAGGATTTTTAGCTTAAACTTTGGCGATTTATTAGAAAACGGTTCCGACGATTTTTATTAAATTTCAATATGTTGTAACACGTAAAATTTCGCGTCTTTTGATATATGACACATGTCTCTCAGCCGCAAGGTGTGGAAGATATGACCGGTTAACTGAATATATACATTTTACTATTTACTATATGGTACTAATTAGAAAATCAAGCTTTGGTACAAAAAACTTTTTTGTTTTTCAAGGTTTCTCAACCAATTTGACAAAGTATGCATTTAAGTAAGTCTTACACATTATGTCCAAATTTAGTTGAAATCGGTCCACTATATCATATAGCTGTCATAGGAACGATCGGTTAAAAATCAAGTTTTAGTATGAACAACTTTTTTGTTTTTTAAGGTTTCTCAACCAATTTGACAGAGTATGCATTTAAGTTAGTCTTACACATTATGTCCAAATTTAGTTCAAATCGGTCCACTATATCATATAGCTGCCATATGAACGATCGGTCCAAAATAAGGTTTCAGTACGAAAATCTTTTATATTTCTCAAGATATCTGAACCAATTTGACACAGTATGCATTTAAGTTGGTCTTATACATTATGTCCAAATTTAGTTCAAATCGGTATACTATATCATATAGCTGCCATATGAACAATCGGTATAAAATCAAGTTTTAGTATGAAAAACTTTGTTGTTTTTTAGATATCTTGATCACACTGTCAACATACGCATCTGGGTTGGTTTTATACATCCTAAACAAAATTGGTTAAAATCGGTTTACTATATTATATAGCTGCCCTATTTATTTTTTATTTGAAGTAAGCATTTTGATAATTTTATAGCAAAATTACACTGTCAGAATCATATAAAATTCCAAAAATTTCTGATATCTTCCAAAAAAACTTTTTAACAAAGTAAAAGTCTAGTGACGAAAGTCTTTCCTGCCCCAAAATTTCTGATATCCCATTTTGTGACGAACGATATTAAACTTAATATATAAATAATTATAAAATAAAAAGTTTGGCATTCGGCACTGCGCATTAAAATTATTTTTAGGTATAAAGAATCAAGATCTTTATGCGCAATGTTCCGAATGCCAAACTTTTTATTTTATAATTATTTATATATTAAGTTTAATATCGTTCGTCACAAAATGGGATATCAGAAATTTTGGGGCAGGGAAAGACTTTCGTCACTAGACTTTTACTTTGTTAAAAAGTTTTTTTGGAAGTAATAGATAACGTTAATTACCAAAACAATAAAGTTATATACTGTATAGCCCTTAACTACATTTTTGTATAAAAATACAGTCCATGTAATGAGTATTATCTAGCAATAACCAAAAAAAAAGACAAGGAAAAACGTTTAAGAATCATTCTTCCCAAAGGAAAAGGGCTTTAAAATACGAGAGTGCGAATTTTGTTAACTTAAAATTCGTTTTATTGAACTTTGGGGCTTAGAACGATATGAATAACATAAGTATTTCCGAGAGATTGGATAGATAGATAGAAGTTGAGTCGATGCTGGGCAGGCTTAGGCATTGGATAAAGCAGCAACGCCTGGCAGTGTCTTGCCCTCGAGCAGCTCCAGGGAAGCGCCGCCTCCGGTGGAGACATGGGAGACAAGAGCCTCAGTGTTCCACTTGGCGCAACAGGAGGCAGTGTCTCCGCCGCCGATGATGGAAACGGTGCCGTTCTTGGTGGCAGCCACAACGCCATCCATGATGGACTTGGTGCCATTGGCAAAGTTGGGGAACTCAAAGACGCCGGGTGGACTAATAACAGAAATGTGGGATTAACATTTAAATGAATTATATGAGTATGTATAATGTGATTTACCCATTCCAGACGATCAGCTTGGAGCGTGCAATGGGCGCAGCGAAGAGTTCACGGCTCTTGGGTCCGACATCCAATCCCATGTGACCATCGGGAATGCCGCTCTCCACAGTCGCCTCACTGACTGTCGCATTCTCGGCGAATTTGTCGCCACAAACGAAATCGACCGGCAAATGGAGCTGGACATTATTCTTCTTGGCCTTATCGACCAGATTCTGGACAATCTTGGAGCCCTCCTCATCGAACAGAGAGCCGCCAATCTTCATGTTGTTCAACACCTTCAGGAAGGTGAAGGCCATGCCACCGCCAATGATCATCTCATTGACCTTGTCGAGCAGATTTTCAATCAATTGAATCTTGTCAGCAACCTTGGCGCCTCCGAGAATGGCCAGGAAGGGATTTGGTGGCTTGTCCAGTGCCTGGGAGAAGTACTTGAGCTCCTTGTTGAGCAGCAAGCCGGCGGCACGCTTCTCATAGCCATCACCCATCATGGAGCTGTGGGCACGATGTGCGGTGCCAAAGGCATCATTCACATAGACATCGCCCAGTTTGGCGAGGCTGGCACGAAATTCCTTGACCTTGCCGGCATCGGCCTTCACTTTGCCACCGCTGGCATCCACACCCTTGCCCTCCTCCTCCAAATAGAAGCGAACGTTCTCGAGAAGAATCACAGAACCCACAGCGGGATCCTTGCAGGCAGCTTCCACTTCAGTGCCCACACAATCGTTGAGGAATGTTACTTTCTGGCCGAGCAACTTGCTCAACTCATCGGCAACGGGAGCCAGCGTGTACTTCAAGTTTTTATTGCCATCGGGACGTCCCAGATGGGACATGAGCACCACCGACTTGGCCTTCTTTGTCAGGGCCAACTTGATGCTGTCCACGGCGGCCACAATCCGCTGATTGCTCGTGATCTTGCCATCCTTGATGGGCACATTGAAGTCAACACTGCACAGTGTAATTTAAATGTAAATGTAAAATACAAGAACATTTAATTTTGACTCGACAAATCAACTTTAATTTTAATATAATTACATAATTTTTAATTTAATTTATTTTTTATTTTATTTTATTTAACGTCAACTAAAAGCAGTCGACAGAAGTGATTAATTAAATATTAAATCAAATTGTAAAACTAAAAGTAAAATTAAAAATTAAATAATATAATAAATTTTAATTTTTAACTGAAAAAGAAAAATATAAATTTAAGTTTAAGTTTATTCACCTAAGAACAGTCGGAAAAGGGAAAATTAAATGTTAAAAAAAAATTTTAAAAAAACTCTATTGAAAGTTAACAACTAAATTGAATTAATAATAAATTTAAATTAAAAAAAATGAATAATTGATCCAACATTTTTTGCAAGGATTGGGAAAAACACAGAAAAATCCAATTTGTAATTGTAATTAATTTCAAATAATTATTAATATTTTAATATAATTGAATTATAATAATTTTATAATTAATTTAATAAATAATAACAATAATCAATAATACAAATGCGAAAATTAACTTATAACTTATTCCACTTTTAATACCCTTGCAGTAAAATATACTCGACTGTTAGCTGCCCAGTACCCAACAATTTAAATAAAATTGTATCATACATAATTAGAAATGTATGATTAATTTAATATAATTATTAGTAATTTATTATAATTAATTTAATAAATAATACCAAAAATCAATAATAGAAAAGAGAAAATTAACTTTTGGCTTATTCCACTTTTGATACCCTTGTAGTACAATATGCTCGACTGTTAGATGCCCTGTACCCAACAAATCAAATTAAATTTTTATATACATATGTATGTACATGCATATTTTGAAATTTATAATTATTTGAATATAATTATTAATAATTTATTATAACTAATTTAATGAATAATAAAAATAATCAATAATAGAAAAGAGAAAAATTACAAATTATTAATGCCAGTTCGACGAATATACTATATCTCACTATATCTCAATTATATTCTCTTTTTATTAACCAATCGTAATGAAATTTTCAGCCAGCATCCGGAATATAGCACATTTTCCTTGTGCAAAATCTCAAAGTATTAGCTCTGAAATTGATCTTGTTATTCAATTCATTATCAAGAAAAAAAATTAAATTTAAATTTACAATTGATGAGTTTGGTAAAGATAACTCAAGAAAGAAAAAAATTGTTCATAATAAAGGTTGATAATCGAACGATTAGAAGTCCAACTTCAGAAAAATTTTGTCAAGTTGTTTATAATATTATTTAGTAAGAAATTGTTAAGTTTGGTTGAGACATGTCGATATACTAAGGGTCGAATACCGGATCTGTACCAGTCGGAAAGACTGATCCGTACCAGGTTTCGTCAAGATAGATTCAGGACTGAGAACCTACTTAAGATACAGAGAGATACAGTCAGTCACGAAAGAGTTTTGACATAATCAAAAATGTACACATATTCTCTAGCAAACATAAATTTATTTTTTAAGTATACATATATACATATTTTAGTTTTTATTTTTCTCAGAACATGTTTAAAATAAAGAACCTTAATTTTAAAATTAAAAACGAGCGTGTGATTTCTAATTTTGCCAAAACACTTTCTTGACGACCTGTATGTAAATTTTTAGTGCATAAATATGTATAAGAAATTTTAAATATATAGATAAGATAATAAATACAAAAAAAAAAGAAGGTGTATTATTTTTTTGACTAACTGTTTGTACTTTTTGGGGTCTGACAAATTTACAATATCACCACGTAGGATATACAAATTGTTTTATGCAACATGCAACCTACAGTGGGTGTTGCAGTTGCAGTTACAGTGCCTGCCACAACTTACCGCATCAAGACACGTTTGCCCTCCAAATCCAGATTCTCGATGCTCAGTTTATTGAAGGCCATTTTGATGCTTGTCGAATTGAATTTAAACAAACTTCTGAACACTTTGCGGATTGTGCGAATTAACAGTGCGACTTGAAACACAGCTGTGCGGCAATGTCAGCGCAAGGTCATGAATCGGTAGCATGATTAGGGTTGTCAGCCTGCGCCAAAGAATGCCGCTACAGCGAAAATGTAAATAACAAAAGTTGGAAAAAGTTTCGTTAAGCTGATAGCATTAATTCCAATTGAATTGGTTAGCTCCTCATGGCTCGTTAAGTTCTTTAACGAGTCTAATTGAATTTCTATAGTTGTCGATGTGCGACGAATACAACACTGCTTGCAAGCAGTGTTGAGTAGTGACTATTTGCAGTGCTGTTAAGCATTTTTGGGGAGTGTTTGTTAGTTTCTTTTGGCGGCTAAATTCAAAATTAATAATATTAAGTTAATATTAGAATTGTATAAATAAATAATAAGCATAAGTGAGGCTTAGTGAATAAAATACAATAGAATTAAATAATAAAGTTCTTAATTAATTCTGAAGGCAAATAAAAAACAAAAAATATGAATGAATATAACTCAAGTTTTTTTGCTGAACCCCACAGCGTTACTCGTAACCAAGGATCGTATTGGAATTATTATGACGTTACCTCCTTTTGGATGATGATAAGGGAAAAAATGGGATGGGAAAAAATCAACATTCCGTATTGTACCCGTTAAAAAATAAGTAAAAGGGCATATTGTATTCGATGGAATGTATGTAACAGAAAGAATGAAGCACCTCCGACCCTATAAAGTATATACTATATTCTTGATCAGCATTAACAGCCGAGTCAATATAACCATGTCCGTCTGTCCGTTCGGAGAAGCGGCAAGATCTTAAATACTATAAGAGCTATAGCAACCAAATTTGGCACACAAACTTCTGAGAGTGTGTGGGGCATGTTTAATTTGCGGAAAACCCCCACAACCACAATTTTTTAGATATTATTTTTGTTTTGGTAATAAACGGTATCTTTTATTATTATATCTCATTCAACTTAATAAGAATAAGATGAGGCAAATAGAACGGAAGTAATACCTGTTTTAAGTTGTTAAAAAATGTAAGCGCCTAAAAGTATGAAATGGGTATTTCTATTTCCTCTCCCACATATCGCGAAAAACCACCACAGCCACAATATTAAAGATATAATGTTTGCATTTGTAATAAAAGTTATCTATTATTATTGTCTATCATCCAACTTAATAAGACTAAGATGGGGCAAATAGATCGGCAGGAATGCCTGTTTTAAGTTGGGTACTTCTATTTCCTCTCCCACATATCGCGAAAAACCACCACAGCCACAATTTTAAAGATATAATGTTTGTTTTTGTAATAAAAGTTTTCTATTATTTTTATCTATCATCCAACTTAATAAGACTGAGATGGGGCAAATAGATCGGCAGGAATGCCTGTTTTAAGTTGTTAAATAAAGAAGTATGTATGCCTAAAAGTATGTAATGGGTATTTCTATAGTTGGGGTCTCGATTTTTTCTTTGGTTCGACCTCTTACACTCACACACACACATGCTAGATATGAAATGACGCCAACATTTGCTCTTCGCAAATGATTCATTCATGTGGTGCTCAGAAGTCGCCGGCTCGCACTTGCACTCATGGTTGGGTTGTCTCTTTTTGGCGTACACATACCAACACCACCCCCCGCCCAGTTGTAGCAGCCCCTTGGCCAACCCTTTTCGTCCATTCATTTAAAAACCAAGCCAAATGCATGACGCAGATGCCGACACAAAAGCCGGACAGATGTACGGACGGACGGACGGACAGTCAGGCCTATGCGGTGCAGGCACTCGTCAAGTGACAGTGGAGGACGGTGGGTGGCAGGGAGGTTGATGTTGTGTATTCTCAGTTCACGTTCTGCGCAATTAAAAGAATGAGAAATGCAACGAATAATGATAATAAAGTGAGTGAGTATTCTAACTCATAACTAAGCAATATTCATATATTCGAAATTTTAAATTTAATACTTAGAGTATTCATATTCATCTGGGTCTAATCACAACCATCCGTGTGGAAAAACATGATAACCAAACGCGACTCGAGAACTCGTGTCTTAAGCGAGAACCGAGAGAAAGAGAGAGAGCGAGTTCCGCTCCGGGAGAGAGTTCTACAAAGAACCGTCACTGTTGTTGTCACCTATCAAACATTCAGTCGCGGTCGCCTTTGTTGTGTAGTGTAGATGTGCTCATAAACCTGTTCATGTTGTTTTCATACCCGTTACTCGTAGAATAAAAGGGTACATTGAAGATGTGCATTGGATTCCTAAAATCAAGAATATGTGTCTTAAATATACTTATTTATAGGACAACTTTTAAAGGAAAATACAAAAATAAATATTCTTACAACCAAGATATTTTCTCTCTATCTTGTAGAATTTTTAGTTCTTCACGAAATTAAGAATTTTCGACTTAAAAATTTGTCAAGAACTAAATTTAGTTTTTTAATTTTTAATATAATCAATCATTTAAATTAATTACATCAAGTTCGGAATATTATAATAATAATTATTACTGTTTAAAGGTTTAAAAAACATGAGGAATAAATATTATATATATAAACTGAGTAACGGATATCTTATAGTCAGGTAGTCGACTATAGAAGTTTACTTGTTTCTGAATGATTTCATTTCCTTCAGGAAAACACTCGAATGAGGCGGCTGAGAAAATACCCTGAAATTTAAATGCAACGCAATAATTTGATTAAACAAAGAATTTTTGATTAAAATTTTGGTATTTCTAATCTTACTATCTCATAAATAACAAATTTGGCTATTCAGGCAAAATAAATACCGTCAGAGGTAAAAGTTACTTAAATTTGGCAGATAAAAGGGTTATTAATTTGTATTTATAGCTATACTATTTCAAATTGTTAGGCTGTAAAACGATGCGATTTTTAAGGAAAATTCTTAATTATTTAGATGATAAAATCATTTGTATTTAAGATAAAAATGTTAAGACATGTAAAGAAAATACCATTCAATTCAAAAGATAAATCCTAAATAGGAAAGTTACCAGAGTTCTTAATAAAATCATTAGTATTCATAGAAGATCGACAAAAGGAACGGAATAATCTTAAAGAATTACAAATCTTAAAATGAATGCAGGAATCATTTGTACCTCTGATATTATCCTACTCTTCGTAATGAGAACTTTTAATGATGAAATCATTTGAAACGCATTTGTATTTATAGCAGATCTTGCTCTTCTATTTCCAAGATACAAATTGTTCAACATTTTTCTCACCTTCATTATTTCCATAGCGAGAATTCGTATATGTACATCAAAAGCTATTTACATCAACACGTCATTCGTTTTGAGAATAAAGAAATATTCCGTATATATGATTCGTGACAAAAATTCTTGTTATAGAACTAAACAAAATCTTTACAATCTTGCTTCTGATCTATACATAAGTTCATAATCTCATATAAATTAGCATATTTAAAACCGAATCGATTCATTCTATAAAACGTGATAATACACTGTGAAAAACTACTGAGTTCATAAATTGTCTGCTAGATTAGATTCCATTACCTTATCTATCTGTCTTGTTTGTAAGACTTTTTTTTTGTCGACTCTCTGCTTTCATAGAGAAGGTACGGTTACCTGAAATGATAGAGAATTTCCTAAACAATATGGTTTCCCCGTAGCGTGTATTTCTTATCGCTAAAACTACAACTCTGTGAAATTACAGTTCCTGTACAAGGTCGAACGTATAATTAACCTTGAAATAAACTATCTTACCCAAAATCGCCATAAAAAAAGGCGCTAAAATTGAGTTTACTTGAAATTTAGAAGTGTTTTCTTAAAAGGCAGCAAGTATTTTGTATTTTACTTAAATTAAGGAAAATTTTCGAAAATTAAATTGTTTTTAGGCTGATTTTCTTAATTTTTCTAAAAAATGTTGAGTGTGGTTATAAGAAGTTCAGAGAGAATAGTACGAATAGATGCGGAATTTTCTAGAAAAATATAAAAATTTATATCATTAAAATATATGTATTATTTATCCACATGAAAGGAGGGAACGAACGCAAATCATCACTAAAAAGAGAGTTCGACGAATCGGTCCAAACTTGGATGAAAAGAAAGAAAGAATGAAAGAAACGAAGACGCAAATCGGCTTATCAACGAAATGTTAAGGCAAAAAACAAAAAAAAAGCAAGCAAAAGTCACAGTTTGTTTGTTGTGCGATAGCTTGAATGATTTGTCCCACGATTACGACGAGAATTGTACACTGTACAGTGTACACTGTACAGGTGTTGGCAACGTGTGTAGACAAACTGGTAGATGGGACTGTAGACTCGACCCGTCGCTTTTAATTAGCGGACTGTCGTTCCCATAATATTCCGATTACAAACTATACTTATTTGTTTTTGCATAAAAATAGCTGAAAAACGACTGTAGTAGTTTAAATAATGAGACAGCCTAAGCGATAGAGAAAGAGAGGGCGAGAGAGAGCGAGAGAGAGCAAGACTTGTATAGACTAACGTTAGCTCATTAGTCAATTCCTGAACCAGAAATGGTTTGTGTAACGAACAGAGACAGCAAATTGTCGAACCACAGATGTGGGATCAACACAGAAAATGAAATGAAAAATGCATCAGGGAATATCAAGGTGAACCTTGTTCATCTTAATAATCCAAATAGTTAATATTGTATATTTATAATCTTGTTAGTTGGTATGTAAGATATACTAAGCTACGTTTCGTCGCAATTTACTTGAGATTAATAGCATTTATATTTTTGAGGTGACCTGATTACAAGCCTCTTTTCTGGTCCACTCTATAAATATGTGTGGTGGCACAAACAATAAGCGAAACACTGCCTGCCATTGAGCATGCAACACAACACACACAGACACACACATACATACATACATAGTTGCTGCTGCTGCTGCGTCGCTGTCGACTGGCTCACCCCCTCCTCCTTCTACCCAGCAGTTACATATGTGTGTACATACATACATATGTACATATATTCAATATCCAACTTCAAACCTCCAACGAACAACAACCACCGGCAACAAACTGTGTAACACAACAAGCAACCGTCGCGGCCGGCAATTTTCAAATTTACCGCCAAACGTGCCAGCGACGTCGACGCCGCCGTCGCCGTTGGCTGTGCTGTACTCCGCTCACGAGCAGAATGCGCATTTTGTATGGGATTCGTCAAGAAACCCACTCGAGGTGTCAATTTTGAATTTCATCTTGATCGCAGCTCGATCAAAAAGATGCCAAATTTTAGATAATTAATAGCACTAACCATATATATCAATTCGAACTCGATCGAAATAAAAGGTAACGCACAATAGCCAAAAATGTTCAGACGCTCAAGCTGTTCATGAAGACACTGCCCGCAATCTGTTGTCGGCCCGTGTGCGATGGTTCAATTTAGTCTTGTACGAGCCGTCAACGGGTACACATATCGGTGGTCAGTCAGAAAGCAAGAAAAAATACAAAATACCGAAAAATAATCAGCAAAGGCAACACAAATATACCAAACAAAAAAAAACAAAATAATAATATTGAATACGTACGAGAATTTATTGAATTTTATTGTATATTTTGTTGCCACGCTGACGACTTTTTGAGGGCACTATTAGAAATAATTTGTATTATTTTTATCAAAGAAAATATTATTGCAAAATAATGTATAGAGTCGGTCAGCGGACGGACGGGGGCGGGCTGATGTTGTTGTTGCCTTCTCTTCTCTACTTTCCCAACTGCTGCTGTACAAATGCCGCGCTGCTTTTTGTTCAGTGTACGCTGAGCGCGAACGACAGACAGAGAGAGAGAGAGCGAGAGCAACTTCAGCGTGAGGCAAATGATAAGCGAGCGTGAGCGAATGAGCGAACGTTTGAAAGGGAGAGAGAGAAAAAACGAGAGCAGGCAAGCAGAGTACTCGCGTGTATGTGAGAGTATACTGTGTGCGAGTGTGTGCGTGCTGATGTTGTATCTGTTAAATACACACGACGTAGCTGAAACTCAGACAGTGTGTTTGTGTGCTTCGTGCGGTGCGGTTCTCGTTTTTTCCCTCCTCGGAACAATCTATCTATTTTGCGCTAATTTTTGTCAACAATCCAAATATCTAAAAAATATTTATATATATCTTGAACACACAGCAATCAAAAATCGTTGGAAACGGAAAACGGATACTGAAATTATATTAATCATTAAAACTAAGCCCGTTATATAATTGTACAAACAAAAACAAATCAAAGGAGAAATTACCAAGTTCAAAAAAAAAAACCAACAAAACAACAACAGCAACAACAAAATGTCTGCAGCCACAGAACAACAGAATAACGGCGACGTTGCCGTCGAGAAAGTCGCCGCCGTCAGCGCCGACAGCGATGTGAAGGAGGATCTCAAAGCCAAAGCCAAAGCAGCTGCTGCCGACGACAAATCCGCTGCCGCCGATGCCGCTGGCGATGCGGCCGCTGCCGATAACGGTACGGCGAAGGATGGCGATGATGCTGCCGACGCCGCTGCCGCCGCGCCCACCAAGGGATCAGTTAAAGGCACAAAGAGGCAAGCTGAAGTAAGTATCCAAAAAAAAAATCTATCTATCTATCACAAAAAAAGGATCTTTTTCCTCGTACAGTTATACCCAGTTTGCCTAATCAGTCGTTAGCTGGTGTGTGTGTGTGTGTGTGCGTGTGTTTAATAACAAAACAAACGAGCGCACTTGTCTTCGTCTTTCTTTTCGTTCTCTCTTCTGTCGCTTTGCTCTCAGCGACGCGTCATGCGTTTATCGATCTAATTATCGATTGCTGCCTTGCTAATCGATTGCCATATTTTCATTTTTGTTTACGCGCCATGTATATTCAGCAATTTGCGCAAATGATTCATAACATTCATTTTCTTCGCTTTTGTCGTTTTCCCCCGCAGCAAATTACAAAATGCGCTGGCTAAAATAAAACTGCTAGGAAACACACAGAAAATTTCTAGAAATAGATATACACACGTTTTTCAGTTTCAGCCGCCTTTCCAAACGTTCAGCTGCCGATAGCAGCGTTTAACTAAAAGAGAGCGAACAGGCAGAGAGAGAGAGAGTATATATATGTGTGTTTGTGTGTGTGTTTCGAAGAGAGAACACGCTCACTTATGTACATGCATACATACATTGTTTGTATCTGTGTGTTGTTTACGATTAAATTAAGATGATTGTGAGTCGGTAATCAAAGATTGTTTGTTGTTAGGTTCAAATCGAGGTTAGATTGTCGAACAATCGAACGTTGCTGGTTGCCCGGGTGGGGGGTGGTAGGGGGTACAGTTATCGAATCGAGAATATGTGAGAGATAGATAGGTGTGAGTACAGCAGATGGAGAGAGTGAGAGAGATACGAAAATTCGAATAAATACTGGAAATACGGTATAGGTCATTAGCACTGTACAAGGAAAAATATGTCTAAAGAGATACACTTTAAAAGCGGCCTTGCAACCCACACATTGTATATATGTATCTATTTGTGTGTGTGTGTGAAACAATAGAAATATTCGTATAATAAATGCAACTCTGTAACTAGCTTTTGCTCTCTTAACACTTAACACTTTTGCACTTTGCATTTGGCCTTATTCCATTTGCCAAACTTGGCAGCAACTAACAACAACAACAATAAAAACAACAACAACAACAAATTGCGCGCCAATCAAAATGTTGCACTCTCAGCATTAAAAACAATGCCGGCCGGCGACGGCAGCTGTCCGCCATGTTACCGGAGAGGAGAGAGAGCTAACCAGTTTTTATACTCTCTTTCTCTCTTGATACATTCCATTTCCATTCCACTGTTCTTATTGTTTTTATGCCATAATCGAAAAAGCCACATTTTTTTGATAAACATAAAAGCACGCATATAGACACTGGCAAAGAGAGGGGTAAGGGGCAAGGGGGGAGAGGAAAAGCACGAGGTATCTTTAGAATAAATCACATAAATTAGCAAATCAAATGGTTTGTCATGAAACTCGAAATAAAAATGTACAGTTTAACTTGCGCACGAGAGAGCGAGAGAGACGTGCTCTCTCCCACTCGTCTCTTGCTCTCCCTTTGCTATTATGCTACCTCTCTCTCAGTCTCTCTCTCGCTCTCTATGCTGCTGTCCTCTCTGCTTGTAATTACTTACATATGTACACATTCTGTATACAGGCATTTACATTAATCTTTCACTTTTTTTCGCCTTATGCGTATTTATTTTGGTACATTTATATGTGTGTGTGTGTGTACATAAAAACAATCCATTTACAGGGTGGCGCAACTTCCTTCTAGGGAATATTATTGTAGAGGTAACGGGCATATTGAAAGGGATCAAGTAAAAAAGAAGAATATTCAAAACAATATCAGAGTTATCGATAACATTTCGGTAAACAGTATATCCAGTATTTGTTTTGACAGCGCAGAAAATTCAGATATTTTATTCTTTTTTTCTTATTTGAATAATAATAATAAAAAGTTATAAAGAATGAACTAAATTGTTGTTTTCCCAGGTCACCCAGTATTAAATTAATAACTTCCAGAGCTTTCTTCTCGTACGTACAGTTGGTCAAGATAGTGTTTTAACCAAATCAAAAAAATATATATTTTTTTTTATATTTATTTTAATTTAAAATAAAAACAATTTTCATTGAATTCAACTATTTTTAAAAATAAAGAAACTAATATGTGAATTCAGCATTTTGTTAAAACACTTTCTTGACCAACTGTAGAAGGTTTGGAACATTGATGGCCCTACTTAATGGGATGTTTGTTTTAATGCCTCGTCTCGTTTCGTTTCGCATAGCATAAGTATTTATCTCTCTCTCTCTCTCTTTCTGCATCTTTCGCTTCTTCGTTGCTTTTTTGTTGTTCGTCGCATGTTTTGCACACAGTTATCTTTTTTTGTGCTTTGTAACAATCGCTGTTAAATTATGTCGTCACACACACAAACACACACACACACATGCATTATGTATTACAAGCTTTCCTTTACATGGGAACGTGACTGCCTTATATACATACTTGTTTTGTTGTTGGCTTGGTTAACTGAACCCACGCAGCAGCAGAGGCAGCGCCGCTAGCGTCAGCGTCGCTGTCGGCGGTCAAATGTTAACGTTTGCGCCTTTTTTTCTCTGCAGCCCAGCTGTCGTGCGTGTGTGTGTGTGTTGCGTGAGTCGTTCGTTCATTCATGCAACTATTCTCAGGTACAGTTCTGCCTTGGCAGCGACAGCAGCAGCGCAGAGCGTGGGCTCTCTCACTCACACACACACACACACACACACACACACACTGAAACAGCTGCTGCGACAGCGACGCTGCTGCTGCCTGTTGTTTGGTTCGGTTCGCTTCGTTTTTGGTTCGTTTGTTCGGCTTTCGGTCACAGTGGGTCGAACGCACGCTTGGCTTGGCTGCTTTTGTATAAGATACATATGTACATATGTATGTATGTTTTTATGCATGTATGTTCGCTCGTTTGTTGTTTTTCCATTATGTAGTAAATATGCCGTATGTATGTAAGTGAGAGAGCTGCACTTGTAATGCGGCAATCGTTCGCCTATGCTCGCTCGCTCTCTCTCTCTCTCTCTCTCCCTTTTCGACTGCAGCGAATTCCATTGACGCGCGCATTTTTCAAATGCCTTTTTTACGGCGAAAATAACGATTTTTCGTTTGCTGCTGCTTAAAATATACATTTTATGGTCATGTACACACACACACGCACATGCACACACATGTTATGTGGAGGAGTTATGTGTATGTTTTGTGGCTTATGTTTTGTGTGTATTTCCGTGAATATTTCGCTGTGCCCTTGATCAAGGAGATGTGTGGGGTTTTTCACGTTGGGCGCCATATTCCTTTTTGTTGATTTATCGATAAACTTTACTTATACTGTTATTCCCATTCTTTTTGCGCCCAATTTCCTTTTGTTGCTTGTTGGTTTATCGATAAACTTTACTTATACCGTTTTCCCCCCTTGTTTTTTAGGCTAAATCCGCCGAATCAAAGAAAGCCAAGAAAGATAAACCCGCTGATGACGATTCCGATGACGAGGATGTATTAGATGATCTCATCGAGGGTGACAGTGAAATCGAAAGCGAAGAATACGATGTACCCTACGGCGAGGAGGATGACATTGAATGTGACGGTAAGTTTTATTTACATATATATTTTTATAACATTCCCCCATCTTAAACCTTTCTTATTTCCTCACTTCCTTATCCTCAACACAGATGATGATGATGACAATGATGACGGTTCCGGTTCGGACGATCAAGCGTAATAATAATGTAGTCAAAACAAAAAACAAACAAATAAAACAAAAACAAATGAAAACAACAAAAAAAAAAATACAAACAAAACAAACAAATTTAAATTAATAATAAATAAAAAGTTACAAGCAAAAAAACAAAAACCAGATAAAAGAAAACCACACAAAAAAATCGCAAAAGTATATAATTCTTATGTTTAAGAAATAATTTTCTATTTCTTATTTTATTTTAATTGTATTTTATGTGTACTTTTTTTTATAAAAAAATACAAAAAAAAACAATACCTATTTTTCGCATAGGGCGAGAAAAAGAAAGAAAAAACCGAAAAAAGTAAAGCATCCCCCCAAAACTATATACACAAAAACAAAAACAAAACCAAGCTCTTTCTTTCCTTTTAAATCATAAGTCTTAAGTTACATAGCATGATGATGATGATGAAGATGATGATGATGAAGAAACTGATACTGCAGAAGAGGAAGCATTAAAGGAGCCCAAGAATTACTTAAAAAAAACAAAACAATATAATAATATATCACACACACCGACACACACACAAATATACACACAGGAAAACATAATAAAATTGATTATTAAATTTAGACGTTACATTTTATGAATGATCGAAAAAGCAAATGCAATTAAAAAAGAAAAATATACAAAACAACACTCAAGTTTTAAATATGGTTTCAAAATTATTCAATTCGCACCCACTGTGCGGCCGAAATTTAAACTCTGGCCACACTTTTCTTCTCTGTCTCCTCCTTTTCTATCAACGGGAAGTTTGATTTCTACTTCAACTCGAACGGAAAGTTGGAGTTTCTTTAATTTCAGCATTTAATCCCTAACTATGACTTAATCTTAAGTATTTAATGTCAGTATTATAATAAAACAAGAAAATGATTCTTAGTTTGTAGAGAAAATGTGAAAAGTTTTCTGTTGATTAATGTGCAAATCGATTAATGATAAAGTTAATTCATTTGTAAATTGTAAAAAACAAAAAAAAAACCAATACTGAATACATATATATATATGAACAACAAGAACAATTTTTAATGTTATATACATACATACAACACATTAATAATAATTAAGTACATACACATACTTATAAAATGAATACATAGCAAGTTCTTAAAAACATTTAATGACTGATATTTCAATCGAATCGCATACAATTTTAAATTCTCCAATTTTGCCGCCCTGCCACGCCCCCAATTGCAATTAACTGATCCACAATAATAGCAAACTAATGCAAAATTAATGAGCAAAAGTTTAAGTTAAATAACTGATTATATACAGATATATATTATATATATTGCAATTTGATACCGAAATAATGTTGAAAGTCATAAAAACACACACACACACATGCATTTTTGTAAATAAAAATTTGAATCTTAACCAGAAGTAGTGAAAGAAGTAAGAAAAACCCACAAATATTGAACGAAATGATGAATAAAAAATTTATTGTAATTACGTAAAAACAACAACAACAACAACACAACAATTGGCAGTTATCAGATGCCAATAAAACCGATTGTTTCAATTGGGGTGGGGCAGCACCTCTCCTCCCCTTTCCTCTTTTCCACCCTGCATCCCTCCTCAACCACCCAAAAACACGTAAACATAATGCGCATGCAGATACCACCGAGTAGGGGTAGTTATTCCCATATATGTATGTACATACAATACAAACTCATATCATGGTACGTATATAATTCATTGATTGATACCATAATCCTATCGGATGTGCGCTCTTTTACTGCTTCTGGGGGTTGCATCTACTGCAGGGTGGCTCAAACTCGTTTCAACACTCACCAATTAAAGTGGAAACAATATTTTGCAATTTGCAATGCCTGGGAAACTAAAAAGATGCCTGTTTATACAAGCTGCAAATTCAAATGGTAACGTTCGTTTGAAAATTCAAATCGAAGCTATCGATAAGTGTGACTTTCGATAGGCAGCAGCTTGCACTTGCTTAGCTGGGACACGAGCCAATTTGTGTCCAAACTAAAGCGACATTTGTGGAAGTCATTTTACACGTGGAATGAAATTTAATAAATCGATAAGCTGGTACATGAACCCAGCGTGTGGATGACATTTTATAATCAGCTGAAACATGAACCAACTTAACACTGGATTAAACAAGCTGCAAATTCAAATGGTAATGTTTGTCTGAAAATTCAAATCGAAGCTATCGATAAGTGTGACTTTCGATAGGCAGCAGCTTGCACTTGCTTAGCTGAGACATGAGCCAATTTGTGTCCAAACTAAAGCGACCTTTGTGGAAGTCATTTTACATGTGGAATGAAGTTCAATAAATCGATTAGCAGCTGGGACATGAACCCAGCGTGTGGATGACATTTTGTAATAAGCTGAAACATGAACCAACATAACACTGGATTAAACAAGCTGCAAATTCAAATGGTAACGTTCGTTTGAAAATTCAAATCGAAGCTATCGATAAGTGTGACTTTCGTGCACTTGCTTAGCTGAGACATGAGCCAATTTGTGTCCAAACTAAAGCGACGTTTGTGGAAGTCATTTTACATGTGGAATGAAGTTCAATAAATCGATAATCAGCTGGGACATGAACACAGCGTGTGGATGACATTTTATAATCAGCTGAGACATGAACCAACTTAACACTGGTTCCGTTGAAATAAGGCTACACAAAATTCAAATGTGAACTAAGTTATAGTTCATTTAGTGATAATTTGGTAATTAATTAATAATTTGATGAACATTTTTAATTCAAAATTAGCGAAAATTAAGGTGATCATTTTTATAAAGTTTTGAACCTAGTCACTCCTCGGGGGAAGAAGTTGTATAATTTAATTACATGATTTATATTTGCAAACTCAAATCATTCTCAGTTTACTTTTCTGTCCAGAATTAAAGAAAAAAAAGGAGGAATTGACAGAAAACATTTACTATCCCTTTTTTAATAATTACAGAGGCGATTAGAAGAATATGGGATCAAATAATAGATCTAGTTACCTTGATTATGTACAAATATTCACCAGGAATGCGACGTTCCATGTACTTGACAGCCTTAAAGTGCGAGCTGATTAATTGCTTGATTATCTCATCTGGTTTATTCTCGCGCAGGAGCAATAAATAGAGCACGCCGCTGGGCGAGAGAATGTCATCCAATTGCTCCAATAGAATGTCGGTTACACGTCGCCCATCCATGCCGCCTGCCCAGGAGTAAACAAGATTGCGTTCAGTTGCGGGATTCCCCGTTTGGTTATCGGAATCGGCAAACTTTTGGGATTGTAGCTCCTCATCACTGGTGACCACATAGGGAGGATTGAAGAGCAGCACATCTATGGAACGCTTACGGATTGCATCCGCCAGATTGCAACGCACGCTGTCCAAACGTGCACCATTGTGGAACGCAGTGCGTTTGGTGGCATCGCAGGCACGAGGATTAATATCTGTGGCCAGACAGAGCGCGGAGTGGGCAAGACGCTTGGCCAGCGCTGTGATGATGACACCGCTGCCGGAGCCAATCTCCAGACATAGACGCGGCTGCAGCGTGTCCAGAAATTCGAGATCTGCCTCCAGTGCGTCGAGCAACAGAAATGAATCCTCAGCTGGCGCATAAACGTGCTCAAAGTCCGCCAAGCTGAGATGCTCCGTGTGCGGCGTCTCCATGGAGTCTTTGGGTTTGTGTCTATGATATGTTGGTACTCAGCGCCGAGTCCAACAAAGCCTGACGACGATGTTGCTCCTTCTCGATGAGTCTGTGTAATCCCGTCAAGCGTTCTTGACTCGTGCTCAACACGTTATTGATTATGCTCACTTTGTGCTTCACGTTCAGCAGCTCCTTGACCTTTTCGGCAAACTCCGGTATCTGATGCTGCGCCTTCTCAATGTCCCGCAATTGGGCGGACAATGCATCCAATTGACCCCGCAGCTCCGATTGCAGTTGGATTGTTGTTGCCACGCGCTCGTCCAACCGCTCGATTGTTGGCTTGAACAAATTCGTAATGCCCTCGGCCAAAATGTCACGTGTGGGATTTGTGCAAAAGTTTTCCGTATTCTCATCCAGGGAGGTAACAGTGGAATCGGAATCTTTGTCCATTGCAAATTTTACAATAGCAAACTGCAAAAACTTCCTTTTTTGTACAAGGAGTTGCCACTAAGCAAGAAAAAACCTCTGGCAACGCTTAACAAAAAGTACAAAATTCATATTTACAATTTTTCCAAAAAGTTTCTTTCTATAAATTTTTTTTAATTTTGAAGCTAGAATTTTGTAAATTTTGTAAATTTTATGATATTTTATTTAGAATTAATTTATACACAAATGATGAATGGTGTTGAACGCAGCCACTGTTGTGATCAATTAACACATGCCTATGCTACTAAAACTGTGATCAAGTAGCAAACCTTACATAAAGTGAATGTCAAACAAATTCCTATAAATAATATCACATTCATAGCATTTGCATAAACATAGCAATTGTTTGATATAAATATATTTATATTTTATATATTTTTATACAACCTTGTCAACTCTGCAAAAGTAATCGGACAACAGCGAACATTAATCGACCGACCACCACAAATTCTTTCAATAGAAAAACATCAACTTGGGTAAAATATATATATAATTAAATGAATTGATTTGATTAGATATATGTAACTAACTGCAAGCCGGCGCAATGGACACATACTCGGTGGATGTAGTATATCAGGCGATCAATGCATTATTCCAAGGCAACAATCCCAAAGAGCAGGAGAAAGCGAACAAATGGCTGCAGGACTTTCAAAAGTCGGTAAGTCAACTTCGGATATGCAAAAATGCATATGTAATTTGGATTGTGTTAATTATGTGACAAGTAATAATCAATTGCACTTGTTGCTGCTGGCAGATATATTCGTGGACCATAGCAGATGAGCTGCTGCATCAGAAACGTGACTTACATGCCAATTATTTTGCTGCCCAAACGATGCGCAACAAAATCCAAAATTCGTTTAGTGAATTGCCGCCGCACACGCACGAATCTCTGCGGGATTCGCTCATCACGCACATTGGACAGATTGATGAGCAGACGGACAATGTGATTGTGACACAGCTTAGTTTGGCCGTCGCCGATTTGGCCCTGCTCATGGCCACGTGGCAGGAGCCCATCAGTGACTTGTTGAAAGCCCTTGCCCCGCATCCCGCTGCTATTTGGCCACTGCTGGAGGTGCTCAAGGTGCTGCCCGAGGAGATTGACTCACGGTTTCTACGTCTCGGCGCCAATCGACGTGAGCAGGTGCATAAGCAATTGGACGCCAGTGCGGAATGTGTGTTGGAATTCCTTTGCATGTGTGTGCAGCGTGAGGATCTCGACCAGCAACGCATTTGGAGTGCCACACTGCGCACGTACAGCGCCTGGCTGGTCATACACGCCTTTCCCCTCTCCCACATCTGCGACAATGCGCTCTCGCAGCTCGCGTTCCGGCTGCTCAGTCAACCGGCGGAGACGACTGGCAAACTCCATGACAATGCCACCGAATGCGTTTGTGCCCTGCTCAGCTGCATGGGATCACGCAGCGGCAGCGCCGAGTTGGAACCGCAAGTGGCACGCATCTTTGAGGCTGTCTGCCAGCTGGAGTCGGCGTATCATTTGAGTGTGGCACACGAGGATACGGACAAGACGTTAAACTATTGTGGCATCTTTACTGCTCTCTGTGATGCCTTCTCCTTTGACATGCTGGAGCAACAGCAGGCGATGAAGGGTCTCGATCTGGTGCTGCTTTGTGTCGGACATTTCGACTACGAGGTGGCCGAGATCACATTTCATCTGTGGTACAAACTCAGCGAGGATCTGTTTCAGCGCTACGATGATAAGCTAACGGCCCGTTTTAGGCCCCACATAGAGCGGCTGATTAGCGCCCTCTATCGGCATGCACAAATGGAGAGCGATCACGATGGACTCATCGAGGAGAACAACAATTTCTATGTAAGCTACACTTGGATTGTATAACATTAATTCATATATATTCAATTTCCAGCGGCTTAGAGACCGGTAGATCTTTTTTTATATAAATTCCCTTCCTTAATAGATGGTTTTCTAGTTAATATATATTAAATATTTTATCTTCCGAGAACCACTTGAAACATTAATTATTTGTTAGGAAATTCTTTTCATAAGATTAAGAATCACTAGATCATTTTATTAAAGCTATTTATTTTCTTCTGCTTACAGGATTTTCGACGCAAGGTTTCGGATCTCTTGAAGGATGTGGCTTTCATAGTTGGCTCCAATGCGTGCTTTAAACAAATGTATATTATTCTCCAAGCACCCAACACAACGTGGGAATCTACGGAGGCGGCGCTTTTTGTTATGCAAAATGTGGCCAAGAATATTTTACCGTGAGTCACAATTATTATTTTTGATCTTTTATTTTTAATACAAAATCAAAAAATGATGAAATATCAGAAAATAGATAATTAAAAATTAAAGTTCTTTATTAATTTCCATTATAAAAATTAAAGAAAGAGTTGTTTTAACATAAATTTAAATTTAATTTAATTTAATAATATTTAAAAAACAACAATAATAGTTATCTTTCAATATCTATAATAAATATTGATGAAAGTGTTATTTTCTAATTTGTTAATACAAAACTTAATATATAAAATTAATTCACAAACTAAAACAAATAAAAATGCCAACAAATTCAAAAAATATATTTTTCACATTAAATTTTAATTTCAATTTAAACTGAAAATTGCCATTTAATTTTTGATATTAAATCAGTAAATAATTATAATTTTATAATTTATATTAAATTTAATTTTCAAATATTTATAAACTAAATTTATTTTGCAAATTCTATAATAAAAATTAAAGATAGAGTTATTTTGAAATTTTTTAACACAAAACATAATAAATTAAAATATATTTACGCACTAAAAAATATAAAAATGCCAACCAATTCCAAAAATATAATTTTCACATTCAATTTTAATATCAATTTAAACTAAAAAAAACCATTATTATAAAAACCATATTAAATTTAATTTAATTTAAAAATAAAAGTAATTTTTCAATTTCTTTAATAATAATTAAAGATAGAGTTATTTTAAAATTTGTTAATACACAACTTAATATATAAAATTAATTTACATTTACATTCAATTTTAATTGATTTAAAAAAAAACATTCCAAAATTTAAACTAAAAATTGTCATTTAATTTTGTTAGATGATTTTGTTATTAAAAATAGAATTACTTTTCAACTTTTCACTGATATTTAATCAGCAAATAGTTATCATTTTATAATATACATTTAAAAAAATAATATTTTCAATATATTTGTGACTTTTGCAGTGAGGAGAACGAGGTGATACCCAAGGTGGTGGAGGCAATACTCGGGATGACGGATCAGACGCACATTGCGGTGCGTTACACGTCCATAATGTTGATAGGAGAGCTCTGCGATTGGATTGAGAATCACTCGGATTTGTTGGAGGCGGTGCTCAACTTTCTGCTGTATGCGTTGCAGCAGAAGAATGGATTGGCCTCGGCGGCAGCGATTGCATTGACCTCCATTTGCTCCGCGTGCAGACAGAAGATGGTTTGTCACATCAGTGGATTGGTGGAGATTGCGCGCAGCTTGGACAGTTTTCAGATAAACAATGATGTGGCAATTGGGCTGCTTAAGGGCATCTCCCTGATACTAACGAAACTGCCCAGGGAGCAAGTGCAGCCGGCACTGCGGGAGATTGTGAGCTTTCAGTTGCAGCCACTGGCGCAGCTCTTGGAGAGCAATCAATGCCAGCTGGAGAAGGGAGAGCGCAGCGATCCCGTTTATTGGATTGATCGCGCCTGTGCGATCATAAGACACACGAATCCCGATGTGCCCGATAACGTGGAGCATCCGACAGTTGCAATATTAAACGATGCCTGGCCCCTCATCTCCCAAGTGCTGGAAAAGTACCAGAGTGATCTGCGTATCATGGAGCGCACCTGTCGCCTCATACGCTACTCGGTGCGGATGGTGAGGAAGCAGGCGGTGCTTCTCGTGGAACCATTGATCAAACAGATTGTGGTGCTTTATGCCAGGCAGCATCACAGCTGTTTCCTTTATGTGGGCTCCATTTTGGTGGATGAATTTGCCAAGACCACGGAATGCATTGCCGGTTTACTGGAGATGCTGCAGGCGTTCATTGAACCCACCTTTGGATTGCTCCAGCTGGAGAATGGCTTGCGCAATAATCCCGATACTGTGGATGATTTCTTTCGCCTGGCCTCACGCTATTTGGACTGCTGTCCTCTCCAGTTGCTGCAGAGCAGCCTCATCACGCCCATCTTTCAGTGCGCCTTAATTGCCTGCTCGTTGGATCATCGCGAGGCGAACTCTTCGGTGATGAAGTTCTTCATTAATCTGTTGACCTGGGGACGCACTAGCAATCAACGACATGTCGAATGCCGTCCATTGGTTGTGGAATTGGCCAACCAACATGGTGGTGCTCTGGTCATGAATCTTATACAGGCCTCAGTGTTCCAACTACACTCATATATGCTCGCGGATGTCGCCGAGGTGCTCACCGAACTCAAACATGTCGTGACCAACGCCCAGATGGAACCATTCCTCGCCCATGCCTTGGAGTCGTTGCCCAAGAAGAACAGCGGTGGATATGTGACTGCCACACAGCAGCAGCTGGAGGAGTTTAGCACCACGGTATTGAGGTGAGTTCCCCCATTTAAATAAAAATTATTGGGTTGCATTGGAACATCTTAGAATATGCTGTAGATGAGGATAATCTTTTATTATCTATGTATACAAAACTCTTTGTCCTGACTGACTCCCCCACTGATACCGAAATTCCACCTGTAAGTGCCTCTAATTCAGATCAAAGGTCATAGAATTGCTTTGTATGAAAAACTTTTTGTTTCTTAAGATATCTTAACCAAACTTACAGATTATATGTTTGGGACTGTCTCTTAAATTCTGACCAAATTTGTTCAAATTTGGATTACTATATCATATAGCTGCCATAGAAAAGATCGGTCGAAAATCAAGTTTTAGTATGAAATACTTTTTGTTTTCCGAGATATCTCAACCAAACTTACAGAATAAGTATTTGAGGTAGTCCTCTTCATACCGACTAAAGTTGGTTCTAATCGGTCAACTATATCATATAGCTGTCATAGGAACAATCGGATCCAAATTTAACCTTAGTATAAAAAACTTTTTTGTGTTTTTAAAATATCTCAAACAAAGTCACAGATTGTCTGTTTGGGACTGTCTCTAACATCCTGAAATCCTGTCGCAATCGTATTACTATATCATATAGCTGCCATAGGCACAACCCAAATCCTTTACTTCTGACCCGGACTGTAGATTTCTTACTTACTCCATTTTCCATCTCCAATATTAATTAATCTTTTATCTTACAGAGCGGACACTACGAAAGCCGTCACGCAAGCACTGAAAACATTTACGCGTCTCTTCCGCTGAAAGCACCGTCAAAGTCGGACCACTGCACCACAACGCACCACTTTCCTGTCCCGCTCCGCGCCGCCCCGTCACGCCCTGTTGATTATGACGTTGGAATATGTACATTTGAATTTATGTATGCCGACTTGTTGGATGCATTCAACCTTATTTATATATAGTAACTATAGTTGGATTATAATATATATTATTTTGGAGTGCGGCCATCGGATCCTCACGAAACGAAACGTACAATAAGTTGATTAATTTAAGAAATTATTATTTTTAGCTTAAAGATGACTTAATGACTATATATGATTAAAATGTTTAATGACCACAATCATGAGCTTCGAACGTTTTCCCCCGCTTTTATCTGAATTTCACTTGTTTAATTTAAGAAATTGTTGGAATTCTGGGAATTGTCAAGTTCATAATATAATCATGATAAGTGAGTAACGTGTAAACGTAGGTAAGATTATGAATTATTAAAATGCAATTATGTTTCGATAATTTACTTTATACATACATACATAAAAACTTAATTTCTCAATAATTTCATTCTAAGTTCCAACATTTGCCTTCATATTAAGTTAAGAAATTGATCCAAATTTTCCGTTTATTTATAAATATAATAGCTTATTCATTTGCACTTAAAAATGATTTAATGAGCCCGACGATTGACGTAGGAATCATTTCCGGGAAATAATAAGCAATACAATGTATTTTTGTATTCTCTATGATTTATTTGATATTTTCAAAATAGAATTTGACGTGTTTCTTGAGTAATGTCTAAATTGATATATAATCACGTCGAAATTGACACAATTTTTCACATTAAGAAAACAAAAAATTATTAATGAAAGATAATTTAGAAATTATGTAATAAATTGAACCATAAATTAAAGTTTTCATTCCCCCTTAATAATAGACAAATGATATGCAGGAACCACTCTAAATACTCTATGATATATTTTATAATTTCTTAGTTACAATTTGATATAAATTCTTTGAATACTTATAGGGGGAATGTTACATTTATACAATTATATTCGACAACAGATAATCACGATAAGGGCACAACGCATAAACGTAATATACATCACAAAACAAAAAAATACATGCATTTAGGCGTTACAAAAACCTGACGACAAAAAAAGTTGTTGAACAAAACGATTAAATATTATTAATACTAATTGCACGATAAATTTACTAATTGCACTTTCAGCTTAACTACGAGTATGTAAATATGTATGTATATGTTTGTGCATGTGGGGTGGCTATATATACATGTGCATGCATGTGTCTCAAATGGTTTCGGTGCGTGGATCGATCTTGTGAATGGCCTGCATAAGGCTGGTTGTATTCGCAGTGTTAATGCCCTGCTTGGACATTTCCGTGAGGCGATCCGTGATGGGTTTCTGATCCTGGCCACGTTGCCACCTGCAAGATGCAAGCAAATAATCAGGGATCGCAAATAAAGAAAATCAAAATATATTTATTTAGATGTAGAAAAAATTTTAAATATACTATTTATAGATTTTATATCCTTTAAATAGGATTATCTTTAATTTTACATTTTTATAAATAAGTTAAATTTCAATTTATATGTAAAAATCATAGCTTAACTTTATTTTCCCATTTTTAATGTAAACAAAATTATTATTAAAATAGATAAAAAACTTTTTTTAAATTAATATAATTTTTTTAATGTGCATTCAAATTTATTTTTAATTTTGCAGTAGTAAAAATGTTAAATAAGAGGTACTATGATTTGTACATAATAAATCAAATTTAATTAACTCTATTTTTCCATTTTTAATATAAAAATAATTATTATAAAAAGAGAAAAATTACTTTTTTAAATTGATTTTATTTTTTGCATGCGCATTAAATTTTATTTTTAATTTTGCACTAATCAAATTTTTAAATAAGAGGTACCATGATTTAATTAACTATTTTTCCATTTTTAATATAAAAATAATTATTATAAAAATATAAAAATAACTTTTTTAAGTTGATATTATTTTTTACATGCGCATTCAAATTAATTTTTAATTTTATAATAATAAAAATGTTAAATAAGAGGTACTATTATTTGTACATAATAATTAAAATTTAACTGGTTCAGCAAATAAGAATTATTATTTTTCAAAAAATTCAATGTATATTTTAAAATTTAGAATCAAAGGTATAGGACTCACCACAAGTGGGCACAGGTGTGCAGCAGGGGAATGTAGAGGGGCAACAGATCAATATCACAGAGAGTCTCGAAGCGACTTAGAGCTAAAAGAGCCCAACGCTCCGCCGAATGATGTGGCACCGGAGACGCTGTGCAGGCGGCCACCAGACGACAGAGTATTAACACAACAGGTCGTGAACGATTCATGTAGACTTTGTTGAGCAGGCGGAAACAGTTCTCGAGTATTGGAATGGCCATCTCATTGCGACGCTCGTCCAAAAATTGGCACGCCTTCGTCAGCTCCTCGTGCTGCAGAAATCGCAGAAAGGCGTTCGAATCCCGCAGCTTTGACTGCTCGGCGACATGGGTGAGAAATCCCTCAAATGCCACACTACGTTCACCAATCAGCTCCGAGGAGAAATTACCCATAAGCACTTTGTTGGGAAACGTCAAGTTGTTCAGCTCATTGGGATGCAGTCGCTTCAAGCATTGATATAGCTCACGAAAGTCCGTATAGCGACGCTCGATCTTGGCGGGTTGTGCATCCATTACGTTGGAATCCTGACGCACTGTCAGCTCGTAGACAACATAACGCTTGATCTTTGGATCATCTCCCTCTCGTGGCATTATGTGCGCCATCAGAATCTCAAAACGCAGCACTGTGTTGCCCTCAGCAACGGGCGTAAATCGCTTGGCAGGATTCTTATAGCGCTCCCAGAGAGCTGCAATACATAATAAATAAATATTAAATTTAATTTAATACGCTTGTAGATTTTTTAAAAAATAAAATCAAACAAGTTGAAATTTTTGTTTTGTTAAAATAATTACTTGACTAACTGTTTACATTTTTGTTTTGTTAAAATAATTACTTGACTAACTGTTCAAATTTTTGTTTTGTTAAAATAATTACTTGACTAACTGTTCAAATGTTTGTTTTGTTAAAATAATTACTTGACTAACTGTAGGTATTTACCTTTTGGTTGCGTCTGGTCTGTGGACTGCGGGGGAGGGGAAATGGCCAAGACAGCTGCCTCAATGGCCGGACTGTCGGGATCATCATCCGGATTGGGGGCATCCACCGAAGGCTCATGGGGCAGCAGACGTTTAGCCATCACAGCGTGCACTATGTAGATTGAAAATGAAAGTTTTGCTTTCAATTTAAATGTAATCTTCAGCTGGTTGCTTACTCACTTGTCGTTCGATTGCGAATGAGAACAGACGAATTTGCAATTGACCAACTGTGTAATACGCTTCCGTTTATATGTACATATGTACGTATGTGTGGTATACTCAATATGTTGTTTATTTTTCTTATCGCGACTCTGTTGAATTGTATTACGTTCGCGAATATTGAAGTGACTAATCCCCCACTGACCCAAACTAAAGTAATGCAGTGCGAGACGCCTTTGTCTTAACTAAAACAAAACCAATCACCGACTATAGCATACTCTGTAGCAATCAGTACTCTATATGTTACAGTGAAACTAATTTTAAAAATAAAATCAATTCAATACATTATAGTTTACAAGTATAAACAAAAATTTAGTATTAATAATATAATATATCACACCGCACGCAGACACACCCCCCAATCATACTGTTTTATAAAATGCATAGACTCTCTCTATTTTCCCTTGTGATGAGTGTAGCAAAACATTTACATGTTATCGTTATCGAAAGCTGCACTACTCACGAGTCACGACTCACATCGAACACAAGTTTGCCCGCCTCTATTGTCACTGCAAAACAAAAACACCCACGACTTAAAAAAAACAAAGTCGGGAGAATTTTTCAATTGTGTTAAGAAAAATGACGCTGCCCGAGTTTTTTGGCTGCACTTTCATTGCGTTCGGACCACCGTTTGCACTGTTTGTCTTCACGATTGCGAATGATCCCATTCGCATTATAATTCTGATAGCAGCGGCATTCTTTTGGCTGCTTTCGCTGTTGCTTTCATCGCTGCTTTGGTTTGCGGTTGTCCCACTGCGCGATGTGCTCGCATTTGGCGTGATATTCTCGGTGTTTTTCCAGGAGGGCTTTCGCTATATCATCTACCGCATATTACGCAGCACGGAGCAGGGATTGCATGCCGTTGCCGAAGATACGCGCGTCACGGAGAACAAACACATCCTGGCATACGTTTCGGGACTCGGATTCGGCATCATATCCGGCATGTTTGCGCTTGTTAATGTCCTGGCTGATATGGTGAGTTATTTTGTACATTTGGTACATTGGATCTAGTGTAATTTGTTTTCCTCTTCCAATTGCAGAGTGGACCCGCCACAATGGGCCTCAAAGGCGGCACGGAACTTTTCTTTATTACCTCGGCTGCTCAGGCGCTTTCCATCATCCTGCTGCACACGTTCTGGAGCATCATCTTCTTTAATGCTTTTGATACGAATAACTATCTACATATTGCCTACGTGGTGGGCACACATCTCTTCGTCTCACTGTTGACCTTGCTCAATGCAAACGCACATTACTGGGCCACACTGCTTCCCAACTATATTGTAACAATTCTCACGGCAATACTTGCCTTCAAGGTGGCTGGAGGCAGTCTCAGGGGTGTCAAGCGATTTATAATGTGTCAATGAGATTAAATAGCATTAAGACGAAAGTATTAAGAATGGAATGTAATTTAACCTTACATATTTTAAGTCCTCCGACATTAAATCAACTAATAAAATCAAATAATCAAAAATTATTCTGATAATTGAGAACATTTCAGATATACTTCTTGTATACAAATGGTAGACATATTTATTAAAAATTATAGTTTTAATTGCATTTTATTAATAATAAAATTATTATTTTAACGTAGTTATAAACTAATGACATATACTTTTCCTACTGACTGTAATCCATTTTGCGGACATTGATGCCATAGTCCGCCAGTGCAGGCTGCAGATCTTCCATGGTCAATGTAAATTTGCGATCCTTGGCCTTGGAGCCACCAGGTGTACTTGCGTGTGTGCGTGCCTTGGAATGCTGCAGTGCATCATCAATGATGTCGGACATAAATTTCTGCGTGGCAATTGAAATCAAACGTACAATGCGCTTGTCATCGGCATGAAAACCGCCCATATTCAAATAATGCGAAGTAACTGAAAGTTGAATTAGTTAAGTAATGAGTGTGTTGGCAACACAATGCAATCAATTCAACGCTTCTTACCTGCATCCGGCAGCAATGGCGTGTAATCCTCCAGTTGCAACATGAAATCGCTGAGATGCGAAGCTGGCGCATTGCGTTCGCCCCCGGCAGCGACGTTGAAGCTGCTGCCGCTGCTTATACCGGCAGATGCAGCACCACTTGCGTTAGCCTGGCCCGAGGAGCCTCCAGCGCTTGGGTGATAGATAATGCCAAAATTGGAGCCGACCATTATGAAAAAATGTATGTTTACTTTTTGCAAAACAATTACTGCATAAACAGTGTGACCGTTAGTGACAAACAATAAAATACCCAAAATACATAGAGTATCGCGGATTATCGATATATATATATTGATATCGATACATCAAGCTATTGCACGCCGCTTGAATTCGATATTTATATCTAAATTTAAATTCAGATCTTACACATTTAAAACTTTTGATTTTTATTATTCTTGGTCATTAGCTGCTTCTTCATATTGCTTAGAAACAGAGCCATTTGGAGAGTTTACGTATTCCAAGAGATGGTTTCGTATATACTCGGAATCCTCCTCATACTGATCACTGGATGGCGCAAGATCGGCGAATGTTGTGTCCGTTTGAACCTCTTTGGGAAAATACAAATCAACGGAGCTCGTACGCATCATAAAGTTGTGGAGAGAACAACACGCGGATACAATTTTTTGTGCTCTGTCTGGACAGCACAGCAAGGTGCGTTGCACGGCTTTCCACCTGTCGCAGAGAATTCCGAACGTATACTCAGTGCAGCGTCGAGCTCGTTTCAATCGGTAATTGAAAATCCGCTCGGTTGTTGTCAGGGCTTCAGTTCCGTATGGCGTCATTAATCGGGTATATAAAGGGAATGCTTCACTCCCTGCCATGAAATATGGAGTCGGTACGTCATTGAGCAATCTGTTCTCCGGAAACTCCAGGCGTTCCGATAATATAGCTTCGCCGAGCTTTGTATTCGAGAAGGCATCTATGTCCCCCTCGCTTCCGTAGGCACCCACATCGATGTATGTGAATCTATAGGATGCGTCGCATACCGCCAAAAGCACAATCGAGTGGAAATCCTAAAAACGTTAACAAACGGTTATTGTTGCAGGCGATTTTAAAATAACTTTCTCACTCACTTTGTAATTGTGAAATGCGTTGTCACTGTCGGGTGGATCCCTTATTGGCACATGTTTCCCATCTATGGCCCCAATGCAGTTTGGCAAGTCGCATTCTGTCTCAAATTCCTCGGCCCACTTTAACATATTTTGTTTGGTCCATCTGGGAAACTCTCCGGCCAGTGCTGAACAAATGGCACTGCACACCAGGTCTACAGTCTTGCCCATATGTTGTTTACTTATCCCGTAAGATGCGGCGACGTCTTGTTGCAAGTATCCGGACGCGAGCATTCTAATAAAAGAAACGTTTAAAATCAAGATTCACATAGTTTTGATGAAGAAGAAAAACTCACTCAATAACAGTGGCCAATTTGCCTTTAAGCGGAATCGCATCCGGACGTGAATTCCTCTTTGGGATTATATATGGCTCCACCAAACTAAATAGATAGTTAAAATTCGCAGCCGTCATGTGGAAGTTCTCAAAAAACTCGGTTGGAGTTTTGGTCATATTTTCAAACTGCCAAAAACTCACAAGATTTTAAAATGAGTTTAAGTAAATTAATACATTTAACAGAAATTAAATTTGTTTATATTATATTGATTCCTCTGTTAGTTTAGTTATTAAAACTAGTTAAAAATTTTTAATACTTACGGCGTTTGCGAATCTCCCCTTTTTGCGTGTTTCATCCGAATACGGTTTCTGCACGCGTTTGCGTTTCACATCCTTCTCCTCCTTTGCCTCGGCCTGTGCTTTCCGCTTCATATTCGAATTTCTCTGCATTTTTAATTTCTTTTAAATGAACATTACAATTTTGACATTGTTTGTAAACAAGCCATTCCTACCCCAATAGGGATGTCAACGAAAACTATTTTTATATCGATAGATTGTTGTGCGATAATATATTTTTATTCAATAGTTTAGCTGACTTTAATATCGATATTGTTGAGCGATATTTTTAATCGTTGTCTTTAAGTTTACCGCCATCGATATAACATTTATTGAAAGTGTGGCAAATTAGAATAGTTTGAATAGAATAAATTTAATAGTTTTATAAAAATTTTTATTAAAAAACTTTACAGACGTTCACAGTTATATTTTTGTTCACCTTCGAGATGTGCTTAACTCAGACTTGAGCTATTTATCTTTTTTTGTTTTGGGTGACTTTTGCGATGACTTTAAAATGGATTTGAGTATACAAAGCAGGATAATGAAAGCAAATGCACCCACAAATGCCAAAGGCAGTATGCCATAACTATTAACGTATTCGATTATCTGTTTTACAGATATTTCATCCATTAAACTGGAGGGTGGAGGCACAATTTCCGGATGCGTATTCTTTGAATAACCGCTTTCAGCAAAGTCTATAAAGGCTTTGGCAGTATATTCCTTTAGCGTATAACGATATAGTTTGCCTTGACGCAAGAAGATGAATGCAGGAGTATCCAAGACTTTGAAACGCTTTGCTGTGGAGACTCCGGCTGCCAAAGCGTTTACTCTCGCCACGTTTATCTTGCGCTTCAGTTTGCCGGCAACGGATTCCCAGACGGCATAAAGGCGCTGACAGAGCACACATTCGGCGGAATTGAAGAAGATGAACCAATCTCCGGTTGTGGCTCCAGTGGATGCCTGTGTCAAATGCTCGAAATTCTCATCCGAAAGCTCCTTCACCGCCGGCTCTCGATTGTCACTGAAAAAGTGGACAATTTCCTCAGCATTGATGTCTCCATGGTACAGAATGGGAATTCCACGTCGGAAATAGAGTAAGGCTGGCTCTCGACTCGGATCGTAAATATGTATTAAATTGCTATCGTGCGCCTGGACAACTGAGGCGGACAACGTCTGCTTAAGCTCCTCCTGCACATTGGCAAGAATCTCTTCATATTCCGCGCACTCGCCGCAGTTTCCTCTTGTAAACAATGCAACCACGTCACCTTCGCCGGTTAACAAATGTATCAAGTCTGAATCGTCGACGCGTTCTATGGCGGAGCAGCGGACTGCAATTATCCCCAATAAAAGTGTAATAATATTCTTATAAAAATACATTTTAAGCCAAAACACAAAAATAAAAATGCACTTGTTGCCGACGTTGCGTGTGTAAATAAAATATGCTAGCGATGTTATTCGAGCAACGATAGCGGGTATCGATAGTTTAGAACTGAATTCGTGCTTTGATAAGATATTTATTGAAATATATCGATAACAGATATATATTATCAGTTTGTAATAAACAAAGTAAAAGCAATATTTTTAATTTATATATAAAACGAATGTTGCGACTCATTAGCCAGCTGCAAATTGCTAGTATTATAATTTTGGAATAATTAATCCCAGTGTGATCGATAGTTTTAAGTTACAGTCAGTCACAGAAACGACGGAGTTGCTCATCTCTAATTAAGCTTTGTAATTATAAATGGCGGTTAATGGTGTAATTATAAAATTGATAAATTAAGGTAGTCGGAGATACAGTGAACACTGCGGAGATCGCTTAAATGCAAGCTTATTAATAATAATGAAAAGAAATGTTGATCGCTAAATGATTGCATTGTTATCCCTCTCCTATTCTATGGAGAAGTTCTGCGCTTCTGGTCGGCAAATCGCAGGATGCGAGTCAGCGTGGACATTGTGCAGGTAATTTGCTTGTGACCCTCATCATAGGTCTCAAAATCAACTGCCACGCGTTGAGCGACGAATGTGAGAAGCATGAGAATGTCGAGATTTTTGGCACTAGTCGACAACTCTTTGCAGAGACTTTGGATGAACCAGCTGCCCTGCTCAGAGTCGCTCCAGGTGCAGTATTCGTTAATGGTGCTAAACGCAACCAGAAAGTCAGCATGGATGGGTATCTTATAGTTACTGCATGAGTCTCCGTCCATATGTGTGTGTCCCTTGTGTTGCAATCTGAATCCAGAATCTCGAAGTTTGCCTCGACCCGCCTGTTAGATTGTTGATTAAATACAAACAGTTAGTCAAGAAAGTTTTTTGACAAAATCGATTGTACATGTATCGAAATTAGTATCGATATTGAAAATGAACTCGCCTGGACGACAAATAATTTGGGCTTCCCCGCCAGCGTGGGGCATTTGTCCGGTGTGAAGGCGCTCCAGATGTCATCAATTTTGTAGAACTTGTCCTTGGCAGACACCAAGTCGCATTCGCCATGCGTGAGTACCGCCACCAGGATGCAATCGTGCTCCGTATGATCCTTGCCAGCGGCATGAGCGATCGCCTTCTTGACTTCAGCGTAGCGCAAGTCCTTGTACGACTTTACATCAAAACCCAATTGATCGAGCACCTCCTTTAAATTGTTGTGATCCACATTTGATTCTGGCCTTCGCTCCAATTTGTCGAATTGCTCATGACTGAAGATCAGGGCCAATCCCCGACACTTGTGGTTCATTTTGTACTCTGGGTCATTGCGATGAGTAACCATGCGAGCAACAATTTCCCGCTTTTCATTGGCATCACTTTTCTTAGCCATGCCGAAACAGTTGCCATCAGTTATTGATAGACGCTTCACCTGATCCGTCATCTTCTCACTCTTCTCGTCTCCCATTGTTCGTTTTATTTCGACTAATTCACAATTTCCAATGATTCAGATTAAGTTAAAAATATTAATAAGCAACTTTAGACGCGGCGTCAACTGTGCGTCATGGTGAAATGATAACAGCACATTGACAGCGTTGCCACCTTGGTGAATTCGCGCGCTTGTGAAATTTATAAATTATCGATAATTAGTGGTGTGATTGCAATGTAGTCGACGTTGCGATACCCTGCAGCAACACACGTTTGCACCTTAAATGTTACATTTATTATTCTTGTTACATTGAGTTCGTTTTCTAATTGCTATATATTTGAACGTTTAGAAAATTTAAATTGTATTTAACTTGTTTTTCAATAACTATAGTTATAAACGTCATGCCCTTGAAATTTAAGTATTGAAAGCCGTGTTTTTTTAGCGATATAATTACTTTAATGGTTTTCAAAACATGGCAAAATATTGTAGGTCTCCTAGAGTACAAAAAAAAATTTGTTTTAATTTAGTTCTGTTTTAGTTAAAAAAGAACAAATAAGAAAGGTTTTTTTTTTATTTTTTAACAAAGGAGTATAACTTAGAAAAAATTAAAAAAATTATTGTTTGGTAAACATTTTTCAAATATTAAACATTTTTATTTGAAGTTCATATAAATGCTCTTCTGTTCGTCTGTCTGTCCGTCTGTAAGAACGCTTTTCTGAATACTGAACGAAGATCTCTCGGTGACAAATTTAATATAATTAAGAAAAGGCTACAGTCGATTAAAACCGATTAAATAAAATAATTAATGGAAAAAATGAGAGAATATAAACTAAAACGTCAGATTATTAAATTAATTCGACAGAGGAAAAGCGGAAAAAATAAATATAGAGAGAATGTTAACTGTTTTTTTCAAGTCTCTAAAAATAATATACAATACAGTTAAATCAATCTCGTAATACAGCAAATTTGACAAATGTAGAGACTTGAAATTTATTTTCTTGACCGTATCATCATTACGGCCTTTTTAAGGGATTCACTCCAACCCCGAAAATGATACCAATTGACTCCTTTACCATATGTATTATCATCATATTTTCCTGTCAAGTCACTGAAAGGATACCAATTTATAAAGGAGAGTTCATAAAAATAAATATGATAGTTCCTTCCTACCTGTCGTGACAATGATTGAACCACCAGGCGCCAGTGCGGGTTTTAGCGCAGTTTACCTCCGGCCATAGATCGTTATCCTGATCAAATGTAGAAAACTGCATACCATGATGAATTCGCAAGGAATCACCAGCAGTTCCATTAGCTTTGCCCAGAGTGTGTAAGAAATATTTGTCATCCTCGTTGCCGATTGCAAACTTCTCATAAAACTCGTATCTTTCATCTCCCTCAGAATCCTCGAGGATTACAAGCAATTCCTGACTACTATCTTCAGTTAGTGCATGTATTTTGTCTAATCCCAAAAAGAACTCTCCTTCCAGATCTCCGAATCCTTTTTTATAGGCATTCCAGTTTCGATAAAAGTCCTCACTGCCATCCATCCGCCTTAAGATGATTGTCCATCCTCCTCCGCGAGTCTCCGCATCGAAAGTCACCCTAAAGGGATATTCACTGTAGCTAGGAATGAGTATATGATAGATCCCATCAATTTTCGATTTGACAGTGGCTTCGGTACAATCACGTCCGTAAGCTCGGGAACGAAGTGCAATCGTCTCTTTGTCCTTTTCAATCGAATCAGATCCGGAAACTAATTGTACTATATAAGTATTTATTAATACTATGCAAATTATTTTAAAAAACATTTTTGTTACTTAAAGAAAACTAACTGAAGACTGAGCTGTCTCTTTTCTTTTATACCTTGATATTATTTCAAATACGGAAAAGGGTGTAATGATTTTGTGCAATTGTATGTAACAGTCAGAAGAAGGCATTTCAATAATAATTATCATAGTCTGGATGGGCTCTACAAATTTCTTCATTATCGTTTATTCATTTCGGATGTCAATCATTCAACATTTAAAAAAATTAGATATAAATTATATATGTTTGATTTTCAGTATACAGTAGGAGTACAGGGTCTCTCCCAGTCGAGCTCGATCGATTATAGCTTTCCTAGTCTATATTAAATTTGTCATACTCCAAAGTATTACGTAACAATTTACTTTTTTATTAAAGTGATCAAATTCGTTACGTGTTACGTTAATACAACTGTGTTATTTAAAAATAAAAATAACTTATTTAAATTTGATTTTGTTTGCTGGCTAGAGGTCTTGATGTTTCTTTATTTGATTTTAATTATAAAAATAATAATAATTTTTTTAGTTTCAATATCAATATCACTTTTCTCTGCTTTTCTCTATTTCTTCCTTTCTCTCACTTGGCTCTCTGTTTATCGTCTCCCTCATTTTCTCTCAAAGCTCAAATAATGTGATTGTTGTTCCTGCTTTGTTGCCACCGAATGTTTTCTGCATGTTTATAAACATTGGTTTAGCTCCAAGCTAAACATGAATATTCGGTACCATAACAATATGACAGTTTTATAGCACTATAAACTATAATCCGACCTATAAAAAATAACATACCATTGGTTTAGCTCCAAGCTAAGCATGAATATTCGGTACCATAACAATATGACAGTTTTATAGCACTATAAACTATAATCCGACCTATAAAAAATAGCATACCATTGGTTTAGCTCCAAGCTAAGCATGAATATTCGGTGCCATAATAATATGACAGTTTTATAGCATTATAGCTTCAAAGATACTATTATCCCTTTATATAAAATAACATACCATTTTTTAGTTATTAAATGAAGAATATGTAAAGTTCAGATCTGTTGTTGTATCTGCTTTGTTGCCACCGAACGTTTTTTGCATGTTTATAAATATTGGTTTAGCTCCAAGCTAAGCATGAATACGCGGAGCCATACCAGTATTACAGTTTAATAGTGTCACGAAACTTGGTGTTTTATAGCAAATGTGGTGAGATTTCAGACAATTAGCCATAAAATCTGTGCTAAAATTGCTATAAGTATAACAGCTTTAAGGGGTTGTTGTAAAAGCTACACATGCATTTCGAATTTTCAACCCCTCTGCGAGTTAAGTTGCTGCAACATGTACCCCTTCCGTAGCAACATGTTGCCAGCAAACAGCAGAGTGCGCGTCATTTGAAATTAATAAACTCTGCTAACAGTTAATCTTTCTTTGATTTGCAATTTCAAATAGAATTTACTTAACTAATAGCATAATGATTTTATTTGCAGTTAAATACGATTATCTACAACCCGGCGACATTCTTATCAATTTGATTGTTTGACATTTGTTGATAAGCGCGTCGTGCATGTTGCTGTCAACATTTAGCATCGTTCGAATGTTGCGATACACATGCGCATTGGCCAGCAACAAAATGGAAGAAAGCCGACGCTCAGTTCGGCAAGCGAAGATAATTCGAAAGAAAAAAAAATCAAATTCAGTGATAAAGTGAAATTCGTGCGCGTTGGTTGGCTTAACACTTCGTGTAAGCTCCAAAACTCAGACTCCGGCTCTCGCTCTCGACACTCACAAACGCTCTCACTCCCTCGCACTCGCTCGCTCTCTTTCTCTCGCTCTCGCGCTCGCGCTCGCTCCGTCTCTCTCTCAGTAAGCGCGTCGTGTCGTGTCGTCTCGTTCGCTTCCCGATCGGCGTCTTCACAAACAACAACAACACCAACAATTCAAGTGTGTGCGAATTTGTTAAATTATTAAATGACATAATAATTAACTAACAAATCTACGCAAATTACTTAAATTCGTGTAAAAATAAATATAAATATTTATTTATATTAATATTTAATATAAATATTATACAATAAGCTGACCAAGCGGCGGATGAAATGCGTCTAATTGGATTTATTCTAAATTTGGCTGCTTTAACAGGTGAGTGAGCTTTTGTTAATACAGTAAAGAAGCGCTAATGTGAACCTACATATGTAAATTTATAAGTTTTCATATAAATATATAATATATACATATACTATATGCTAAATAACTTTAAATGAAAATCAAAGCAATGCAAAGAAGCTTGTGTAGAGGGACTGAAAATAATCATTATTGATAAAAAATGCAACTAAAAAAATCAACTATAAGAACCAATGCAATTTTTGCTTCAAATATTCCAAATTTGTTGTGTTTACTCTATACTCTATATCTTTGGAAACAGCTAATAAATTTATATTCAAGAATTTTTAAATTAAATCTTACTTTTAATGATCATTTAAAGACTTTGATTTTATAAATCAAATTTAATAACTACTTTAATTAAAAAAATTGAAAATAATCTTTATTACTGATTTTAATTTTTTCAGTCTTTTATAAGATTTTTTGATGACTTTTTTTAAAAAAAGTCTTTAAAGACTTTTATTTCTGAATAATAATCATAAAACTCATCGGCATTAAAATAGCGTAATAAGTTTGCAGGGTATAATAGGTCGTAGGATGTCTTGGTTGTTACTGGCGTTGTAATTTTGAAATGTCTATCTTGATATGTACAGATATGTACAAATTTATCAAATTTTTTATCAAAAAGTTTTCCAACAATAAAAGTCTTGAAAGACTTTTTTTTATTTCTCATAAATATAATCTCTTATAAAAGACTGAAAAAATAAAAATCAATAATAATTATTTTAAATTTTGAAAATATAATAAATATTAAATTAGCTTATTCCTCATAACTGTTATGGTCCCTGCTTGTGTACTTGAAATTTGTCTCGTATTATGCGATCTGAAATCCGTAATCTCTTGTTGTCTGGGTGAGGGCTTCAATTATATTTTTGTACCAGGGACAACTAATTATGTGGTTATTAGCTAAGATACAGTTAGAAAAAAAAGTGTCTTGACAAAATAAAAAATCCAACTTCAGTGTAAATTATATTTATTTATTTTCTTTATTAAAACAAGAATTTAAATAAATATTCATATATAAACAAGAGAAAAAAAAGTAAATTTTTAATTTTGTCAAAACACTGTCTTGTTTAACTGTGTGTATTATTATCTACTATTTTGTTTTCTTTGGTGTTACGTATATTCATCAATATGTTTTGTGCTGTGCTTCGTTTGGCTAATATAAAATCGATGGCACATTGTTGCATTTTCCGTTACCAATTTTTTCCGGCCGAAATCAATGAATCGCATACGAGAATCGAGTTCAGTATTCAATTTTAAGCCTTGAATCATCTCGAAACTTTATGCCTCAAAGGCAACAAAGTTATGCCATTTTTTTTCGGTCACTTTTTCAACACTTTGCAACACTGGACGCAGATGGAGACACTTCAATCTGCATGTTCCACATTTATGTGGTGCACTGGGTTTTAACTTTTTGCTTTTTCTTAACACTCCAACAACAACAACAACACCACTAAAGTCTCCGTCTCCGCATCATCCAAGACAGCCCAGTAAATATTTAATTTAAACGATTCAGTTCCCTTTGGTGGGCATAACTATTCGCTTGTTAACTTGGCATCTGTGGAGTTATAAATATTACGTATACGTCTTTAGCTTAAGGAAACAGGAGTGAACCGCAATAGGAAATGTTTCTGTTTGGATCAATTATTAAACTTAATGAATTTTTCAAGATGCGGAAACATATTTATTTAAAAAAATAGATAATGTGCTAAAAGTAACTACGAATTCAAATCATTATGGCATAATTTATTTAAAAGTTTTCGCAGCATGACAAAAAATGTAGAAATTTCATCTTTTTGAATTAATTTGGCAAAATCTTCTTGAAAAATTAATGCAATTGTTTGAGAAGAAACTAGTTCATAGTACTCCAATAGGACTTAAAAATAGATACGATCTGCATTAAACTAAAATCATATTAACTCTTATATCAAATTTTTATGATTGCGGAAATATATAAAAGGAATTTCAAATTACCATTTAAAGAATAAATTTATAAAAATAATTGTTTTTCCAAATATTATGACAATCTTTTAAGCAAATTTTTAAAGTGACAAAGGTTACTTTCAAAATGTTTTCGAATTTTTCATTGATAAGAATAAATTAACAAAATAACTCAATGTTGTATTATCGCTAAATTCTTTAAAACTGATTAAAAAAGAAATAATTATGCTACTAATTTATTATTAAGAATAAATTCAGGAATTAAACTAAATGTTATAAATATTTAAAACTGATTCTTATAGTTACGAAAATTAATGTTGAATTTGTTGAGGCACTGATTTTATTAGTTAAAGTAAAATTTTAAAAATAAAGATTTCCTTTTTGTTATTATGTGAGGAATTAGTGAGCTTATTTATTCCGTTCCTTTCTTGACTTCACATATTATTTAAAAAATAAAGGTACAATTTTTTTGTTCAACTTTTTTTTATAGTTAAAAAAATTTTTATTAAAAAATGTATGGCAAATATTGCTTTATGTGAGGGTGTCTAGAAATAGTGAGGTCCTTATTTCCGTTCCGCTTCCTTTCGTATTGTGTTTGTTGTGTCGTTTGTGGCATCCTTGTTTTTTCTTCCCTTAATTTTTATTTTTTTTTTGCCTTTGCTGCTGTGTACAGTGAGGCTTGGCTTGTTGTGCTGCTGCCCCATTTGCGGTTTTGTTTAATTACGCATATTACTGTGCCACATCCAAGCTGCCCCCATGTTGCATGCCTCTTCCACACTCCACAACTTTACACTGCCTGACTGGGCCAGTTTGTGGTCTCCTCTTACTGACGAGTGTCTTTGGGTTTAGTCCCGAGTTGCAGTTGCAGTTGCAGTTACAATTCTAGAGTCTTGTCAACAACAGCGTCGTCCACTTCCGGTCCAACTTGTCTGCGGTTGCACGGGCTTTTCGCCTTGCTGGGATTGTCAAGTGGACAACAGGAAGGGGAACGGGAAATGGAAAGGGAATGGGAAGGCATTGAGTAAGCTTCTAAACCAAACGCCTTGTTAATTGCTTGGCTTTTGTGGCCGCACTTGGCATTGGATTGTTTCCATTATAGCACTCTCCTACTCTCCAATTATCCCGCTCTCTCCCATTCTCACTCTCTTTTAGGGATGGGTATCAATATATTCGATATATCAATATTGTATCGATGCAGGGAAATGATATTTAAGTAAAAAACAATAATATTGTATGTAGGTTGCCTAGATTTTTATAAGATGTATCACAATATTCTTCTATCTTCAATAACTTTTCTGTTTTGAGGAAATTTAGTTACAATATTTTTTACCTACATATTTTTAAAGACTTTCAATAGTAACTAATTCTATTTCAGGATCCATTTTCAGAACAACATAATAGCTAGACTTAATAAGAACATTTTTGAAAAAGATTGATTCCATTTCTAAGTATTTTTTTAAGTCTTTATTTTACCTGCTTGTTTTTTAAAACCACATCGGTTTCATTGTTAAAAATTTTCCTTTTACTTTTAAATTTTTGAAAAAAATTATATATATTTTGAGAGAAAAATGTATAATATATTATATATTTTTAAATTATTGTTATTAATATTGATCAAGCTAGATATAATATGAAACTTTTTGAAAAAGATGGATTCCATTTCCGGATAGTTTTTAAATATTTATTTTTTGTGCTTGTTGTTTTTTAACCAAATTGGTTTCCTTTCTTTTATTTTTGAGTTTTTGGGAGAAAATTAATTCATTAGACTGTTTAATATATATTTTTAAATTTAGCTGATTAATATCAATATCATCGATATTCAGTATTTAATCTTTTTAATGATATGACATTTTTGACATGATATTCTATATGATATTTTTGCCGTTGTCAATATCAGCACATCTCAATACCCATTCCTAACTCTATCGAGTCACCTTAGCAGAAATCTTCTCTAGCTTCAATTTCCGTATGCATTTAACATATTTATGCCGTAAATCGCTGAAATTAGATTCTAGAATAGACTAGAATAAATTATGAATACGGTTGGCTGGCTGCGAGCTAATGAACCAAAGTGCCAACAGTCGACACACACTCGGTCCGGCACAGCTGGGCCCATTACTTTTGCCCAGCACTGTATTTGCGACTGCTTTTGTGTGTCGCTGCCTCTAATTGAGGGAAAGGTCAGCGTCGCATCGATTTAACTCACATAATAAAAACAAAGTGCAACAGAGAGCAAGACAGTTAGGAATGCGTGCGACTGGCAGATACCCTGTAAGCTTAAAACTTAATAAAAGTGAAATGGAATTGTAAGTAGAAGAAATGACGATTGACTGAATAGAGACAAATTATGCAAGTAATATACCCTTTATGTATAATTTACAGGGTATTATTTACAAGCAACAGTTTTTGGGTTAAAACAATTGGTTGGGTCTTGTGGTTGTTAAAATTTAACAAACAATTGCTACTACATAGCTGTAGCAATTAACAAATGCAAGTATACACTTTAGAGTCGATTACAGGGTATTCTTTAAATAAAACAGTAAATAAATAATTTGATTTAGATGTTGATTTGTATTTGATTGTGAATTAGCTTGGACTGGAATCTAAAATGCGATTACAGGGTATTTTACTAAAATTATAAATTCTAAAATTGATGATTCGAGTAGATTTACATATGTATACAACTATTTATAGTGTATAATAATAAGCAAGTCACAGCAAGTCACTTTAAGAGACAATTACAGGGTATTAATTACAAATTACAGCTAATGAGTTGAATCTTTTGATTGGTGTGTATTTATACATATCTATTTATTTGACTTTGGTTTATATACTCTCATAGAAGGGTATTGCAGGGTATTCATTGCAAGCAATACACTGGAAAAATTCAAGTTTAAAATTCTCGATTTTAGCAATTATTTTTAAAGTATGTATTCAGTAAACATAAGGATTAAACGGCAATGAGATTGAGATTTAAAATAGGGGAAAAAGTCTAAAATATATGATTAAAGTACAGAATTATTATTGGAATATTAATATTGATTAATATTCCTGATTTTAGCATTTATTTTAAAAGTATGTATTCAGTAATAATGTAATTAATAAATTTAGAATATAGAATATAAATTTAAACGCTAATGATTTAGATTTATAATAGCTAAAAAAGCCTAAAATATATGATTAAGGTACAAAATTATTATTGTAATATTGATTAATATTCCTGATTTAAGCATTTATTTTAAATTGAGAATATGTAAGGATTAAACGATAATGATTCAGATTTAAAATAGGCACAAAAGCCAAAAATATATAATTAAAGTACACAATTTTAATTGTTATATTGATTTTACTGAGAGCGAATTGAAAAATCTTATGTGGTTATCGAATTGTTGACTCCTTTTGGGATTAATTTTTTTACGGAATATCAGATTATTGTTTTTTTTTTCAGTGTAGTCGATTTAAGGGCGTTGTGATGGTTTTAAAAGCGTAGGTGTGGATTCATTGATGCCTACGCATAGTTCGACTCGTCAGTTGCCCATTGCCCCCTTTCAATTGAGTTGAACATCACTTGACCCCCTGCACTGCCCCCCTCCCCCCGTAATTTTCCTGCTTCTGTCCCCCGTTTTCTGCTTTTTGTTGCATGATAAATTGCCACTTGACTTTGCATATTTGCGCTGTGAACGCGTTGCAAGTGCAGCTGCCTTCCAAGTCTCTAAGTCCCTTGTTTATTGTTGTCCAACTTTTGGCCCGACGCCTGAACTTTGACTTTTTCTTTGTATGCGAACAGTTCACCTTGACATCTTTTAAGTTTCTCAGGCAACCAAAAATAAAACCACCAACAAGCATCGAAGCTCTCACTTCCTCTTTTCTCTTTTCTCATTCCTTTTGCCACTTGCCACTTGCCTCGAGTGCTTCGTTGTGTGTGTTTGTGTGTCTGGCATATATAACTGACATATCCAAAAGTGTCCTGTCATCCTCTCTCCTCTCTCTCCCCTCTTCCCCCGCAGCCTTGTGTGCATGTCAACACCGCGCCAGCTATTTTTTTTGTCCTTTCATTTATGCATACATGGTGTTGGCTTCTCTCCTCTCTCTCTCCCTCTGCTCATCTCACGTTTTTTTTTTGATGTCGCTTTTTATTAATTTTTTTCTTTCTTTTTTTATTTTTAAATCCGACAGCCACTCGCCGTTGAGTAGCTGTCAGGTGTCAGGCCGTGCATTTGTATGAGTTTATACATGAAAATGACACTATATATAGCACTATAGCTATACGAAACGGGAATGGGAGCGGGAATTGGGATGGGAACTGCAACTGATTCTGCGGCTGTCGAGGTCGAGATACTTGTCTCGGTTACGCTCTTTCACAGATAAAACTGCAATCGTAGTGTAAAAATTCCCGAGCATCAGCTGAATTCGCATTATAGTACTTGCTACAGAATAAAGAAATCTTTATCGGAATACCTGATATATATTTTTTATATCTTATATTTATTAGCTGTATTATTGCCTTTAAAAAACATTGCAGAAATGTTAATCCAATTTTAAAACGCGTAAAAAATTAAATTTTAATTAAAATAATATTTATATTATGTTGTCATCACTTTTCAATTGTTTCCTGACATCATCTCTATTTCTTAATTTATTTTTGAACAAAATCTAAGATAGTTTGTTCAGAAAATAAGGGATAACATCTCGATTACCAGCTGAATTCTCATTATACTTGCTACAAAATAAATAGATCTTTATCAGAATACCTGATATATATTTTTTATATCTTATATTTTGCTGGATTATTGCCCTGAATAATTTTTAAAAAGAATTATTGCAGAAATGTTAAGACAATTTTTAGAGTGTAGAAAATTAAATTGAAATAATATTTAAAATACAATGTATATCAATTAACATCACCATTCAATTGTTTCCTGACATCATACAATATATTTTTCTTTTTATTTTTTAACAAAAGATAAAGAAAGTTTGGCAGGAAAATAAGGGATAATACTTCGTACAGTAAATTTTAGCATCATCGCTATGTTATTTTCTTAATTATTTTCTTCTAAACTATTATCGTATACATGGTATATATACACATCTTTTTAGAATATTATTTTAACAAATATTATCTATGTGTTTACATTTTTCAAATAATATTTAAATTTGCAATATAATTTTTCAGAAATTATATATATTTTTACATTTACAAATAATATTTCGAAATTAAATTTGTAGACCAATTGTGAACTAAAGTAAAATTTTCATGAAAATTATACTCATTTAAATTTCAATGCAAACTGTCTGATCTTTTCTAAACTTACATTTATTTAAATTTGATAATTTTTTATTAACTTTAGCGCATGAAATCATTTTTAATCTCCAATCAATTCTTATACTGTACTTCATTTTTTATCTCTATTATTTTTTAAATGATTCTCAACTAATTGAAATGAATTCTAAAACTTTTATTCACACTCAGTTCTTCACTTTTAATTCCGTTTTTAGTTTACTGTACAGATTGACAAATTTAGTGACATGTTGCAGTTGTACACACACACATTCACACACTCACACACACACACATACATTCTTTAGTAATCTAACAAATTGTTACTACAATTGACACTCGCATAATGTGTCAAGCGTTACGGTATTGCTCACCCCATTCTCTCTTTCTCTCTCTCTCTTTTTCTCTCTGTCACACTTTTCTCTTGTTGTCCCCTTTGTATGATTTAACTATCCAACTATCCAGGGTCTAAAAATCATTGCACTTGTCACAGTCGAAACTATGTGGGAAATGTGAAAGAGCAAGTGGAAAACGACATTGTCAAGCTTCAATTTAGATTGTGTGCGTTGAGCATTGTTTATAATTTAATAAATTGCTCATTAATTAAATGACTTACTGGTTGAAATACCCCGCATTCTCTTTATTAAATGGGTGTGTTTACTCACTGCAAATGGAAGTAGAACAAACTTCAAATTATGCTCTGAAACATAGCATTAAGCATAGCATAAGATACAATTAAGTTGTTAGAAATATATATAATTAGTTATGATGAATCAAGTATAAAGTGAGCTTTAAGCTTTAAGAAAGCTTTCATACACTTAACATTTTTTTAATGTGCTTTCAAGAGCTCATCTATGTATGCTTTTTAGAGCTGAACTTTATCTACTAAAATTAATTAAATTACTATTGTATAAAGATTAGTAAAATATGTAGAGTTTTACCTAAAAGAGAGCTTTAATGTGCTTTCTAGAGCTTAACTTTATCTACTAAAATTAATTAAATTACTATTGTATAAAGATTAGTAATATATGTAGAGTTTTACTTAAAAGAGAGCTTTAATGTGCTTTCTAGAGCTGAACTTTACCTACTAAAATTAATTAAATTACTATTGTATAAAGATTAGTAATATATGTAGAGTTTTACTTAAAAGAGAGCTTTAATGTGCTTTCTAGAGCTGAACTTTACCTACATAAATCAAATAAAAACTATTGTATAAAGATTAGTAGAATATTTAGAGTTTTCACTTAAAAGAGACCTTTAATGTGCTTTCAAAAGCTCAATAATCGTTAGAGAGCAACTAACAGTCGAGTTAATCTTAAATCAATAGCTCAATTATAATAATTTCTGAATAATATATTCATATAAAGGGTGCGCTCTGATGCTTAAATTTCTAACCATCTGAGTAGCTGTATCTCAAGCTGTATGCATTTATCAATTTAACAATTAACCTCTGACCTCTGTCTCTGTCTCTGAACAAAGAACCCGAGTCATATTCGGTCAAGCGTCCCATTTTTTTTTGTATTGTGAAAGAACAGTTCACAGTTGAATACAATGATTTAACCATTGGGGAGTATGTGGGCGTAAGCGTAGGCGTGGCATAAATGTTATAATTCAATTAAGAGTTAAATAAATAACCCAATAGAGTAAAGAACATAAAACATATGCCAATTTATCAGGCGCATTTAATTGATGTTTATGCAATGCCATTAAATCGAATTGTTCGATCACCGATTGTCGCATGTAAAAAGCATTGGCAAAAAATTGTTAACAATAATCGATTTGCGTGTGTTTTCAATCAAAAAATAAACAACGTGAAGAGCAATAACAACAAAGAGCAAAGCACAGCACCGCATAAAAGAATGTGCAATTTAATTTGTGTATGTTTTCTACCCTGTAAGCATGGCCAGTTGGAAAAAAGGTATATTTTATATGCTTTTTTGAAAATTGCTAAAAATTACTATTTTAGTCACATTTTCCTTCTTTTCATACAAAGTTTGTCTGAGGTCATCCCATACAAAATATCATAAAAAATATAAGCGAAGAGATTTTTGAAATTTTTTTTTTGCAGTCACTATTAAAATTGTTTGCCCAAACTTTTTGCATCAAAACATTTTTTGTTTAAGCCCGAGGAGAACCGTAAAAAAAGTGGGTTTTTATTTATCATAAATTCAAAATTTTCAATGAGTACTTAATGGGTTAAGGAAAGTTTCTTATGGAAAGTTCAGAGAAAATTTAACTTATAATTTTGTCAATATATTTGTGCCCACCAGTGTATGTCTTTTAGTTCAAATTTACTCTAAATCTTCAATTTTTACTCTAAAAATGTAAATTTATAAAACTAAATATTTATTACAATTTTTATGATAATTCTTTAAAAATTGGTGTACACATATTTAATTGCTTGCTTTCATAGTCCTGAAAATTTCATAACAATCACATAATAAACACAAAAAATACATAAAATAAATAATAATAAACGAGTCTATTATCAGTAAAGATTACTACAAATTATTAAGTTATTCCTTCTTCATTAAAAGGCTATGAACTGAATTTTGAAATAATCTTAAAATGTAGAGCTTATATATTTGATATGCAGCTTTTTTTTACTAATCCTTTTAACTGTTCCCAGAGTTTCATATCAAAAGTTATTCCTCCTCGGTCGAGCACTCCCGACCGCATGAAATTTATTTTATTCATACGATTTTTTGCTTGAATTGGCATATTTTGTGTGTATTTTTGGTTTTTGCATGACGAGCCAAGGATTCATTCATTATTTGTGCTTATAAATATTGAAAATTGTTTGGCTAAAGAGAAGAAATTGTTGTCAAAATGTGCATTCAATCAGTTACTAATAATATTTGCATAACAACACTTTTTCATTCTATTGATTTATTATTTTATTAAAACGCAAATGGAAACCCATCAAAAAAATATACAATTATTTCTGTCAATTTATTTATATCAATTTTATTGATTTATATCCATAAATGTGAAGCTAGAGAAATAGAAAAGGAAGTAAATAAATCATATTTTTTGAAATTTTATTATAAATTGATAAAGTTTACCTTGCATTTAAATACATATTGCAAATTGATTTCACATTTATATTTTTAAAAGATTTTATAAATTGTGGCTACACAAAAGGAGGCAATAATTTAATTATTTTTCCAAATACTTTAATTGAAATTGAGAAAATGTAAAACAGACTTTAACTTAAAGTGGAAAATATCTTTATCATGTGAATGAAACAGGTTTAGATTTCGATGTTAATTTAATCTATTAAAAGGATTTTATTTGCGTGGGCAAATTTATAATAATAAATAATTTAAAACAAATTAAAATAACATTAAAATTTAATTTATAATTGGCATTGTTTTATTGTGTAATGAAATGAAAACTCTGTAAAAACTCGATAGATATTTAAATTTGTGCTTTTTTTATGTCTAAATAATGTTGTAAGTGTTGGTTAGGGTATGGCAAAAGCAGGTTGCAACACTGCGGCCAATTTATGTGTTGCAGACAGCAGCAACAACAATGAAACTGACTAAAAAAAATAAATATAATAATAAATAGGAAAATGGGGAATAAGGAAGAAGATGAAGAAGGGAAAATAACTGATACTGATGTATGCATATGTGATAAAAGGCTGTGCGACGCATAAAAAATGCATGCAACACATAATGCCGCATGACCCGACGCTGCCACGCCCACAAGCCCCCAAACGCCCCCGAGGACAAAAAGAAAAGCGCAGAGAAGGGACGAGAAGAGGAGTATGTGAAATGAAATAAATGCGCTGCGTATTGTCTGGCAAAAAAAGGGAAATAAAGTGGAGAGAAAAACAAGTGGGAGCACTGCAGTCAAGAGTGCTCGACTATAAGATACCCTATGAGGTAAACAGAAAAACAGTTTCTTCAAGAAACTTCTAGTGTTTCTGATGCAATTTTAGTGAAATGTTCAGGATAGTTAAAGAAAGCGATAATAGATTAATAAATAAGTATTTAGAAATGCATGAGTAACTATTTAAAATTAAAGAAGAATTATAAATAAATTTTAAAAAATCTTGAACTGAAGTAATGATAGATTAATATATTAAGTGTATAGATAGAATAGTTATAAACAAATTTAATAAAATCTTGATAAATCTTGATGATAATAGATTAATATAATATATGTATGAATATATTAAAATAGATAGATATTAAGATATAAATGCGGGTGAATATATGTTTTAAATTAAAGAAAAGTTACTAAAAAAATTAAAAGAAATCTTGATAAATCTTGATGATAATAGATTATTATATGTATGAATATATTAAAATAGATAGAAATTAAAGAAAAGTTATTAAAAAAATTAAAAGAAATCTTGATAAATCTTGATGATAATAGATTAATATATTAAGACACAAGTGTTTAAAAATGCATGGGTATATACTTAAAGTTAAAGAAGAATTATAAAAAAATGAAGAAAAATCTTTAACTGCACTTTGCATACTATAGCTTAAAATTTTCGCTGCTTACATTTTTTTGTATCAGTGTACCCTGTTTGACTTATTTAACAGGGTATAAAAAGCTGATGATGAAAAAAACGCAAAACCGACAGTTATTATAAAGCAGGGGGGCAAAGGGCAAAGTTAAGTGGGTGTGTGACTGTGTGTGTGTGATTGTGTGTGTGCATGAGATGCTAACCTAGTTTATGACAGAGTTTAAATTATCCCTTTGTTTTTGCCACAGTGCTTTTTTCCCGTTTGGCAAACAAAAGCCAAAAGCAAAAGCAAAAGCGTTCAAGTAGACACTGCACACACACACACACACATACATGTATACATGTGTGGTTACTTATAAATGTGTTAGTGGTTATCTGTGTGTATGTGTATGTGTGTGTGTGTGTTAATGGCAGCGGCTGCCATCAAGAAATTGCATATTAATCAAGCGGCAAAGCCAAAAAATAAGCATAAAACGAGGCAACTTTATGAACGTTTAATGAGACGCCAAATGGTTTTAGCGCCTCTCTTTTTCCGTACACCGAAAGAAATTGTGATAGCAAAAATAAATTGAATAATATTTAATTCAATCAACTCACATACAAAAAAAGAACAAATTAAAATGTAATAAAAAAAACACAGTGATTTTAATTAAATGTATAAAAATATTTTTTTCGAAATGTTTTCCAAATAAAATAAAAATTTGTACGTAATGAACTGCAGAACAAATTTAAATACTAAACTATGATCAAAATGACATTCCGCGAAATCGGGTTAGTTTTAAAAAAAGTTATGCGAGTTTGAAATCTGGTAAGATTTTGGACGTCTAACTTTACAATTCATATTTTTTTTGTCAGTTTCGGCCAGATTTCTTACTAGAAAAATTACGCTTCTTAGAGCCAAATTGAATGTTACGTTTTATACAAATTTATAATAAAAGCAGGGACCGTAAATAAGAGTTATGAGTTTAAAAAAATTGAGGGACTAAAAAGCTTTCAAGAAGAGTGAGAAAAATGGAGATATTTTATTTTTTTACGGCAAATTCAAAAACAGTATAAACTTTTTATTTGCGACTTTTTATTTTAAAATTATTTTTAATTTTTAAAATTAATTGATATGATAAAAATAAAAAATAATTATTATTTTTCAATTTTTATAGAAAAATTAAACCATAACTTTTATTTTCAATTTTTATAATAAAAATATAAAAAAAAGTTCTATTCGTTTTGATAATCTGCTTAAATCTTTAAGTTATATATTAAAATACAATATATAAACTATGAAAAATAAAAAATGAAATTAATTAATGTTTCAATTATATATTTAAAATTAAATGTATTTAAATTACCTATATTTATATTTAATTTATATATAAAGTGCACACATATTAAAACATAAAACACTAAAACATAGGACAGAAAAGTTACATTTTTACTATATAAATTTAAACACAATATAAAAGCTAAGAAAATTAAAGAAATGAAATTAATTAATAAGTTTCAATAGTATATTTAAAATTAAATTTATTTATATTTAATTTATAATTAAAGTGCACACATTTTAGATTGACAATTTTTATATTTATCGCTAAGTCATAGGACAGGAAAGTTAAATCAAAGTGTAAATATTTAAATATTGTAGATTTTTTTTCTGCCTGTATGTATGCATGTGTGTGTGTGTGTTTGGTTGACTCCAACGAAGGTCAATGGCACTCAGACTCTAGTTTATGCGGACAAATCTTTATGGCCACGCAATAAACACAAATTGCTTGTCATATGCGCGCTTTGTGTAACGAGCTGCCAGCTACTGTATGAGAGAAGGAGAGGGGAGAGTGAGCGAGAGGGAGAGGGAGAGAACTTGGGCAGCGGAGTCAACTTAACAATTTGTCCTGCAACAAAAATGTTGGCCAACTGTGAAAGCGCCCACACGTTGCCACAACAGCAACGAGGCAAGCGCATAAATCTGAGAGAGCAACAACAACAAACAACGAACAACAACGAGCGAACGAACAACGAACAACCAACAACACCAACTGACAATTGAATTTATTGAGCTGAAGTCTATCAATCAGTTAATACGAAGCCGCTGGCCAACTGACAGTTGCCATTTACCAACTGACCGGAACAGGCCAAAAGCGTTTGCTACTCGCAGCTTCTGCTCTTGACTTGGCCATGTTGAAAGTTTGCTTGTTGCCTTGCGGCATGTGGCAATGTGGCATGTGGCCTACTATAATCACTGAGTCACAAGATATCCACACTGGTTTAACATGGACAAAGTATTTATTACTCCCGCTTTTCACAATAAGAATTTGTGAAATGTTTTCTCTCTCTTTAATTTCTTATACACCTTGGAAAAAATATAATTTTAATGTAAAGAAAACTACATAGGTCAAAAGTTTCGTTTTTTTTCACACTGTATCAACTTGAGAAGGTATAACATGAACAAAGTATTTATTACTCCGGCTTTTCACAATAAGAATTTGTGAAATGTTTTCTCGCTCTTTACTTTCTTATACACTCTGGAAAAATTATAATTTTAATGTAAAGAAAACTACATAGGTCAAAAGTGAGAAGGGAAATTTTATAGTTCCCCATTTCATGGCGGAAGGTCAAAAAGTAAATAAATTGATATTCGAAAAATTCTAGGAAAACTTGAAGCTGAAAATTTCTCAACTGTTTCAGCTCTTTCTTCCATACACGACAACATACAAATTTCATTACGTAATATTTCTAATATAAACTATATAATTTAGCTCAGCAAAGTTCTATAATGCTGAACAACATTTAAACATATGATCTCTAAATTGATTCAGTAATTGAATTTATAATTACAAATTTTTTTAGGGAAAATCAATTTTTTTAAACCATTCAGATCTAATTCCAAATTAATAATTCCAAATTCAATTATCAAATACTTTCAGTAATTGTAGAAAACCAATTTTTTTTTGAAATCATTCAGATCTAATTCCAAACTTTCAATTTATTTATGTAATTATTACTTATTACTTAAAGGTGAAGTTACAGAACTGTTGTCTTAATATTTTTTGTACCTCAACTGATTAGTTTTCAATTAATTAAATAAATAAATAAATAAATAAACAAATAAATAAATAAAAAAATAAATAAATAAATAAATAAATAAATAAATACCTAAATAAAAAATGCTCAACTCAGCAAATTAATATAAAAGTTAAATTAATGTTCAAATAAGGATTTTCAGTAGTTTTTGAGGAGTTGCAAACCAGTGTAACCTATGTAAAAATATACACAGAGTGTGCACAGTGTAAAATGAGTTTGATATATGATCAAAGAGAGGGCGTGACAATGGGGTGGAGGCAAGAATAAAGAAACAATCCAGGTAACATAGCAAGCAAATTACAATATTGCCAGACTATTGTGTGGAAAAGGAAGAAAGAACATAGAAATGGCAAAGAAATACATGTAAATGTTGCAGGTAGTGTTGCAAAGTGCCACAAAACGAGTATTTGCTTAGTCAAGCCAAAAGAGCTTGTTTCATTTAAAACAAAAGTCAAAACCAGAACTCATTGTGGGCCACTTATGGTCTTTGTGTGTGTATTTGTGTGTTGTTGTTATTGCAGATTTATAAACTGGTTAACAAAGTTGTGAACTGGGCATTCATGTAAATATTTAATGAATTGCATTAGCTGAGGAAGCTCGAGACTAACTTTAGTCTAATTAAATGGCAGGGCGAAAAGTTTTTGGGGCAAGGACTTTAAGCTTCAACCCGGCTTGCAATTTGTCACTTTTAATGACTTGTCAGCGGGCGTTTTGTTGCTGCACATGTTGCATGCCACCAACTTCCTTCTCCCCCTCTTTGCTGACATCGACTTGGGAACCTAATGTAATTGAAAAGTTTTAGAGTTGCGGGGTAAAAAAACCCCCGCGCTCCGTTAACTGTCTGGAGCTGCTGTCTTAGCCACAACTGAAACAGCGAGTGGAGCAGGAGGCAAGTGGGGCATCATCATCAATGCAACAGCAGCAACAGTGGCAACGGTGGCAACCCTGGCAACTCTGGCAGCAGCAAATGGTGCGTCATGAAACAACAGCACGTCCTTGGCAAATTCAATTTGTCAAAAAGATGCTGTCACGCAGCAATTGCTGAATGCTTACTTAATTCCTATTCCTATTCCTATTCCTATTCCTATTCCTATTCCTATTCCTATTCCTGTTCCTGTCAATGTGACGAGACTTACTGCAAGTGCACAGCAATAACCCCAACCACAATTCCAACTGGAAATCCAACTCATACTTCAATTCCAATTCAGAACCAAAACTGAACAAAATCCAAACTGAACCCTTAAGCAAGTTATTAACACATTTCTACCCTCAACGAATCTTGAATTCCCTTACATCTGAAGTATTTTCCAAGAAATATTATTTGAATTTCTTGCCTTTAAAATTACGAAAAGATTTCTATTACTTCTTAAATTTTAAGTTTATTTATCTTTATCGTATATCAGAAGATAAAAATTCAACTTTTCTCTTTTGTCAACTGTCATAACTTTGTCAAAACCCAATCGATTTTCAAGCGAAAAGTCTTTTTGTTCATAATTTTGTGCCTAGTTTTGAAAATTTTGCAAACATTAAACATTTTTCAAAATGTTTCAAAAATTTTAAATTTTAAATGTTCACTTTCAATCGATTTGAGGTGATAAAATTAGTATAAAAAAGTATTCCTGCCTTGATTTCTAGTTCTTATCTTCAAAAGTTCCCAGATTCATGTTTCGAGATCTTATTCTTTTTACAACCTTCATAACTTTGTAAAAACTGAATAGATTTTCATACAAAATGACTTTCGAAATTTGTATATACCAACTTTTTGACATATTTTTTTAATATTAAGTCTTAATTTTTCAATTTTAAACTAAATTCAATTAAAAGTTGTAAATAAAATGCAATTCATATATTTATATAGTGTATTTACTTGTCATTTTATCCGTGTCTTTTCTGTTAATGATCATCTTTCTTTAAATACTTTTATCTTTGCTTCCCTCCTTTTCACACCGCAAAGTTCTTAGCATAGCTATCATGCCCTTTGGTTAGGGTATGCTTAAGAAATATTGTTTGTTCGCTGCACGTGAACAGTTAATAAATGCGAGTCCAAAATGCATTGAAGGATGCCACAGTGCGTGATGCAATTGCTTCAGCGTTTGCACTGCGGTTTCTATACCCTGTAACCCAATGCTGAATATAATAGGGTATAAACAAGTGGAGCATATGCATGTTACTGAAAAAAAAGGGTTATAAAATCAAGATTTTGGTCTCAGAACTAAGAATTTTGGTCTAAAAAATGATTTGAGAGCACAAAATTCTTAAAGTTAGAAAACGCATCTTGATTTTAAGAACACTTCAAATAAGACCAAGTTCTTATTTATAACCAAACATTTTAAAGTAATCAAGACAAAAAAAATGAGCTAGCTCTTAAATTTATAATATTTTATTGGTGTTTTATTTTGATATATTAACATTTTTTTTAGTATGGTATTTTTAATATAGATATTCCCTTAATATGATTTTCCTTGGAAAGAGTGGGATTCGAACCCGCGCTTGTTTTCAAACTATATAAAAGTTACTTATTTATATTTTCCTAACAATTTAAGATTTTATTCGTATATTAAGAACTGCGAATTTTTAGATTAATATTCTTAGTTTTATTAATTTGGTCTTAAAATGGTCTTACTTTAAGAATAAAAAATGAAAGATGAATGATCTTGATTTTAGATGTTAATCTTTGTTTTCAGTTCCCATTTCAGCTCTCTATGATTTTTTATAGAAACTAAAAAAGGTAGACTGTAGTAAATATATTAACTACAGGGTATCTGCTAGTTTTATATATATTTTTTAAGTCGTATTCTGTTAGTTGTTGCATGCGGTTGGTGGCATCATTATGACTTATTGTTCGCTGGGTGTTTACATGGCGTATGAGCAACGGAAATGAGGGAATATGATGTGCTGTAAAACGACTTGCAACGTTACAGCAATTGCAATTGCAGCACTCGATTTATATGCCACTTGCCACTTGGTGGTGAACTTCTTTTTGCCTTCGGTTGAAAGCTGCTTGCGGCAAGCAAAGCGCAATTTGGTGTCTACACGTTGCCAGTTTTCGACGGCATTTAAGATCAATTTCGTTGCAAATTTAAAAGTGCACCTCAATTCAGCCATAAAACCAATGGGGCAAAAGCTAAAGTAAAGTGTGGAAATGGGAAAAGGGAAAAGTAATGGTAGAGGAGGTAAAATGCAACTCCAGTAAGTTGAGCGAAAAACCTTTCAAACTTCTTATGACTTTTGCAGCACAAAAATAAGTAAAAACTTTTGCTGTTGAATAACAATAAGCTGTGAAATGGAAAATGGAAAATGGGAAATTGAGTGGCCGCTAGAAAACGCACCTAATGGCTTTTTAGATAAGCGTGTGTATTTTTTTATATTTTATTTCGTTATATGGAAGTGAAAGATAAAAAAATGTATATAAAAAAAAGAAAATATATTTGCGCACTAAAAAAAAGACCAACTTCTAAAAGCAAGAACACTCATCTTAAATATTTTGTTCTTAAAATAAGAGTATTTTAAGACCAAATTAATAAAATTATAAATATTAATCAAAAAATTCGCAGTTCTTAATATAAGAAAATATAAATATAAGAAAATATAAATATAAATAGCCAAGAAAAAAACTTAAAATCGAAATATTTATAAAAAAAATCAAACCAAAAAAAGTATAAATATAAAAAAAAAGGTTTAAAGTTTAAAGCACCTGCCTAATTTATTTAATTTTTGTTTGAGAATTTAAGACTGTTTGGTCTTAAATTAAGAACTTATTCTTGTTTGAAATGTTCTTAAAATCAAGATGTGTTTTCTAAACTCAAGAATTTTATGTTCTCGACGCATTTTTAAGACCAAAATTCTTTGTTCTGAGACCAAAATCTTGATTTAAGAACATTTTTTTTATTAGTGTGTGAAGCAGGTTCAACCTTTATGGAAATACTAATTAGAAAAGTGGGGGGAAAAACGACAACAACAGTGTGAAACCTCTCAAGTAAACAAAATAAAATTTACATTTTTGCTGAAATCCTTTTTTTGGCTTTTCTCTCTGTCATTTGCACGCATCGCTTGCAATTCGCAACTGTCTTTTGTCTCTCGTCTTTTGTCCCTTGTCCCTTGTCTCTAACTCTATCTCTGTTTCTCTCTGTGTCTCTTGTACAATTTCATTTTCAACACAAAGTTTTTGTTTTATTACCCGGAGGACACGAACAGGACTTTGTAACTTACAAGCCAAATAACAAGTTGGACGAGACTCTAGCTGCAGTTGTTAAACTTGGATTTGATAATAAAATTACTTTTACAGTTGCTCTGCTCTGCTTTGGTCTGTTGGCCTGCTGAGTAAGTCCATAAGTCCATCTTGGCCCAGTTTTGCGCCATTGCGCCGTGACTTTGTAATGAGCCTTTGGGCCAGCTGTGTATACGTCAAGTTAACTCCCAAGGCGTACAGCCGAAATCAATCCAGAGTTATGCACTCCAAATCAAACATGTAGATATGCATTTAATGGCATAATGTTTGCATAACTAATACTACATCCACAATTTCCAGTTCTCAGTTCCCCAAACTCACTTCCAATTTGAGCTTTCATCTCTCAGTTTCCACATCCCTTGACGCACTTAATAACGCATATTATTCAAGGCTCGTATGTTTGCTCTCTGTTTGCCAGTTGTCTAATGAACTGGATACTTAACTGGATTCCAACTTGAGGCACACGCACTCAAAATACAAATGAGGGCAATGCACTCGAGCTTCATTTAATGGTCAAGCTTCTAACCATAGTCAGAGAGAGGAAAACACGTCTAAAATGATCAACTACCAAATGATGTTGCAATTCATTAGACATTTTATTCAAAATGATAGTTGAGTATTGACTGCAATTGGTTATGATACTTTAAAGTAACCTTGATGGTAATTTTTATTTTTTTTATAGCCCAGTGAATTTTCTTAAGGGAAAATGCTATCACTATTAATTACACTAGTTAAGAGACAAATTGTACACTTTAAGAAACCTACATTTGACATTCCACAAGAAAATCGGTTAAGTTTTCACAAAGTTATGACAATTTTAAAAAATTGTCAAAAGTGAACTGTGATGAAAAAATTTCAGTTTTCCAATTTTGATGCAGAATAAAAGTAGAGGTTAAATAACGATAAAATGTACATTCCCTAAGGAAATCGGTGAAGTTTTGACAAAGTTATGACAGCTTGAAGTTTTTCGAAAAGTGTCAAGGATTGATTTCTGATATATTTGGGGCTCGAAAGACAATTTTAGACATTTTTCTATAGAATTACGTAATAAAAAAAGTTGCTTAATTAGTATAAATATTTATTAAAAAATTTTAAAAATATTAAACATACTGAAATAAATTAACACCATCTTTGAAATTAATAATAGAGCATTAAATACATTTCAAATAAAATCTCTAGATTTGCAAAGCAAACAATTTTCGCTTTTAAACACATTTTTTGTTATTAATAAGCATGCAAAAATGGAGAAAAATTATGTGGCTAGAATGTACTACTTCCACAAAAGGAAAATTGTTTTTTTATACTCTTTATTCGATAAAAATTATCATTTCATAAATCTATAAACCTATAAATTCAGCTCACATCTTATAAAAATAGCAGTTTAAGATTGAAAAGGAAAAGATTTTATGTGAATCACTCAATACCCAAAATAAATAATAATATTTTTGAAAATAATAATATTTAATTAGGCGTATAATTTTCTCTGATATCTGTACTTTTGTTAACAGTGTCTCAGTTTCACTTGCTGTACCGATTAGGCTATTTAACAACTAGCCGCCTTGGACTGTTAACCATCTCAGCATAAACTTATTTTTGGATACAATCACAACACAGATAGAGAGAGAAAGAGAGAGAGAGAGAGACAGAGAGAAACAGAGATGTTTTTTGATGCTCTGGAAAAGCAATCGGAATAAACGTCTGCAATTTGTGTCGGCTGCTTTCGTTGCTGTTCTGTCAATAAGTGACTCTTAATAATGCAAATGCAGTTGACCGGAATCGAACAGCAAGATATGATACACTGAGAAAAATGCATACTAAAATTCAAGTTTAAATTCCTGATTTTAGCATGTTTGTATTCAGAATATAATTGTTAAATTTGGTCTTTAGGCAGATTAAATAAATTGATAATGATTTAAAATAAGCCAAAAATATTTTATTCAACCGAAATGAATGAATATTTTAAATTTAATTTATTTGAATAAATATTTCTTAATTTTTATTTGAATTGAACTCCGTTTCCGAACTCGGAACTCCTGATTTTTTGTTTCTGTGTAGTAAACAGGCAACTGGAAACAAAAACATCGAATAGGAAAATGTGTTAAAACTGGAGAAAGAGAGAGAGAGAGATAAATAGAGAGAGAGAAATAGATTGTCAAGCAGATATGCAAACTGTAGCATACTTTTTTGGTCTGGACTCGCTTATGAAGTGCTGTCCGTGCTGATGATTGAAGTTCTTGTAGCTGTTGTCATTGTACAATGCGTGCTGTTGTTTCGCCCCTCCTCTTCCTCCCCATTCGCAGTTACCCTTTTAGCCATTAGGCATTAGGTGCTCCAGTCTATGCATGTCCTCGTTGCGGCACAGTCACGTCAATCAGCAACAGCAGCAGCAGCAGGACAATCGCTAGAAACTGCCAACTACAATTCGTATCTCCAACTCCATCTCCAACTCCAACTAAAGCTACAGCTACTGCTACTGCTACTGGTTGCAAGGTGTGTGGCTTTGTTTGCTCACTCACTGGTCGACAATTCACTTAAAAGCGAGCACGTACAACTAGGGAGCTGCATTTAGGGATGGGTATCCTCAAAAAAGTATCGATAATGACATTGAGAAAAATATCACATACCTTATAGTATCATTTCAAAGATAAATAGAATTTTGTAATTTTTATTGAATTGCGTTTCATTCCTAAGAAACTTAAAAACACATTTTAGAATAACAAGCTAGCCGGACAGGCAAATAAAACTCCTCCATTGTGTCGGTGTCGTTATTAGAGTAAATTGTAATTTCGTGTAGGCTTTCATTTTATTTAAATAAAAATTTATAGTTCCTAATTAAAGTTATAATATTTAAATAACTTCGGAGCAGCTTTGATTTGTCTTGTTAATAAATAAATAACATGATGAGAAATCGAACCAAGTCATTTTTTAAAATTGTAGTTATATTTAACTAGAGAACCACAGGCCAAACATTTAACATCATACAGAAATTATTTAGAATTTAAAATAATTTTAAATATACGTACATACGTATGTATGTATAAAATACAAATTAACAAATCTAAAATAATAATAATAAAATTTAAATTATATTATGTAAAATTTTTAATTTAAAAATTGAGAGATTAAAAATTCCGTTAAGTGAGAATCAATCAGTTTTATTTAAAAAAAAAATATGTATAAAAATATATGAAAAATATAAAAAGCTTTCTGCCACAATGCAAAAAGTAAAGATACAATTTTAATAAAATCATAATTTTGTTTAAAAATGAAGCACAACGATATAATTTTGTAATAATAATCATGTAAAATTTGCATCGAGCTAAAATGGAATATATAAGATTATTATTTTTTATTATTGTAGTTTTTTCTGTTTATTCTAAAATAAATTTTTATTTCAAAATGTCCTTATCGATATATAATAGCATATAGCATATAGTTAATTTGATTTTTTATTAAATATAGTTAATTTGTATCGATATAATATTAATGTCCACTTATTATTACCCATCTCTAACTCCGCATGTGCCCATCCTCCCCTCTCGTTTCACTGTGCTAGCGGCACTGCACGTTCTGCTTTTTGCCACTGGCTTTATGCACATGTCCTCGTCTGTTTAGTGCCCCGTTTGCTTTGTCAAACTGTTGCCCAAAAGCCGAGCGAGTTGAAATGAAAGGAATGAAAGAATGTGAGAGTGTAAAGAGGAATGGACTACAAGATTTTCTGTAGTCAAAAAGATATATAAGATACAGAGCATATCTCAAAAACTACCATCAAAGAGTTTTCTTTTGTTTTTTTTGTGTCAAAGGTAAAAATAATAATTATTATAATTTAACTCTTTCGAAAGAATATTAAACTTTCGACTATACAAATATGATTCCTTGAACTTTGAATGAAAAGGAAATTAAATCATCAACTATTCAAACTTGATTCTTAATATATTCTTGAATATATTCTTAAATCGCTGAATCAGAAAATTGTGCATTTTCAACTATACTTGTACAATTTTAATCCATACATTTTCTATGCAAGAGAAAAGTTTTTAAGGAATCCTAGAAATCTGGATCAAAGTCAAATTTGATTGCATAATTTCGTTAATATTTATTGCATTCAACAGTTTCTCTAATAATTTTCCATCTTAGTTTTGCTAATATTAATTGCATTCAACAGTTTCTCTAATAACTTTCCTCCTTTGTTAGTGTAGTTTTCCATATAAGATTTTGCCATGCTTGGTTGAGTTTTGAAAGATAGCAGACTTTTCATTTGACCTAGTTTTCTTTAGCTTATTATGCCCCCTCTCTATTCTAAATATGCTATGAAAGAAACAGCTGTATTTTCAATTCAAAGTCAGTTTTAAATTTTCACTTGAAATTTGCAGCTTGCATGTTTGATGTAAAATATGCAACACACTTAAAATGTTAATCATACGCCATGTGCGCCAAACAGCAGACAGTAGAGAAGAGAGAGAGAGGGAGAGAAGACAGAGAGAGAGAGAGAGAGAGATGAGAGAGAGAGAAGAGAGAGAGAGTCAGCAGTAGAGCTGTCAGTTTTCGCCAGAGGATTGAAAACACCTTCTGTTAAATCAGAAGTGCATTATGCGCACTTTCCACCTTCCAGCTGCCTCCCATTCCTCCCTCATAAGCATATTTATACAGTGGCTTTTCACATTGTCTGGACCACATAATGGAAGGGGCAAAAGTCTTGCCAACTTTTGCCTTTTATTTATAATGGCGCTAATCTATGCCGCAATTATTAGCATATGCTGGAAACTTTATCGCTGTCATCGTCCTTTGATGTTTCCACAAAGTTATTGAAAAGACTTTAACTTGGTCCATTGCCGTTGCCGTTGACTTCATTCAGTTGGCGGCTCATTAAGCGGCTTTCAGCTACTTTGTCTCTTGGCAAAGTTGCACTAAATGCCAATGATTATAGTGCTTAAAGTGGTAGTAAGAGAAGCAGAGAGCTAAGAGTTTCGCAGTTAAGTTCTAAGACAGTTCATTGCACCGCTAATTGACCGCTGTGACAGTCTAGAGTCTAGACAAAGGCGCCCATCTCAATAAACATAAAAATAATGTCATCCATCTAGTGTAAAAGATTGAGATGATTAATTAATTTGTTGCTCATTTTCTTGTTACTTGGAATTATATAGACATTTAATTAGAATGACTTATCTTATGATAGATAATAGCCAAATATATATCTGAAAACAACTTGCATACTGAAATTATGCAATTAATTTTGAATATTTTGAAATCATAGAATTTATCTGACTATCTGGTAAATAATTTATTTACTTAACGTCATCTAAAAGCAGTCGAAAAATATTAATAAAAATTTAAAACTTCTTTTAAATGTAACATTTTTAATTACTTAGTTACTAAAATTACATATGTATAATTCAATTAAAAACTAAATTAAATGATCCAAATAAAGATTAATTTAAAAATCTCGATCTCAATCTGTAAAATAGAGATTAATTTTATAATGAAAGATTAATTTAAAAATCTTGATTTCAATCTGTAAAATAAAGATTAATCTTATAATGAAAGCTAAAAAATTAAGTCATATATTTAATTTAATTCTGCTATTATGTGATTGAAGATTTTTAAAAACACTAAGCGTGTTGTAGTGTTGATTAGGAACTAAAAATACAATAAGTTTAAAAATGTATTTAAATATTTAAATTAAACCAATTTTAGCTAGACATATTTTTTTGGTGAAATGAATTAATTTTGAATATGATTTAATATTCTTGAGATGATTTTCTTATGACATTTCAATCGACTTTATTTAATTTTCAAATTATACTTAAATTGTCTTGAAATAATGAGTTTCCTTTTGAAGTCGATTGAACGTGATTGAAATTGTCAATAACTTTGGCTAAAATCAATAAAGTTTGCATTAAACATGAATTGAAAATTTTATATGAATTATTCAATTGTTGCCTGGCAATAGATCCGTCAATAATTCGGATTTGTTTAGTCAAACAAACCCAGATTTAAAGACAATGTCAAAGCCTCGAGGCATTTCACTGTATTTTTGGCTATTGAATGATTGAATAATTTACAAAGCATTGAAATGACGGCTGCTATGGCAACGTAAGACAACTAATTAAAATTTAATTAGTGCATACTACTTAAGTTATCTTAATCTAAAACTGAGCTGAAAGATGGCTAACTATAAAGCCAAGTTGTAAAGGATTTTCACACACTTTGATGAACTCAAGATATGTTACAAAGTCAAGGCGCAACTTTTGAGTAAACACATTCCTCTATATGTATGTGCGTATGTGTATTTAAGGATATTTCTTTACATACATACGCATCTTAAATATGTATGTCTGTCGTGTTGCTTCAATCTGTATTTAATTACATTTCGCTCGATTGCCAAAGCCGCTTAACATATTTTGATTCATTGCTGGCATCTGTGTGGGCGTTGTAAATGTGTCAGGGCCGAGGGGCAAACAATTTATTTAATGCCCAGAAATAAGATTGCATAATATTAAATAAGCAACGCTTAATTCTGTTTATTAATTGTACAATTATCTGTTTGTATTTAAAGTCGGTTGAAAGCATAAACTATTGTAAATAACTTTTCGACTACACAATTATAAAAAATTATGATGAGTTTTAAAGATTGTGAATTGCAGATAGTACAAGGAATTTTTGCTTTTGACGGGCACTGTAAAAGTGACAATGGAGGACATCTGCAATAGAGAGTTCTTAAATTAATACTAATATTTTGCCGCATGGTTTTAATCGTAGTTAGACAAGAAATTCAACAGTGCAATTAAAATTTTCCTAATTGCAAAATTAAGAACCAACATTTCAAGAACCTTATGAAATCGTTAAAATTTATGAACCCGAGACAAGCTAAGCGATTAAGTTTTGTTAATGTTATAATACTTTCAAGCGAATATGAAAAGTTTTTAATGCATTGCGCCTAAGGTTATGCAATAATATTTTTTTGGTAATACTTTTTTGGCGAGTTTTATTTTTATACTGTTGACGCCTTTTCTTAGAATCGTGTGTTAACTTTTTCCACGCGCAGGTGTGAAATGTAAATGTGAAAAGTTGAGTTGACTCACTGAAAACATACACATACACATATATGTAGGGACATATAGAGGGACTCATATACATATATATATATGCAGTTGTACAGACATTTACCTTTGGCGTTGCGCCAACTTTAATTACTTTGTGAAAAGTTAAAGGCATGCGAGTTTAACTTTTTAATTAGTTGCCAGCCTTCAATGCAATCAGCAAGGATCTGGGAACACAGGACAGAGTACACCCAAAATGGAAAAAGTGTGAAAAGTGTGGGGAAAATGGAGAGGGGGCGAAAATGTAATGGAAAAGACTGGTAATGTGCCTAAGCGTTTGTCCTCCTGCAACGCTGCCTGTTTACAAGCTGTTAACATGCAAATGAAACTGCACTGCGAGTTCTCGTTTAATGAATTCATTTGACAGCGTTACCTTTACTTTTATTGATGAGTTGCTGTCAATAAGACGGGAAGTCGCCTGTCACTCCGTCACACAGTGGGAAAAAAGCGAAGATTAGTTTACATTAATAAATCATATAAAATATTAATAGTAAAAGGGATATTGTCTGTTATTTTGTATGCAAATATAGTTGGCTATATAATTTTTTATTACTTTTACTTTATTTAATAAATAGTTTGTATTTTTAAAAAATAAATATTTTTTTTGTTTTGAAAACTATATACACAAAAAAAATATGAAACAAAACGGATCTTTATTAAACTTATTTAAAAAGTAAAGATTTTGACTTTACATCAGGGACCGTAACGACTATAATTTTTATTAAAAAAATTAAATAATAAGAATTATTTTTTTGTTTTATTAAAAAAATTATTTTTAATTATTAAAATTAATTTATATGATAAAAATAAAAATTAATTATTATTTTTTAATTTTTATAAACAAAATAAAATTGAAAATAAAAGTTATTTTTCAATTTTTATAATAAAAATTTGAATAAAAGTTGAATACAAAAATTCTTCTCATTTTTATCAATTAATTTGAAATAATTATGTGAACGTATTTGTTTTTTTTTAATATTTCTTTATAAATTAGCATACTCTTAAATTTTGAAAGCACAAAAGAAAGTAGTAAGAAAACAGACCCACTTAAAATATTAGGGAAGGGAAGTATAGAAAATATAATTTATTTAACATTTAACGAAAAATGAACGTCAGTTGAAGCAAATTATGCTCTGAAAAACTCACAGCTGTATTAATATCGATAAAATAAGCAAATCTAGCCCTCATTCCCACTGTGCGTCTTCTTGTCTGATGCCTCCTGCAGTTTCTGCTTTATTTATGCGACTTTCACACTGCAACTGACACCACAATCCACCAGATGCCCCGACTGTCTTGCCTCATCAATGCTTGCCACGTTAATCAAGTTTATGTTATGCATGAGCCTCGAGCTGTGATCCTTGAGCCTTCCTTCAGCTTGTGTCCTCTCACATAATCAGCTGCGGTTATTCCTTCCTTCATCCCACATTACATATCTCATATGCAAACTGATTTCTGACAAGCAGCTAATTTTAGTCGGCCATGATGTGCCACATTATTGTCCTATTGCCACAACAATGGCTGTCTAATGTCAGTCAACTCTGTCGAGTTGTGTCTCACTTTCCCATATACTGAATACGAATCAGTCGAACTTTAATACAAATCGAAGCACGCACAAAATGCGTATTCCGAATTCCGGATGTTTTATGCAATTTGGCGTAAAAACAAATCACATGTAACAGAAAACAAAAATAAGGGGGAAAAGTCTAACAAATGTCAGGAATATACGAAACTTTGTTACACTTCAAATGTAAATATAATTTGAGAGTAACTTTACTTTCAAATCTTGCTTAGAAAGCTTAGCCAAAAATGAAAAAAATAAATGCAGCATTTTTTACATTTATATTTTGCGAAATTTTTTTTCTGTATTATGCAATTTTCCATCTTAATCCCTTTGATGGAAATTTTGAAAGCACATTAAAGCTGATTTAATGCTATACTCTTTCTATTATATTATAAATTTAGCTTTTACTGATAAAAAGAAAACCGAGTAGCTAACTTACACAAAAATTTGGTGTTACAAGGAGCTTTTAAAGCACCTAAAAGCTTTTTAATTTTATTACTCTGGATTAATTGAACCTGTCTTAAAATGTGACTCGTTGTAAATGAATTTAAGGAGCTTTAAAAGCACATTAAAGCTTTAGACAAAAGCGATTTAAAGCATTTACCTAGATGCTTTAAAACGGAGCTTTGAAAGCACATTAAAGCTGAAATTCGACTTAGTGATATTTATGTAATAATTATACTTCAAATTCAGTTTTAAAAGTTTATATGCTGTGAAGTAAAGAAGAAATCTTGCGAGGCTTAAAATCACATTAAAGCTTTGCTGCTGATATAATAAAGCTCTTATTTAAGCTTTATTTTTTCTGCTTAACATTCATTTTAATATTTTATGTAACTCAATTAGTTGCTCGCGTGTGGAATCAGAAAGTTATATAACCCTGGAAAGGGGATTAATACAACATAGCTTGTGTGTAGAACATGTGCGTTCGTGTAGAGAGCAGAGCGAGTCAGTGCGAGAGTCAATCAATCAGGTATTCAAGCCATTTAGTCAGTCTATCAATCAATGTGGCCCGTGAAACGTGCGCATCATTCTAATGACATAACATTTTTAATGTGACTTTAAATGACGCTGCAATTGGCCAAAAGAGCAATCCAAAAATAAAGGAAAAACTTTATGTAGATAGTTGAGCAGAAGCCTCAGATAGTCAATTAAATTTGTGCATATTATGCGAGGGATGAGAAATTGACTTTTGCTTTACTGCTGTTGGTCAAATAAACATTTTCTCTGGATTAAAGTTAAAGTCTGAAGTCAATGCAATCAGGCTAGGATCAATTTCAGTTTGCATTTTGCAGCTGCTGGCAAATTATGCAAATTGCAATGTGGTCTATTTAAAGAGATACTGAGGGTGAAATAGACGGGAAGCAGAGAGATAAATATAAGGATAAATATATTTATTTTGATTTTCCTGTGTGACACAAAAATTAATATTAGATTTTGTTAGAAAATGCAGATTTTGTCTAGGACTTTTTTCAAGATAATACCAAAAAAAATATTGCAGATCACAGCTCTTTAACTGAGTTCCTTTTACGAAAACTTTCCAGCAATTTGCTCTGAGAATAAATGACAAAGTCAAACTCATAGATTCTCTGCTCGTTCGGATATCTCAACATTAAAGTGTTCGACAAACATTTGGGAGGTCCTTTCTATGGAATATACGATATGGTATATGATATGCACATAACACTTACCGCCTTCTGATATTGTGTGTACAGTTTTGACCGGAGACGATTGGGAAAACAAACAAAATTCTTGATTAGGCTATAAAATATCCTGCAAAAAAAGTAAACAAAGTAATTTTTTAAACACTATTTTAATAACATTTTGAAATGAAGACCTTAAAGCTAAAAATAAAGTTAAGGAGTCTATAGGCTTGACAACATTTTAGACAGAAGTCAGAAGTCTTTCCCGTAATTAAATAAAAAAAGTATCCTTCTTTTATATTTATTTAAAAAATAAATGTATATACCTTTTTTTGTTTTACATTCTCTGACATTCACACAGTTTTGAGTATTTTTCAGTAAACTAAAATAAATATATAAATTGAATTTTTCATTTAAAGATCCTACATATTTTCCGATTGCAAACAGCTCCATAGTCGAAACTCACCGATAGATTTCAGTTACAGGATGTGCTCTTTCAAAAAGAAATCGAATAAAATGAGATTTGTGCTGGCGACAGCATTTGGAAGGCAGAGACGATAGAGAAGTTGAAAGAGAAAATGAGATAAAGGAGGGGGGTTGCGGGTGGAACAATTGAAATGGCATTAACATTTAGCAAATGGCAATGGCATAAGATACCATAGCAGAAATGTCGAAAAGACGCAGCTGCACTTGGCCAAAATCAAACGATTGCCGTTGAAAGTTTTACCGAATTGCACGTTGCAAAGTCAGTATGAAAATGGAAAACGAGGTAGGGAAAGGAGTAGAGGAAATGGGAAGGAGTAGGGGTAGGGTAGGTGTAAAGTATGCAAGTGCGTGTGTGCCCGGAACGTTTCGTTGCATTTCATTTGATTTGCCGCCTCAATTGCGCACTTTTGTGTGCTATGCCAGGGTCCAAGTCAAATAGTAGGAATAGTCAATGGTATTGGCACTGGCAACTTGCACTTGCCACATCAATGAGATGATAGGAATGGGAAGAGAACAGGAGAACAGGAATAAGGAGAGAACAGAAGTGGCAAGAGCAGCACAGAGAAAAAAATTTAAGTATTTCGTACTTAAGACTACATTTAAATAGGGAAACAACAAGATTTATATAATTAATCTTAATCTTATTTTATTTATTACAATTTCTTAAGCTCAGAATATTTTATAAAAACAAAATAAAAGTCTAGTGACGAAAGTCTTTTCCTGCCCAAAAATTTCTGATATCCCATTTTGTGACGAACGATCTTAAATTTAATATATAAATTAATACAAAAAAAATGTTTTTAAAAAGTGATTAAAATCGTTTAAACTTAATTTGTATTTGTACAATGCTTTTTAAGCAATATTATTTTAAACCATTAAATATATTCTAAATTTTAAGCTTATGGAATCGTTCCAGCAAAAACCATTTGAGAATTCTAAGCAAGCAAACATGAAAAAAGATTTAAGATTTAAAATTTAAAATTTGGACTTTAGATTTTAACAATTTATTCTGAGAATATTTGCAGTAAAAACTTTTTCAAACTCCAAATTATATTAATTAGTAAAGATTAATAAATTCGTACTCATTTATAGTATAAAATATCTAGATCAATAAGATTCAAGATTCTTGTCACTCATAGCATTATTTGTATTTAATTTTTATTTATACATTTTACATTATTTTAGTTCAATTCAAATTAAATTTAATGTCCATTTTTTCTCTCAGTGCATGAGAATGGAAAGGGGAATGCGAATCGGAATGAGAATGGGATTTGTGCTTGTGCTTTTAACGCTGGTGCAATCATTCGAATATTGAGTTTTAATTTCCGCCGCCTTTTGTGGCAAATGCCGACAGCTGCCGCCGCAGGATATTAAAAATGAACTGCATTCTTTTTATTTAGAACATTGCAATTGCAATTTCTCAATTCGCAAATTCACAATTCACAATTTCACAGCGATCCCTTTACCCCGTTTTATTTGCATAGCCTCGCACTCAATGTAGACATAGCTCAAGTTGCACTAATGAACTCAAAGGCCCTTCAACTACCATTCTCTCTATCTCCCTTTCTTTCTGTTTTTATTCACCCCTCTCACTCATTCCCTCAAGTTTATGTGCTGTAAATAACTTGCACACGGGGCCGAGTCTCTCGGATTTTTCGGTATGCAGGTAATGCCAAAAACTTCCGTATCCGGTTGCTGTCCCTGTCCATTGTATACGCAACTTCATTAAAAAAGTCGAGAGGAGTACGGAAAGCGGGAAGTGGGAGGCATTCACCGAGCTGTGGTTGCAACCAAATTGTGGTAAGGTCTACAAACGTTTTGCACCTAACCGAAATAACCATTATTAAAGTGGAGAGTAGCTTAAAAATATGCAATCATGGGGCGGTAACAACAACAGCAGTAACAACAACAACAAAAGACAGGCAGGCACTATGGTTAAAAATACCGATATTTTGGCATAAACTCTAAATATAAAGACTTGAAATTTGGCATGAACAATATTTAGACTAATGTAGAATTTCAATTTTTTTTTCAAATTGGACCACGCCTTCACCCCCTCCTCCCAATACGCCTATGAATAAAAAGTGTAAAATATTTATATAAAATCTAAATATTAAGCTAGAGGCTTGAAATTTGGCATGAACTTTAGTTAAACTAAACTAGAATTTAAAATTTTTTTAAAATTATAAAAAAAAATTATTTATGCTTACTTTGGAGTTTTCGATTTAGGAAATAAAAATTTTTTTAAGATACTAAACAAAAAAAAATTTAATTATTGCCAAAATATCGGACTTTTTAACCATAGTGCATGGGAGGCAAAGCATTGCATCCTGCACAACGTTGCGTATACGTAACATATTGCTGTTTGTTATTTAAATGTATTTATGCAGGCAGCAGGATAGCAGCTGCAACTCCAGTTGTCCTAGAAGAGGAGAAAGAAGCTAGCTACAACAATAACGAGTGTAGCAGCATCAGGATCCTTTCAACAAATTGTCAAAAGCTGCTTAGTTCACCCAGTTTTGCATCAGGAGTCGCTTACAAAGCGTTTACATGATGCTACACACCTTACCCTCTCTCAAAAGGGCCTTTTGTGGTTTTTCCTAGATACTAGCATTTAACTAAACTATTTCAATAAAAGTAAAAGCTGCTTCCATCTCAAATTGAAACTCAATCGAGAGCACACTTCAAATATAATATAATAACTTGCCAGTCTAAGAGTTTGCTGCGAGTTTTTTCTCAGGCTTTATTTATATTTTTTTTTTATAAATTTATTTGATCTGTTTAGAGGCAAAGTTTTTAAATATTTGTAGAAAAAATATTCTGCTTGAAATGTATTTATTTATTTCTAAATTTAATTTCGACTTAAAGCAGCAGACGGAAATGTGATGGTAATACAAATAATATTTTAAATTGAGAATTTAAATAAAATACTGTATTTAATAATGCTTATAACTTTTTTAAGTTAAAAGGCAACAAAATTATAACAATTTAAAGATAAATAAAATGTTATTTTTTAATTAGTAACTGTAATAAAAAAAAGTTCAAAATTTTTAATTGTTTCCACATTTGTTGCGAATTTTTGAAAAAATTTAGAAGATCACAATAAGATTAACTTATTTCTATACAATTACAAAATTGACAGGGATTTAAATTTTGTTTAATTTTTCATTCTCTAAATTTTAAATTACAAATGAAAATGTTTTTGGAGTAATAAAACAAGGAAGATACATATCTCAAAATAAATAGCCAACAAATTGTGGTAAAATTTACAAAATATTTAATTTAAAATTCTTAATTAATCTTGAAATCAATTGTACCTACGGCTTTCAATACATTTAAATATTGTGAATTGCAAGAAATCTTTTCAGTTTTGAGATGGTTTAAGAGTTCGAAGAGTAAAAAGTTTCCAAAATGCTTAATCTTTTTTATTTTACTTTATTTATTAAGTGCTTAAAAAGTATTAAAAATGTTAAGATAAAAATTAAATAAAAATTATATTAAAAGTAAACAATTAAATTAAATTAAATTAATAATAAATTTAAATTAAACACTGCAAAAACTGAACTTTTGATTAGGCACTTGTTTATGTACCATAAAGAATTGGTTTCTTAAGCTTATCATTTTTATCAGTCAAGTTTAGTTTTAATATTCAGCGCGCTTAATTTATCTCAAATAGAAAGCCCTAAATAGTTCGATGAAGCACAAAACATTTTCTTGGTGACGCTGATAAAATTGCAACAACAACAATTGAGATTGTATAGCCAAGCAGCTGCCTAGTGAGCCTGAAAGTGTGCAACAGCTTGGAAATAGTTGGCAGCGTAACACGCGACGTATACGTAACGCGCTAAATGTTGTGCAGCTGTTTAAGTGTTTACTGTTGTTGGTGTTGCTGCCGTTAATACACTGAAAAAAAAGACCAACTTCTAAAATCAAGAACATTCATCTTAAATATTTTGTTCTTAAAATAAGACCATTTTAAGACCAAATTAATATAACTAAGAATATTAATCTAAAAATTTGCAGTTCTTAATATAAGAATTAAAAATCTTAAATTGATAAGAAAATAAAAATATGTCATATTTAATATGAAGACGACAATGGCACCTTGGCGCTCTGGTTAGAGTCGCCGCTTTAGTTTGATAACAAGTCGAGGGATCGAAACCCGCTCTAGCCAAGGAAAAAACATAAAATCGGAATATTTATAAAAAAAGTAAATCCAAAATAAGTATAAATATAAAAAAAAATAAGTTTAATGTTTAAAACACTTGCCTTATTTATTAATTTTTGGCTTGAGAATTTAAGACAGTTTGGTCTTAAATTAAGAACTTATTCTTATTTGAAATGTTCTTAAAATCAATATGTGTTTTCTACATTTTTTTGACCAAAATTCTTAGTTCTGAGACCAAAATCTTGATTTTAGAACATTTGTTTTGATTAGTGTAGTGTGAGTGTTGCATGTTGTCTAATGGCTAATGGTGCGTTTCTCGACTGACAACAAATGTTGCAAATGAGCTGACAGAGGTTATGATAGTGCACATAACTAGGTCGGGGAAAACCCAGTGAAAAAAGGAGGGAAGTGCAAGTTCTACTAACTGGGCGCAGTTCAATTAAAGTGCCAGCCATTAGCGCACTGGCCACACATTGTCATACTCATAGTTAATGACTGAGCACACAAAACTGTTAATTTTCCACTCCCATTCCCAGTCCCAATCCCATTGCCATTTTCATTATCCTTTTCAATTTCATTTAATTGCGCAAATACCTTACACTTTTCCCCATTATTAGACACTAGACAAAGTCTCATTCATTACGTTTTGTGGTAAGAAAAGTTGCTAAAGTCATTGAGGCATTGTGGCAGAACTCTGGGCGTGCCACGGTCTCCTCTCCTCTAATACCTGTTGTTGTTTATATTATTAAGCACCTGATATATTGGCAAAGTTTTCTGCCAAGTCTCGCGTGCAAATGTTTTTGAGTCTGAGTCTCAGTTTGAGTACGAGTTCCACTTTCAGTTCCAGTTTCAGTTCGAGTGCTCTTCATGTAAATGAAGTAACTTTTGGTTCGTGCTTCGAACTGACAGCACCAGAGCTTCGGAGTGTTCAACTTTGTTGCCCTCTTTTTGCCGCTCTGCTGATACTTGAGTCCATGCTAATTTACAGGGTATCTCTTTAAGCCTGCATAAATATAAAAATAAATAGCAAATAAACAAAATTTTGATACACAAATAATTTAAAGTCTAAAAATGAAATATGCATCAAATTTTACAAAGTTAATCAAAGTTTTTAAAACAAAATTAATTTTTGAAAACAATGCACATTTTATTAAAATTTAAAATTTTGAATTAAACTTATTTTAAATGCATGATTAATTTAGTTGTAAAATATTGATCAAAGATTAATTGCTTTTTTGAATCGGTTGAGTTTTGCTAGAGTTATGCAAGTTTGAAGTTGTAGATAAGGTGTCAATGGGTGGGTATGGAAAAAAGGGGCAGTTATGGAAAAATTAAAAATTTAATTTTAATGTAGAATCAAATTAGAGTTTAAATAATGACAAAATTGATATTCGGCAAGGAAATCTGATAAGTTTTGACAAAGTTATTTCAGTATGAAGTTGTAGATAGAGTAAAAACAGTGATGAAAAAAATGAAATTTTGAAATTTTGAAAAAGGATAAAAATTATAGGTTAAATAATGATAAAATTGGCATTCCGCAAGGAAGTCGGTTATGTTTTGACAAAGCTATGATAGTTTAAAGTTTTTAAAAAATGTGCTTGAAAATAATCGTAAATTTTTGAAGAAATGTATATTTTCGAATTAAACAAAATTTAGAAACTTATTAATTTAGATTTCAAAACAATAGATACTTTTAAGACTTTAACGCTTATTTATAGGATATTTTTAACGCTAATTACAGAAAGTTATGATAGTTAAAATTTTTTGAAAAATGTTAGGTTTAAAAATAATTGTAAACTTTTTAAGAAATGTTAATTTTCGAATAAACTAAATTTAGAAAATAATTAATTTAGATATCAGAACAATAAATACTTTTAAAACTTTAACGCAAATTTAAGGGATATTTTCAGTTGTTTCCTTACATTTGATTATAATGTTGGTTTCTTCTACCTTTTTACTGTATCATGTAATCTACGGAGTAGCTTTAGTTGCATTCTCTCACTCTCTTGTAGTTTTCCATTTTCATTTCCATTTCCATTTTCGCACATTCATTTGAGCGCGTGCCTTTTGTACTTTGTCAGCTGCTCTGTTGCTCAGTTGCATTTCTGTTGTTGCCGTTACACTAATTGCCTAAAATATTTAAACAGTTAATTCTTTGGCGTGGCGCTTCCTGCTGTGTATAGTTGCAACAGTGTGGATATTTTAAATTTGATTGCACAGGTAAATATTTGCCGAGTGCTGGAACTGGACTCTGGACTCTAAAGTCAGAGGTGGAGTTTGCAGTTGTTGCATGTTGTTATGTTGCGGTTTTTACGGTTTGTTTGTGCGCACACACAATTCTCCGGGCTTTTATTGTGCCGTGTTGTGTAGTGTAAAGTGGCTTAACTTTTAGGAAAAAACATTTTTGCCAGCAACCAACTACCGACTGCTGACTGGGTTTTAGGCTTTATCTGGATGCAGCAGACAACAACGAGCTAAAAAACCAGGAAATCAATAAAATCAACAACAGGAACAATCGGGAACGACGGGTAAAAAACAATACTAACAACTATTTGCTACTACACTGTTAAAAAAAGGTTCTAAAATCAAGATTTTGGTCTCAGAACTAAGAATTTTGGTTTTGAAAACACATCTTGATTTTAAGAACATTTCAAATAAGAATAAGTTATTAACTTAAGATCACACAGTCTCAAATTCTCTAACCGAACATAAAAAAATAAAGCAGGTGCTTTAAACTTTTTTTTTTGATATTTATACTTTTTTTGGAGTTATTTTTTTTTATAAAACTTTCGATCACATGTTTTTTTTCTTGGGTAGGGCGTGTTTCGATTCTTCAAATTAAATATGACTTATTTATATTTTCTTATCAATTTAAGATTTTTAATTCTTATAGTTAGAACTGGGAATTTTTAGATTTAAATCCGTAGTTTTATTAAGTTGGTCTTAAAATGGTCTTATTTTAAGAACAGAATATTTAAGATGAATGTTCTTGATTTTAGAAGTTGCTCTTTTTTTTCAGTGTATTTGAGAGTAAAAAGCCGACTCGACACGAACATAAAATATGCAAAAAACCCAACGAGGCGGCGTAAATGCGGGCAGATTTATTTTTATGGCTCACCTGAGTCCTTGTCGCAATGTCCTTGTCCAAAAATAAAATAAACGAATTTACGACTATGCACACACATACATATGGTCCTTATATCTATGCATATCTATGTCTACATACGACCTGATATGATGCATAAAGATATTTGCATTTGGTTGCATATTTTATAAATATTTTATTTTTTTGATTTCGATTAGATGATATATTTAAAAATAATAAGAAAATTTTATTCAAATTTAAATTCTTCTGTTTGTTTGGAGTAATCACATGTCACTTGTACAGTGTACACTGTACAGAGTACACTCGCTTATCAATCGATATTTATGCAAGAGTTTCATCTAAATATTTTTATTATAACTATTTGTTTGCTTTTTCTCCCGCTTCGTTGCGCATTCAATTTTCATTCATATTAAATAATCACGATTTGCAGTCAAGAATCCATAAAACAATTGGCCAAAACTCTCTTGTTGCCTTTCGCCCATGGGCCATAAAACATTGACACAGCATCTATGCAAAAACTAAAAATACAAATGCAACTATTGTTGCTGATACAACAAATTCACAATACTCTTTGTAAAGTCTTTAGTTTCACATCATTTTTTTAATATCTAAAATATTTTTAAAAGTTAATATATGTTTTTAGAGCTCTTTAATATTTAATCTTCACTTTTAGTCAACATGAAAATTAGTATTTTATGTTTTTAATCAACTTCTGTGTGATTATAATCATTTCTGATATATTTAAGGACTCAACATTTTTTTTATTAATTTTATGAAGCTCATTAAATTCCCAAAAGGATTTGTTGATAAGTACTTATAAGTATTTGAGTAGCTAAATTAATAAAATTTCTTCTGTTCGAATTTAAAACCGATATTTATTGCTCCATTTAAATAATTTAATGAACAACATGATACCATTATCTACTTGGTTAAACCAGTTTCCCCTTTTGGATTTTGTTGCGGTCACTATTCAGTTGAATAATTCCAAAAGCTTTAACCAATTGAAAAACATATATATATATATATATATATGAATATATATTTAATATTTTTTTTTAACAATTTTTAAAGAATTTTAATATTTATTTTAACAGAGCTTTTAGTATAATTAATTTCCAGCCGTTAGTCAAATAACAATTTATATTAATTTGATTGGATTCAATGGCGAATTTTATGAAGTATGAAAGCGACTTCGATGCCGAACGGAGGCACAGAGAGTGTAAAAAATGTTGAAATTTGTTTAGCATGAGAGTTAGATATGCATGCAACATCGTACATATATTGGGATATGTGCGAGTCTTTATGGGTATTTATTTTTGGCAAAAACGCAGATTTTTACGCTCGAAACGAAACGAAACCAAACGAAACGTGGCGCAGTTAAATGGGCCAAAAAGGCTTTTAGCGTGTGGCATGTGTGAAGCCAAATCGAATTCAAAAGGGAGCAAATTTAGCACTAGAGGGTTGGATAAACGGAGAAAAGAGAGAAGGGAAAATGGAAAATGGGGGAAGGGCATATCAAAATTTATGTGAATTTTATCAAGTGTTTACGGCGCATAAAAAACACACAAACACACACACACTCACGACGGTGTAAATGCAATGCAAATCCAACTGTAGATAAGCGCATGCCAGACTTTCAGTTACGTATACGCAATCTCTAGCATTACGTATACGTTATGTGTGCCAAACCAAATTTTGAGGTAGAAGGCACATTTAAATTAGGCGCAGCTCAAAGACGTTCCCTGTCATTTAACTGTCAGCTTTACTTCAAGCTGATGCTTATTGTTTTTGAAGCAAACTGGCCCAAAATGCCACGCCCACTTAACGCTGCTTCGCCTTCTACACCTCCTGGTGCAGTTTATGCGAGTATTTAGCTCACTTCACGCAACTTAGACGGCAAAAAGTTTTTGGCATGTGACAGACTCGAGACTGGAGACTTTATACTTGAGTTCGTGTTAATGTAAATAATGACTGCACACACGCACATACACACGCACATATACACACGCACACACCGTCAACTCGCTCGATTGAGGCCTTATTAAAGTTTAAACAAGCCCCAAAAAAGTGACAACACAAAATCCCACTCCAAGACCAGCTTGTGAGCCTAACATCAAAACGGTATAAAGACTTATAAGTTTGTGACAATGCCTGTCCGCCTGTCTGTTCGTATAACACCTAGATCTCTGAGACTGTAAGAGTTGGATTACCTAAATTTTATAAACATACTCCTACTAGTTTGTTTCAATTGTTTTTCTTATTCTTTTCTTTTATTTTAAATTTGTATTGCTAAATACAACATTTTTTTATTTGTTCTTTTCTCTCTGAAAATACTGCAAAACATTGAAAAACATATAGGAAATTTCAAATTGCGATTTAAAATGTATTTTTAGCAGATACCTATTTGAATGTTGGAAATATTGTCCCGTTTTTTGTTATCAATTTCTTTTTATTTTGCTGAAATCTAATCGAATCTTGAAAAGATATTTATTATTATTTTTTCTTTTGGGCATTATTTATTATAATAAGCATGCTAAATTCTACCTAAAGCATTTGCATTGACATATCAGGATTTTTACAAGTCAGATATATAATAAAAAGTTAATGAGATAGTGTGTAAATCGAACTCAGTTATTTTTCTAAACAGGTCGGTGACTCTAACTTACTTATTTGTATTTTTATGTATATTTCATTTATGGTGATTAAAATCAGGGACCGCAACAATTATAATTTTTATTAAAAAAATAAAACAATAAGAATTAATTATTTTATATTATTGGATAAATTATTTGTAATTATTAAAACTAATTTATATGGTTTAATTTTTATATAAAAATTGAAAAATAATAATTATTTCTTATTTTTATCATATAAATTAATTTTAATAATTAAAAATAATTATAAAATACAAAATTGCAAATACAAGTTTATCCTGTTTTTGAATTTATCGTAAAAGAATAACAAATGTCTATTTTTCGCACTCTTCTTGGAGGCTTTTTAGTGCCTCAATTATTTTAAACTCATAACTCTTTTTTACGGTCCCTGATTAAAATAATCGGCCGACAACTGGGCATCTGAAAGTCGAGCAACTCGACTGAATCGTTCCTTCTTGCTTGTTGTTTCACATGCTCGACTCCATTAACAATATGTTTTTCTTCAACAGCACAATGCACACAGTGCCACCTCCCCTCGATCCCCCACTGCACACACCCTCCCACACACACACACACACACACACACACACACACACACACACACACACACACACACACACACACACACACACACACGCACATGTCGCTTCAATTGTGTCTATGTTTGTGGCAGCAGCAGCATCAGAAATTTTGCCTCTGTTTTGTGGCACGCAGCATGCGCTCCAAAAATGTGAATTCATTTGGAAAATTAAAGAAAATTTAAATGTGCTTATATTTATGTGACAAACTTTTATGCTGCGGTGAGGGGTGGGATGGGGTTTCCCTACGGCGACAGTATCAGGGAGGTGGGCGTGGCAAATCAGCTTATAATATATGCAAAATGCTTTTATTTATATTTTAAGCCCAAGCTTAAATTAAGCAAAGTTTCAGGTTGAGTTATGGCCATATTCAACCAGAAAGTGTAGCCTACTTTTTAGCGCTGCCAAAAGTTGAACCTATTTTAATTCTACCATCTAAATGTAACTTACTTGCATACCCTGTAATTGGTTCATTATTCTATTTGTTAATTTAGGCAGGATTAAAGTTTTACAGAAACTGTTGACTACTTTTCAGTGCTGCCAAAAATAAAGGGAACCTACTTTCAATTAATTTATTTGTATTACTAATATAAAGAAATTTGTTTACAAATGATACTATAAGTGATACCTTAAGTTGCAGCTAGTTTTAATACCCTGTAACTTAAATATTAATATTCTTTGTTTCTATTTCTTGGCATTTTCCGTTGCCAACAAAAAATGTTGCATACTTTTCAGCGTTGCCAAAAAGTATTGGCAATTTAAAGCAAACTTGATTTAGGGAGAGAAAAGTCTTGGATTTTCGAGTGGATTCAATACTACTAAATACCCTGTAATCTGTTATTCTGTTTAGAATTTAATGGTAACAAAAAGTAAATGCAGCTTAATAATAATCTCCATTTCTTGATATTAATGTAATTAATGTAAATGTCTCACGAATATTAGAACTTCGATAAAAATATGTTAATTAAAATTTTATTGTTGATTTATAATTTTATTTAGTTTTATATAGTTAGTATATATAGTATATATAGCACAGAAATTGTTAAATGATACCTTCTAGCTCGTTTCTGCTCTTAGAATTTAAATTAGTCAAATTAAAATCAAATTAATTAAAATTAGTCAAATGTAAATTAATCTGAACTTAAATTTCATCTGATCTCCATTAAAATTTTATTTTAAACCAAGTTAAATTATATAGAGTCGATTCTATAATTTTTCTGATTTATTTAGTCAGATTTCTATGTGACCAAAAAGTGTTGCCTACTTTTCAGCGCTTTTTAAACTCAACTTGTGGAGGTCATACCCTGTAATTAGCTCTACTAATATATTTTTTAAATGCTGCACAAGTAGTAATTTGATTTAGGCACATTTTACTGTATGATACACAGATTGTGTGTCCATTTAGTCCGCATTTTCCAACTGAACAGTCATTGGCATTTGGGCTAATTTAATGGCAACATCAAAGTGTACACGCTGTTTCAGATTTTTGGCAGACAGCAATGTATCTATAGCTGTAGCTGCATTTGTATCTGTATCTGCAGTTGCAGTTGTATCCATTCTAAGTGCCCGCTGGCTGTGCTGTGGCAATTTAGCGCCTTGTCCAAATGCGAATGACAAGTGCCAGAGGAAAACAAAAAAGGGGCAAACAGGGACAGTTGAAAACCGAGTTGAAATCCGAGTTGAAATCCTCATTCAAATCACAATCACAATCCCAATCACAGTGCGAGTCAGTTGCAGTTGCAGAGACACTGTTAAATTTTGGGACAAGCAAGGCTTTTTGGCCAGATAAGCCAAAAGCCACAAACGAGCCTCAATTTATGCAACAAAGTCGCATGTAGAAGTAGAAGAAGACGAAGACTTTGCCACACTTTAACAAAAACTGCAATCGAGATGCAGTCGAGCAGCTTTTCATTTAAATTTTGTCGCATATTTTATTGCAAAATGCATTTTCACTTTGCCACACTTGGCTGCACACAGACACACACACACACATGTATATACACACATGTATACACACATATGTACACTCAGAAAAAAAATCAAAATTTCCGTACTTAAACGGGCGATATTCATGTACAAACGATCTCAAAAGCTGTCTCCAAAACTGAGAACAAAAATCTTATTTCAAGATCGATTTTCGCAAGTTCGAAATTCACAAAATAAGACTTTTTTGGGATACATTTAGTACGTTTTGGGATTAATTTTAGATGGAAGCATACTGTTTTAAGTACACAAAAATCTTGATTTAATCTAAAAATTTACTTGTTTCTAGGGCAAAACATTTTCACATTTAATTTCATTTAATATTCAAAGATACACTAGTATGTATACTAAAATTAAGCAAATAACAAAATTTAACAAAATTAAATCCAAGCTTTAGGTCATCTTTGCGTCGTTAGAACCAGTTGAGAATTCTAAGGTGCTACAGTGAAAGAAAAAATTTGCGCATATCCCAAAATGTACTTGTTTCTAGTACAAAACATTCTCATTCTTAAGTTCATTTCAATCTTAAAAAATATATTTTAAACACAAAAAAATCTTAAGCTAGTTTAGTATGTATAACTCTGTTGCTTTTGGAGGTATCTTAACGATTCTTACAGATTTTATGTTTGTCATGATCTTATATAATATATACTGACTAAGTTTGGTTAAAATCGGACTATTATATCATATAGATGTCAGTCGAAAAATTAAATTTAATATCTTTTCATATTTAATTTAAAATTTTTAGTACACAGCAATCTTAAAATTTTCAGAACAAAACGGCATAAATTTAAGTTTGGTCATACTTAATTTTAGGATGACATATTTTTCTGAGTGTATACACATGTGTGGCAAACTTCATGGTTGCAATTACGCTCAAGTGCGTTTAGTTTTATTTTTATTTTTTTTTTATTGATATTGGAATTTTTGGGTTTTAGTTTTCATTTTGTGGATTTTATTGAGGTTTCTTTGGTTATTCGGCCAGCACATTTTTCCCCATATCAAAAGCTGCTTAGTTAAGTGCGACCAAATTTTATTTAACATAGTTTCGATATGTGTGTGTGAGTGTGTAAGTGTGTGTGTGTGTGTGAGTGCAGTAGAGCATTGCGAGTGCCAAGTTTTCGATAAAAAAGGAAATTTCTTTGAGTTTACTTTACATTTTCGGGCTTGGCAGGAAGTGCGCCGGGACAGTCATAAATTTGTGCATAAATTGTGGTGTGTGCGAGTGTGTGTGTGTGTGTGTGAATGCATGTATATATGGCATTATGTCATGAGCCGGATCTGGATTGCAGTTACAGCTTAAGAGTGTGTAAGATGCGTACTGTAAAATTGTAAAATTGCATAACTCAATCTCTGACTAGCTGTCAAGGGGAAAAAGAAAAGACACAGAGGCGTAAAAGAGGAAGATACAGTGTTAGAGGAAGAGACAAAGAGAGAGAGAGAGAAGTTGAGAGCAAAAGCTGAGAATTAAAATAAGTATTAAGTGTGCTATTAAATTATTTATCAATTTTTATATAATAATTAAAGATATTCTAATTAATATAAAAATTATTATTGATTTAAAAATTATTATTAATAGTATTATTGTAATCTTTAGTAAATAATCAAATTAGGTGTCATCTCTAGCATTAAATTAAAAGTTTTTTTTGAAAGCTGAAGAAAATCAAAGCAACAACTAGCAGAGAAAAATAGAGAAGTTGAGAGCAAAAGCTGAGAATTAAAATAAGACTAAAGTGTGCTATTAAATTTTCATACAATTCTTATATAATAATTAATTTTTTATATATTTATAACTATTCTTATTAATTATAGGTATATTATTGTAATCTTTTGTAAATAACCGTCCTAGTTGTCGTCTCTAGCATTAAATTAAAAGTTTTGTATTAAAATCTGGGAAAATTACAGCAATAACACGCAGAAAAAAAATAGAGAAGAGAGAGAAACCAAGAAATCTGAGACACAATTTCTTATCTATGGTGTCAGAATTTAAAAACCAAATTCCACCCACTTTCAAATATATATAAAACTTAAAACACACCTACAGGGAAATAATCAGCTAATAAATGCAAGTTAACATACGTTAATAATAATAAACTGCATTCATAACTAAAACAAAGACATAAATATAATAAACAAAATTAATCTAAGAACTAACGTAAATATTGTATATTTTAATTCAATGCTAATTCTTTTTTTGATAATTGTAATTTTGATTTTCTTTTTTTAGTCTTAATTATATTTAAAAGTCGATATTATATAATAGTGACTAGTGCCTTAAATAATAATAAGCGTTGGCTGGTAGCACTAGAAATCGAAGTAAATAAATAAATAAATAAATAAATAAATAAATAAATAAATAAATAAATAAATAAATAAATAAATAAATAAATAAATAAATAAATAATAAATAAATAAATAAATAAATAAATAAATAAATAAATAAATAAATAAGTATTTACATAAATAAATAAACAAATACATAAAAAATATAATAACTAAAAACATTGAATAACTGAAGAAATTAACTTATTTACTGTCATCTCTAATAAATAATCGAACCAATTGGACGCTCTAACACTGAATTAAATCTGTCATACCTTTATCGTGTGTGTAGTTTCAATATAACCACTTGTTAATCAAATGCAATGGAAGAATAACAAAGGAATGACAAAAAACAAAAAGCTAGAGAGAAATGAAGAAGTAAACAGAGAGAATGACAAGTGCTGACAGATAATAAATCGAACTTAGTAATCGAAATTGACAAGTAATCGACATAAGTGCTATTTCTACCATTGTGATAACAGATAAACAAGAGACTGATGGAAAACAGGGAACACACATATTAGAATTAAGATAGAAGACTTACAGATAACAGAGACAAAAAATGAAAAGAGAACTGAAGAATTTCAATTGTTTATTCCTACTTTACTAATAAAAAAGTTTACTCCTATTTCCTATTTCAATTTTCATATTCAATCCAATTACTAAAAATCGTAGAACAGTTTCCGAATTGTCTCCAGAATTAAAGTGAACGGAAGTAGAACACAGCTGTTTACTTCAAACTTGCTCTCAAAAGTTTCCTTTACTCAATTCTGCAAAATTGATTAGAAAATCGACTAAGTGGAAACTTCAAACGGTTGCAGACTTGGCCAAGAGACTAATGAGACTCATCATAAAGTTGCAGCAAGTGCAACTAATATGCGACAAAACAACAACAAAACAACAAAGGCAATATAAGAACTGCTGTGTAACTTTAGCTAAACTTTAGCTCTAATTGCATTACATTTTTGAAGGCAGTAAAAACGAAGAAGTTCAAACAAAAAAAAAAAAATGCAGAGAAAAGAGAAACAATTGAGAATCTTGTATGTAGTTTTAATTAGAAATATTTTTCGAAATTTTAGATGTTGCACAAACAGAAACAAACGGAAATAAAAGGGGAAACAAAAAATGGTGTCTTTTGTTGGGTGTATGCCTAGGCAAAATGCCAAGCTGCATTGCTAGGACACTTAGTCCTGAACTGACACACACACACACACACAAACACACAAAGACATACAAGAGAGTCAAGTAAACTTTTAAGAACTTTTAACGAAGATATGTGCAATAGAATGAAAGAGAATGGCTCAAAGATGGCCCTTAAGCTGCAGACGGTTTTTAGGCAGCACATACACTCACAAACACACACCCACACACACATACACTGATAATAAAAATGTTCTTAAATCAAGATTTTGGCCTCAGAACTAAGAGTTTTGGTTTAAAAAATGCGTCGAGAACATAAAATTCTTAAAATTAGAAAATAAGAATAAGTTCTTAATTTAAGACCAAACAGTCTTAAATTCTCAAACCAAAAATATCAAATAAGACAGGTGTTTTAAACTTTAAGCTAATATTTTTTTTGATATTTATACTTTTTTTGGATTTATTTTTTTTTATAAATATTCCGATTATATGTTTTTTCCTTGGCTAGAGCGGGTTTCGATCCCTCGACTTGTTAACCAAACTGAAGCGACGACGGTACCATTATTGTCTTCATATTAAATACGACATATTTATATTTTCTTATCAATTTTTTATTTTTAATTCTTATATTAAGAACTGCGAATTTTTAGATTAATTTTCTTAGTTTTATTAATTTGGTCTTAAACTGGTCTCATTTTAAGAACAAAATATTTAAGATGAATTTTCTTGATTTTAGAAGTTGGTATTTTTTCTCTCTGTGTACATGTTATAGAAAAGTTGGTTGTTTGTGAAGTGTTTATCTCGTTTTTATGCTTTTGATATGAAGCTTTTGTGATCAACTTAATTAAATTCATTAAATGTGCGCACGTATCACGTATACGCAGCGTTGTGCAATTAGTTGCCATCATAGATGATTTTTTATCAACACAACAACGACAAGGATCAACTTTTAGCTGGCTGTTAACGAGCTTTGAACTATTTGCCATATATATTATATATTGTATGTATGAAAATTGTGAGTCACTCATACGCACTGTTAGCCAGGCATAAAACGTTAGCTGCTAATTTAAATATTTTGCGCTTTTGACTGACAGCTCGACTGAAGGTTGAATGGGAAAATTCTAATTAAAATACATAGTACGACGAGTAGTTGAGAGAAAGTTGTTGGCAACTTTTGTGGGCGTCGGCATTCAAAATCAATAGACGGCATTTAATAAAATCCAACTTGATAGCACAAGAACAAAAAGCAAAAGCAAAAGTACAAGTACAAGAAAAGCAACAAAAGACGAAAGGCAATTGCAAGAACCTTGACGTAATCAAAGCATTCAAGCACAACACACAATGAAATCGCCTCCTCTTAACTTTCTCTCTCTTCTTCTTCTTCTTCTTCTTCTTGTTCTTATTCTTCTTCTTCTATCTGCCAGCTGGCAACACAGAGCATCCGCAATTGCGTTAATAAAATGGCAGAGACGAAGCTGAAAACTCTGAAAACTGCCAATCAAAGTGATCCGAGCAAAAAATAAATTCTATTGCAATTCGTCTATTGTATTCTATTAAGTTGTCAGCTCTATTCAGTTCAACCAGCTGCAAAACGAAATTGTTAACTCAAATTTATTCTGTGGCAGACATTTATTAATAAATATCTAATTTAACTCGTTTGAATTGTATTTTCATTGTGTTTACACACGTACAATGACACAAGCTTGAGGTTGTACTTATATATTCATATGTTGATAAATAAGATATGGTTGAATTAGGTTTCAAATGATTCAACTGATTCACAATTGGCACAAAGAAAAAGTTAGGGTATTCAAAATCCAAGCACATTAAAACTTTGTTCCCTCTTAAATATAAATGCTTTTTGGTATGGTGTTTATATTCTTTTCCAACATCGCTTTATATATTTTTCTCTAATCAGTTAAAACATTTTGGAAACAATTTCTGTGATTCAAAAATCTGATTAAATTAATTCAAAAGCTAGTTTTGTGTACCCATGTTTATCCATTTAAATTCTACAAATTTACTATATAGTAACATTAAAAAACAAACACTATTTTCACAAGAGCTTTTAATGCACTTAATTAAGACTTAATAATCTGATTAAATTAATTCAAAAGCTAGTTTTGTGTACCCATATTTATCTGTTTTAATTCTAAAAATTTACTATTTAGTATCACTTAAAAAAAATCACTATTTTCACTTTATTAAGACTTAATAATCTGTTAGATTTATTCATTTAAATTCTACAAATGTACTATTTATTAACATTTTAAATAAAAACTATTTTCAAAAGAGCTTTTTATGCACCTAATTAAGACTTAATAATCTTTTAGATTAATCCAAAAGCTAGTTTTGTGTACGTGTAAATATTTATTTATATTCTACAAATTTACTTTATAGGAACACTTTTAAAATAGCTTTTAATGCATTTAATTAAACTTAATAATTTGTTAGAATTATTCAATTAATTTATATAAATTTACTTATAACCTTTAAACAACATTTTAAACAATATTTTAAAAAAGCTTTTAATGCACTTAAATAAGACCTAATAATCTGTTAGATATAATTCACTTAAATTCTGCAAATTTATTACATAGTATAATATATTTTTTTATTTATTTTATTTATTTAATCCTTTAGTGAAAAGAGTTTTAAAATCAAATTAAATTTAAATATCTAAAGCTGCATTTGATTTAGTTACATTTCTTTCCTTTCCCTTAATTGTTGCATTTTCTTTATTATACATTTAAATTTACTGATTTGTCGATTTAATCCAATAGCTTGTGTCATTGACAGTTTATCGCCGTAATGAAATGCATCTAGATAATGATGTAATTACCACAAATTTGACAGCAATTTCCTTTTGTTTTTGGTCCGACAAATTGCATTGATAGCTGACATCTGAATGTGGTAGATAACATAACGTACTATATATAAATGTGACAATATGATATGGTCTGAGGACGTGCTCTGATTGGGGTCACGAATTGCATATCTAAGTACAACATTGTCGAGCCGTCGCCATTTTGTCAGCGGCAACGTGGCGCGCATAAAATTTTCGACAAGTTATGTGCCTCAAGTGCCAACAGAGTGCAACAATGCTTGTGCATTAACCCCCTCCCCCCACCCCCCCCCCCACTTTTCCCTATATTTACCCCCTATATTCCTCCCCTCTACCATTGAGTCTTAGTCGATGGCAGCCGGCGGCCAACGTTGTAATAAACTTTGTTTATAACGCGTCGCCAGCTCAAAATTTGCAAACATGCAAACGTCGAGGGAAATGCATAACTAAACTAGTCGGAAAGGCTATAGTCGAGCTCCCGACTATAGCATACCGGTTACTTCTTTGAATATATATAAAGTATTTTGCGAATATTAAAATTTTAGAGACTAAAAAAAACTCTTAGTTATAATTATAACTGCAAACAATTAAGGTTAACAGTTAAATCATTAAAAAATCCATTAAAGTACTTTAAAGTAATAACTATCCGAAAAAATATTCAACAAAATATTTATTTCATATTGAATATTCTCAAAATACAGAAAGGGCGCAGGCACAGAATATTCATAATCAGCGAGTGATTGACAAAACTCCAGAAACAACCATAATTTTCACCCTGATCCTTAATTATCGACCAATTCTATCTATGGCATCTATATGATATAGTAGGCTAATCTTAACCAATTTTTGTCAGGATGTATAAAACCAACTTATATGCATATTCTGTCAAATCGGTTGAGATATCGTAATAAACATAAAAAAGTTTTATACTAAAACTGGATTATCGACCAATTCTTGCTATGGCAGCTATATGATATATAGTAAACGGAAGTCGCTGCAATGCACACTATCAACAGTCGACACCAGAAAGCAAACCCAGTCAAAACTGGCCCTGTTTCTCTTCCCAAATTTCCGTTCCCATTCCCCCTCTCCATCTTCTTCCTCTTCGGTCCTGACCAGGACCCAGTTGGGCATGTGAAGGCGTCGAAATGCACATTTTGTAGCGTTTGTAGCGCTTGTTTAACGCATTTTAACTTTGATTAACGACTGACGGCGCATTATGGAAGCTGTTGCTGTTGCAGTTGCAGTTGCAGTTGCACATTTGATTTGTGCACACAAATTGCATTTAGTTCAACTGTTGCAATGCCTTTTTCAACATTTAGTCATTTACAGCATTTTGTGCTTATGCCATTAGACAATTTGTTGAAGCTTTTTATAAGATACTATAAACATAGCTGATATATATTTTAAAATAAAAATGTCAATGCAATAATATTTTATCATTCTTTTCTTTTTTAATTTTTACTAAAAAGTTGCAAAGTAATAATCACATAATAAGTACATCTAATTAAATTAATGCTGGCACAACTAAAAAATATCACAATAATTAAATTTCCAATTTGTGAGAAACTGAAATATTGTAACTTGTTGTTCTGTTCATTCATAAAATATTTATTAATAATACCTTTAAAAGCTTTGAAGCGTTAAAATTAATAAGTATTTTTGGATCATAAGCATTTTAAGTTAGACGCTTTGAAAGCACATAAAAACTGAATTATATTAAACTTACATTTAACTTTATATGTCAAATGTAGCTTTTTGTTTTATATAAGAATTATAGACAGAATTAGGAGCTCATTAAAGCTTTAATTTTTTTAATTTACAAACGCAAATGGTCGATTAATGAGAAAATGCCGATTTTTGGGAGCTTTGTATAAAAAACTCTTTTAAAAGCACATTTAAGCTTTGAATTGAGTTAATTTTATTTACTAGTATTAATAAATTTAAACGTTTCTTATATAAATCATATTTTAAAGCACATTTTAGCACTTTGTTGTCTGAAGTAATTAATATACTTAAAGTTAATGATCCTCACAGTTATAGGCTGAGTTGAAAGCTCTACAATCACATTAATGCTTTATCTAAGATACATTTCTGAAGCACATAAAAATGTTAATTATAACTGACTGTATTTTGACATAATGCAAACTCTATAAGTAGAGATTATTCTACTCAAGTAATATATTTAAAGTTAAATATATTAATAACTCTCTTATTTATAGACTAAGTTGAAAGCTCTGCAAGCACATTAAAGCTTTATCTAACATGCACTGATGAGCAAAGTATTAAAGGTACATTAAGATTGTCTGGCATAATTCAAACTCTATAAGTAGAGATTATTCCACTCTCTCTTTTAGATCTGCTTTCCTGGTGCTTCCTTTCATTTGGAATACGTGCGGTGACATTGGCATTGGCCACACTGTTTTGCTGCATATCCTTTTCCAAGCAATTAATTTCATTATAGTATTTTAACTGAATGCATAATTTTCAGAAATGCCTGCGGTCAGACATCGTTGCATTCCCGCTTAACTCCCATTTTTGAGTTGTCAGCGGGACTTTTTCTCCCCTTCATTCCTGTCTCTCGATTTTGTTGGGGTTTTGGGCTCGTTGTGCAAATTGTTAGCGCTGATTTATTATTTATTGCTTTGGTTTATGCCTGTGATTTATCTCGAGTGGCCTCGAGCAAGAAGAGAGACAGAGAGTGAGAATGTTTAAAGTGCGCGACCATTGTTTGGCGATTTAAATATAAAAAATTGTCATTGGGATAAGAATTGTAAGGTCCTTTAGGCTTGCTATCGATATAACGAATCGGGTCAGGCAATTATAAGATTTATGTTTGCACTTGTTGTATAACCCAAGGCACTAAAAAATTCTGCAAAATGATGAAGAGGAAAAAGTTGAAGCAGGAAGCAGCGCTGAAAGATACCCTATAAAAATAATTATTCGAAAAAAACAAATGGAATATATTTCTTACAGTTGTCTCCAAATAAAAAAAATTATAAAAGTAATATTTATGAAAGGAAGAATCTTGGATAGAAAAAAATTATATACAATTTTCTACTTTTTATCCGATTAGTTTCAAAGTCATTAATAAATTTTGATGTGAAAATAAATCTTGGCGTATTTCAGATAAATTGAAAATTGCATTGGAAAATAATAAACATTTTTTTTTATTTTTATTGTTAACTTAATTCATATTTTAATTTTAATTAGTATTGGTCAACTGCTTTTTAGTGAATAAATATATAAATATTATTTGTGTAGCCTCTTGAGTTCTGGCTTTCTTTTTCTAGGGTATACAAAAGTACAATCAATATTTGCCGTGGGCATTATACTTATTGTTGAGATATAGAGAAGAAGGCGTAGTCTATTTGCCGACCCCTTTTTCATCTCTTTGTCTGTCGCTTTGTCTCTCTCATTTGTCTCCCTGTTTGCTGGCTGTCAGTTACATAAATCGCAACGGATTTGCATTAAATATGCAACAAAAGCTGTTTAAATAACTAATAATTATCTTGTTGGGCTTCAATGTCATTTGGTTTACGCTGTTTATATGCATAAGCTGCTTAGTTCAAATTAATTAACATTAACAACCAACAGCAACATCAACAACAACAATAATAACAACAACAATAAGCTAAATAATATCTGGCAGCTTGCTTAAATATTTATTGTTTATTTTTGCGCTGTCCACAATGCATTTTGTGGTCATTTATTGTTAATGACATTGTAAGCCCAACAAATTATTCGTGCTTTTTTCACACATTTCTCTTGGCAATTATTTGCATTTATTTGCTAAATATATTACTTACATTTGACCCAAACAATACCAGTTGGCAAATATTTAGACTTTAACTCATTTGAATGGTTTGTTTATTAAATAAACTTTGCTGTCATTTCAACTTGTAGTTTAATTTGTTTCATACCATTTGCATTCCACAAAATTCCAGAAAATCCAATTAGTTTCTCATCAAATGATTGCATTTGACATGCTTTGAACTGTAATGAATTTAATTTATATAATTGTGGATTAAAGTTGCTATAAATCATTAGGGGAGCTAAGAAATTTAATATATAATAATCAAATTTCAAAAAAAAGGAAAATTAATAAAGATTGGATATATGTACTCGAATAAAGAAATAAATTAATTTAAAGCTTTAAGCATAACAAAAATATATGCTCATACTATGTATAATTAGATTAGTTTATATTTATATTTATTTATTTATTATCGAATTCATTTTATGCTGCTATGCAAAATAGTAAAATTAAAATTATTAAAGCTGTAACAATTATTGTTAGTATAATTTAAATATCTAAGAACCAGGGATTAAAACCTTAACCGAAACCGTAATCTTTAACCCATAAATACCGATTGAAAACAATTTTTTCCGCTGTACCGAAACCTATGAACCGAAACTCTTTAAACCGAAATAACCGTTCAGGAACCTATTCAATTATAAGGGTTAATTTCGGTTCTGGCCGTCGCAGGTACTGAGCAACTTTGATAACTTAGAACTGCCCGAAATTAAAATACAAAAAATTGAATGGCAGTTCAAAGTTATCAAAAATCATTTAAATCGAAATAATCGAAATATTCAAACCAAATTTATATGAGATCAAATTATAATAAAATCGACATTACGCTGGACCATTTCCGCAAACAAATAACATTATTTTACAGGCTAAATAGAGCACTAAGTCTTTTCGCATGTAAAGCAATGAAAAACGTTTCTTATTTTGGTCAACCGAAAACCTTAATTTTAATTTTTTTTGTAAACCGAAACTATACCAGTAGTTTAAAACCGAAACTTATAAAAAACCGATAACCGTTACGAAACCGATACTCCAAGATTTTGCATAACCGATAACCGAATACCGAATAACCGAATTCGAGCATAACCGAAACCGTAACTCAAACCGATATTCGTTTCGGTTTTAATCCCTGCCAAGAACTTTTTTCCAAGCTTTAATATTAACGCCGAATATTTTGCATAAGCTTGTGAATTTGGGGATAAAAGATGGATTTGTATTTCTATAAGTATAACAAAAGACTGTTTGATGAAGTTGGATTAGGAACAACCAGCTGTGCTATAGATATGATTACTAAGCATATTTATTGTTTCATTTTACACACACACACACACTGAAAACCTTAAAATAAACGCAATACAAAAAACTATAGCATACTTATGAGAGTCGTTTAATAATAAGAGCAGATAAAACGCAAGGGAAGAAAAAGAAAAGCAAGAGACATAGACACAGACAGAGATAGAGATGCTTTTCACATTTCCACACCACCTGCTGTCCTGTTGTCCCATGTCCCGATGTCCCGATGTCCTGATGTCCTGATAGCCGGATAGCCCGCGGTGCTGCGCTTAATCAGAACTCGTTTGCCGCACATAACTTAGACGGGGAAAAAGCAGAGAAAATTCACATGCAGCTGATACGAGGAAAGCTGGAAAATGCCGGCAAATGCAGCAGCAACAGGACACGAAGCAGGACGTCCCCAGACGCTGCATGAGCTCCTGTGCGGTGTCCTTTTTTCTTTGTGGCACAAGCAAAAAGTCCAGGGGAATTGCAGTTGGAGGGGAATTGAGGTGCATCACAGGGCACAAAGGCTGCATTACACTTTAATTTTAAAACAAATGTAAAGAGAGGAAATGGAAAATGGAAAATGTGCAATGGGTAAATGAAGAAAATTCGGCATAGCAAGCCAAGTCAGGCGAAAATGTAGCTAAATTGTATCTGACCAACGAAGCGTGCTTAAATTACACTTGCAATCAAATCTTTGAGCAAACCGCAAGTGCATGCAACTTGCAACATCTACCACACACACACACACACACATGATCCTTGCTTCAAAATAAACCACAACAATATGCATTGGAATACTGACTGCAAAGATACTTGTCGATGATGCTGACAAAGTCCTGTGTGAGACACCACAAAGCACACACTCACACACACTCACACACACTTATACACACTCACACACACTCATACACACTCATACACACTTATACACACTCACACACACTCATACACACTCCTACACACTCACACACACAACAAGCTTACAGTTTGTGTTTTTGGATTACAAGCAGCTATATCTGCGGTCTGTTAGGCAACTTATTAGATTAGCAGTGGGCAGTGGGCGATGGACAGAGGACAGTGGACAGAGGAAATACTGTGACCAGTCGAGCATCTCTCAACAAGTAACAGCCCTGCATTCGAGATGCTCGACTTTTAGATGCCCATTAACCAGAAAAAAATATTAATACGTTTTGTAAATTTTTACAATATTTCAAACAGATAAAAGACAAATAAAAATTTGATTGAATAATATATTTATTAAATACAAAAAATTTAAAATAAAACAAATAAGAAAAATTTAATTAAACCCCAATAATACCTTTCCAACTAATGAAAAAAAAATAACAAAATAAGAAAAAAATTGATATTAGATTCCCAGTACCCATAAAAAAATATTAATACATTTTGTAAATTTTTACAACGTTTCAAACAAATAAAAGACAAATAAAAATTTAGTTAATAATAAAAACATTAAAAAATCATTTAAAACAAACAAAATTTATTCAATAAAAAAGATAAACAAAGATTGAACATAATAATTTAAAAAATATGTAATTGAACCCCTTCCCTTATGTAATACTTGTTCTCAAATTTTATGCAATGCCCAGTGACAACATATTTAAAAAAAAAAACTGAAGAATAAGTACGAAAAAATAGTAAAACAAAATACTTCTCATTTGATTTGAATTTTGTAAATTTATGCAATTTGCAAGACAAATTAAAGACAACATAAGAACCCCCATACTTCTTAACATTTGCATAGAAGATACTGAACCACATATTGAAAAATGTTAAAAAAATGAATAAAATAAATATTTAATAAAAATCACTTTCTCTTTGTAATTTGTTATCTTCAATTTTTTTTTTGCAATATTTGAAGACAAATAAACCACATATATGAAAAAAATTTAATGATTGAAATAAAATTGTAAGGCGTTGCTCTTTCAAAAACTCATGATCCCGCGTAATCTTTGGGTACTGGGCTAAAAATATAGGGGCGCAACAGGCAAGACGACTCGAAGTACTTTACCATTCAACCGCAAACAGCTGTCAAGCAGCTGCCTTTGATTAATATAATTAAAGTGACGCCACGCCCCGTCATGGCACATTTAAAAAGTCCTTGACACAACAAGCAGCTAATCAGCATAATGCGTGTCGATGTCAATGCAAAGCCATTGGGATGAATCACTGAATCGGAATGAAATATGTACATATGTATATATTCTTAGATATACGGATATTACTAAAACAGCCACAGTGCGTATGAGTGATGTAACTGTGTGTATTTGTTGCCTTAGTGCGAAAAAGTTTGATATAAAATTATATTTATGCCACTTTTGGGTTTTTCGCTTGTCACAAAGTGTTGTTCGCTTCAGTGCTTGAGTTCCAATGACACTAGCTGCATAAACAACTTAATCAAAGTCGAGTATAATTTTGGCTATACAATACTATACAATTTAAAAAGCTGGCTTACAAGCACTTGATTAATTCAATTTAAATATATGTGAGTTTGTAGCTTTAAAAGCGCATTGGATTAATCTAGCTATAAAGCCGCAAAATTTAATTTTTTTAGGCAGAATTACAGATTTTTCCAAAATGTGCTTTTGTGATGACAATAATTGTTTAAATTGGATTGCTTGGCGACCTTTCTAATTATTTAAATTTGATTTTGTTTGCTGGCTCGAGGTCCTCAAACAAAATCAAATGTCAATAATGTTTAACCAGCACTTTTCTGATTAAATATATTGTTTTTAAAGCACATGAAAGCTTTTAATTCACTTTTATGCATTTATTCAAAAATTAGTTCAGATTTTGACTTAACAGGAAAACCATTTTTAAAATCAATTAATTTAAACAATTTAATTTTATCTATCTTTACTTTAGAATTTTAATTCAAAGTTTTTAATGAATTTGTTGTATGCTTCAAATACAAATAATTTTAACTAGAATTCCAGCTCTAAGTTTTAATATTACTTAATACTGAACATCTTAATTGAAGTTTAGTTATAGGCGACTTAAAAAGAATGATTAAATACTTTGCTAATTTGAAAGATGAATTAGATTAACTGAAAAACCTTCTTTAAAATCATTAAGTTAAAACCATTTAATTTTATCTAGCTTTACTTTAGAATTGTAATCAATGATATTCAAATAAATATCAAAGTTTTTAATGACCTTGTTGTATGTTTCAAATACAATTAATTTTAACTAGAATACAAGCTCAAAGTTTTAATATTGCTCTGAAAAAACACTGCTGATTAATTGTAGTTTAGTTAGCGGCGTCTATAAATGAAATGCAGCTAGTGTCATCGATTAAATGCTTTGCAAATTTGAAAGATGAATTAGATTTGCTGCAGCCCCGAGATTTGCAACGTTGCAGCTTTGAACCGTAGTGCAATAAATTGCATTTGTCACAGAGGCAAATCCCCAATGCGGCTTACAATGAACTTCGTTTCAGATGTTGGCAGTAACAACAACATTTTTGTGTAGTTTGTGGCAAAGTCAAAAACAGAATAATGCATGTCACACATACAGGGGAGAGATAGATAGATAGAGAGAGAGAAAGAAAGGGAGATGAGAGACCATTGTCTGGCTGAGACAGCTGACACAAAAGCCATAGAGAACAATTTAGATATTTTCAAAAGATTTAAGCGCTTCACATGACACCGCAGGGTAAAAACATGTCATCGGTTGCCGAGTAACATACTATACATAACTTTAGGTAAAAGATACTGACATAAAAGATACTTACTTAGATGGAAGACACAACAACAAGTCTATCTATCTACTGTTCTACTTGTATGTATTTGTTTGCTATTTAAATAAGCATAATTCCCGTTGCACAAAAACACACTTCTGTCTTATATGTTTTATATAGTATTGTATACTTTTCTTCTCCTGCCGAGTTTATGCATATTCATAGAACTAACCACAACAGCTTCACATTATTATTACTTATGTATCTTTGAAACTGTTTTGTTTATTTGTCTCTTTGTTTGTTTGTCTCTTGCAGGTATGTTGCTCCTGTCTACCATATGAATATCTCCAACTCCAACTCCAGCTCCAACTACGACTCAGATTCTCAGCTTTAACCCATCTAAGTGGCTGCATGTATTTGCATATGTGTGCCAGCTGTTGTAACTGGTTTGTATCTACAAAAACCCCATACACAGATACTTTTTATACCCGTTATTTAAAAATTAAGTAAAAGGGTATATTGTATTCGTGCAAATGTGCGTAACAGCCAGAAGTAGGCGTAGCAGACCCTATAAAGTATATACATTCTTGATCAGCATCGACAGCCGAGTCCGTCCGTCTGTCCGTGTGAGCGCCTAGATCTCAGAGACTATAAGAGATAGAGCAACCAAATTTGGTACACAGACTTCTATAAGCCCCACGCAGATCTAGTTTATTTTAAATTTTCGATCGGACCACTATATCATATAGCTGCCATAGGAACTATCAGTCGAAAATCTAGTTTTAGTATGAAAAACCTTTTTCTTTCTTGAGATATCTCAACCAATCTGACTGATCTGAAGATGCATAATATTTGGTCCTATACATCCTGTCCAAAATTGGTTAAAATCGGTCCACTATATCATATAGCTGCCATAGAACCGATTTGCCGAGTATCAAGTTTTAGTGTGACAAATTTTTTTGTTTTCCGAGATATCTCAACCAAACTGACAATATCATTATAGTTGGTTCTATACATTCTAACCAAATTTGGTTCAAATCGGTTCACTATATCATATAGCTGGCATAGGACATATTTGTCGAATATCAAGATTTAATATGAAAAACTTTTATGTTTGTTAAGGTATCTCAATCCATCTGGCCTAATATGCATTATAGTTGGTTTTATACATCCTGGTCAAATTTGGTTAAGATCGGTCTACTATATCATATAGCTGCCATAGAAAAAATTGGTCGATTATTAAGGTGAAAATTGTGGTTGTTTCTGGAGATATGTCAATCACTCGATGATTATGAATATTCTTTTGTCTTATTTGTCCTGAATTAATTTGGTTTTAATAGGTTCACTATGTCAAATTGTTGTCATTGTAACAATCCGGGCTCTGCAAGGACATTAAAACTTCGGCGTAGGAATTGGAATATTCAATATAAAATATATGTTTTGTCGTATATTTTTTCGGAAAGTTATTACTTTAAAGTACTTTTATGGGGTTAACTTTAATTTTTTGCAGTTATCATTATAAACTCAGAGATTTTAAATCTTTAGATTTTAAAATTCGCAAAATATTTTATATATATTCAAAGAAGGAACGGGTATCCTATAGTCGGGAGCTCGACTATAGCTTTTCCGACTAGTTAATATATACATATATGCATATCTGTTCATTTGTGTTTGTGGCTGTGTTGTGTTGTGTTGTGTGTACTTGAGGCTTGGCACTTGAGTGTCTTAAGTTCTGCTTTAAGTGGCAACTTTTTCTCAATTGCCGCAAGTGGTGTTGCAAGTGGTTTTCAAAGCCCCTCTGGGCCAGATACACCTGTATATATTGTGTATACATATACATATATTCAGCTGCTGTGTATGGCCTTTGAGTGGTGTGATAAAGAAAATGCATTTAGGTCTGCAGAAGAGTTCAACACAACCATTCAAACACACAGATGTGACCTCAATGGGTTAAGAACTTGTATGTCACCTCTGTGTGTGTTTGTGAGTGTATGAGTGTGTTTTTATTTAGAGCGGAAATATGTGTACACATAGTTAGCATCGCTCAAAGATCGCATAAATAATTTCCAAACATATCCCTCTCGGCCAATGCGACATTGAGGCATTCAGGCGTGCTTAACTTTAAAGACAGAAAAGTTACTACAAAAAAATACTAATTGGTATTTTTAAAATGCTAAAATCAAAGAAAATATTTACTTGAAAAATTTTAAAGTTTCTTTTACTAAATAATCTTCAAAGGGCTTAAGACATATTTTAAAAGTTACTGAAAAACACTAGAAATCTCCAGTAATTAATATTGTAATTAAGTAATATATTTATAAAATACCTAATTTATTTATTTAACGTCAGCTAAGAGCAGTTAACCGAAAGTCATTTGAAATTTAAAATAAAATAAAATTTGGAAATTTAATTTTAATTATAAACTTTTTATGTAAATTAAAAATTTAACCTAAAATGTCTTCAGAAAAAACTTACTTAAAAAAGGAATTATTTCAAAATTTACTCGAAAACAATAGAAATTTTAAATAATTACTTTTGTGAATAAATATTGTATTTATAAAATATCAACATTTATTTATTTAACGTCGGCTAAGAGCAGTTAATTAAAAGTAATTTCAAATATAAATAAAATAAAATTATTAAATTAGATATTAATTAAAAGTTAAAAATATTTAATAAAAAAATGAAAGCTGAAATTTAAAAAAACGGTATTTACTTATATATATTTTAACAATTTAATATTGCAACAGGCAAATGAAAATTCACATTTTTGCATTAATATCATAAATATGAAAATACTGCAGTGATATTAATATTACTTAATATGGCCACACTGATTCTTTATGGATACCCAGTATGTTTTTTCCCGTACTTATAATGAGTATAAGTTGCGATAATTTTTGGTATTTCATTCGTGGGATGAAAAGTTTTCGCGTAAACTTGTCGCCTGCCCGCCGCAGATCTGTGTCGTAATTAACCCACTTATATGGCAGTAACTTTGGGCCAGCAATCACCGCAAGTGGGCGGTGGCAACTGTGGGCATGGCTAGCGTACATGTACTAGCCACAAGGAAAAACCTCCCAACCCAAACCAAAAAAAAAGGAAGAAAACCGAAAAAAAGAAAATCCGCTAGCGACGCGCAGAGTTTTGCACAGTTTTTAATGGGCACAGATATGTGTGTGCGTGTGTGTGTGTTTGGTTGTGCGTGTGTGTCATGTGAGATTTTCGATGAGGGCTTTGCGTGTGTCGTTGCCTTAACTGACCAACACATACACACACACACACACACACACCGAGCACAGAAGCTGCTTGCATGGTAAATGCTTTAAAAAGCCATTTCAGCATTTCCCCCATTTTTCTTTTTTTTATTTCTTCCAGTTTTTTTTTTTTTTGGTTGCTGGGATTTCCCGCCTTTGATGATGCCACAAAAAACGGGCGGATTATAAAACACTTAAACGATTTTAAGCGCAATTATGTTGGCACGAGCACGTAAACGCATCGCGACCATTGCAACGCTTTTCCTATTTAATATTTAAGCATTTCCCACTGCTCCTCATTACGTTTCCATTTAAAGTTTCCCCAACCGAGGTAACATCAACGACAGCGTCGACTGCGCAAAATTGTTCTAAATTATTTAAAAAGTAAGTTGGCCGCTGGCTAAATAAAAATGTAAAAATATAATCAAATCGCTGTCGAGCATGCTCGACCATTAGATGACGTATAAGTTTAATGTCCCTTTCAGCAATATTTAAAATTTAAACAAATTTAGTATGAAATTAAATGAACAACTGATTCCCATTTAAATATAAAAATCGTCATGTTCAAAAATATACACATAGAAAGGGTTTATTATTATAAATTAATAATTGGGTAATTTATAGGGTACCAATACTAAAAGGTTTGCGAAAAGAATTTCTGTAATTGGAAAGTTTGTTGAAGAAATTTTTAAGTAATAAAGTTTCATTTACCAAATTCTTAACAAAATACTCTTTTTCGGTGTACAGTCAGAATATGCTTTATTATATTACTTTTATAAATCAATACATTACAAACTTGTGACCTTCCAGGTTCCTATTCTCTTATTGGTGTTCACTGTCTAGTCTCTTATTGCCACAGAAGTGAACGATTAATTATTTTAAATTTAATTTATAAAGCATTTCAGAAATATAACTAATATTCTCCACAACAATTAATTATTATTTATTCAAAAAGAAAAAATTTAAAGTCAAGAATAATTTTTTTAAAGATATTAATGCTTGTTAATGTTTTCTCAAAGTACTATACGCTATTTTAAGAAATTACTATCAATAGGATTAAACTTACAAACATCCAATGTATGTTTAAAGATTATAAATATTTAAAAATTCATTACTTTTGTGGGAATCCGATAAAGTCAAGTGTTAAAATATGTTTTAAATATTCAAGTAAAAATCCATATCTCTAATAAATAGATTTTTAACAATATACGAGGTAATCATGAAAACAAAAATTAGTTTCAAATAAAAATTGAAAAAAATTTCAATATTAAAAAAGTTATTTCAAAAATTAATAAATTGAATGTCGAAAGTAATCCTAAAAACATTTAAGTTAAATGTTAAAATATTTTTGAAATATTCTACCAAGAATCGATATCCCCGCTAACTCAAATAAATATATAAAAATTCGCTTTAGGTAATATACCTTACTTTCAAGCTGCTTTAGCCACTGAGTACAATCAACATAGTGCCACGCTCAGCTTTAGCAGATAACCCAAAACAAAAACAAATGCGAAAATAGACAACAACAGTGAATAGTAATAATAGAAACAAGAAGAAGAAGAAGAACGGTGTGCAAACTCTAGGAATATCGGTCTGTAAACAATTAGAACGTCAGCTTACCGGAAAAAAGTTTGCATTTCATTTATTCTCGAAGGATTTTATTTAGGAAAAGTTTTGTGCATGGCAGGAGCAGAAACAGGAGCAGAAATTGGAACAGGAGTAGCGTGCAATGTCCAGAGCGTTGACTACTCCTCCTGTGGCTCCTACACTGAAAAAAAAAGTTCTTTATTTAAGAGTTTGGTCTCAGAACTATGAATTTTGCTCTTAAAAATGCGTCGAGAATTATATAATACGTAACACATCTTGATTTTAAGAACTATTTAAAAAATACCATGTTCATATTTATAGAACAAACAGTTATAACCAGGGATTAAAACCTTAACCAAAACCGTATCCTTTAACCGATAAATATCGATTGAAATTTGTAACCGTAACTGAAACCGTAACCGAAAAAATTGTTTTCCACTGTACCGAAACCCATAAGCCGAAACTCTTTAAACCGATATAACCGTTTAGTAACCGATTCATTTATAAGGCTTAATTTTGGTTCTGGCCGTCGCAGCTACTGAGCAACTTTGAACTGCCATAACTTTGTCAAAACTAAATCAATTTCCATGCGCGATGTAAATTTGGGCATAATTTTACTTAGAAATTCGTTGTGCATTTAAATTTTTTTCATTTAAAAAATTCGAAAATTTTGAATTTTTTAGAAATTTTACAGTGTTACCCCTTATCATTTTTCAAAAAATTTCGAAAATTTAGAATTTTTAAAAATAGCAAAATTTAAATGCGGAACGAATTTAGAAGAAAAATCATGCACAAATTTACATTGTGCATGGAAATTGATTGACTTTTGACAAAGTTATGATAGTTCAAATATATTAAAAATCATTACATTACACTGGTTCATTCCAGTAATCAGATAACATTATTTTCCAGGCTAATAAGAGCATTAAGTCTTTTTTTGTAAAACAATGAATAACGCATTTTATGTTGGTCAACCGAAATCCTTAATTTTATTTTTTTTGTGAACCGAAACCATACGGGTATTTTTAAACCGAAACTTATAAAAACCGATAACCATTACAAAACCGATACTCCAAGATTTTGCATAACCGATAACGGAAAACCTTAATTCAAGCATAACCGAAACCGTAACTGAAACCGATATTTGTTCCCTGAATTTAACTTTAAAATTTTGTTTTATTTTTTATTTTGATATTTACAACATTTTTTCTGGTTTAGTTTGTTTTATAAATATTCCGATAATATGTTTTTCCTTGGCAAGAAATGTCTTGTATAAAATATAACATATTTATATTTTTCTAACAATTTAAAATATTTTATTCTCATATTAAAAACTGCGATATTAATATTGTTAGTATTAGTTTGGTCTTTAAATATAAGACCATTTATTATTTTAGGAACAAAATCTGTAAGATGAATGTGCTTGATTTTAGAAGTTAGTCTTATCTTTCAGTGTACTGGCTTCTGGCTCCTGTCTATTGTGTGTAGAGTTCTTCGGGGCAATGCCAGGCGATTCTTCACGTTCCACTTCAGCGTCAGAGGCGTCGACGTCGACGTCGACAGCGACGGCAGCGTCGTGGCTTCCGTTGCAAATGCGCGCCATTGTTGCAACAATAAACTTCCGGGTTTAAATTTCACTTGTTTGTGTGTATTTGTGTGTGTGTGTGTACTGGCATAACAAAATGGCCGCTGCCAGTTGCAAGCGTATCGCTGTGAACGGCTTTTGACATTAATTAGCACAAAACATGTTGAGGCAACGGTAAAGTTTTGGCCATTTGCAGCTGCATAATGGCCAACCCGAAATGCCTTAAGCTGACCTCCGTTAGCCGTGTTTATTACGTCATTTAGATAACGTTGTATTTCCAGCTGATGTGGCAAAAGTCGATGGTAAAATGTGTCTCTTCAGCAAACCAGAAAACTGACATCAGTTTCAGTTTCAGTTTTAGCTTCAGCTTGAGCACCTTGAGCTGCCAATGACATCATGGCTTGCATCACAGTTTTGGCCAAGTTAAGATAAGTTAGCAGCTGGACATGTCTGTAAATCAACATACATGAAAATGTGCTAAGCTCAGCTAACTTTTAACCAGCTTACAAAGTTGAACAAGTAGCCGAAAGTTGAGTACCTTTTACGAGTACACGACAAACTTGCATCGTTTGTTACAGTTGAGCAGAAATTGAGCAGCGATTGAGTTGCTTCAAGTGGCTCAGTAAGCTATTGATTAAGTTATCAATATTAATCGATTGACGATAGATATTTACAATTTTGTTAGGAGTGCCAGCTAAAATTCAGCTGCTCTAAATAAGTATTATTATTATAATTTATAATAATTATAAATATTAATTTGAGGTAAGCTTTTACAAGTTTGTCATTGTTTAGAGTATTTTCAAAAAATAGTATAAATATAATTATTATAATATACAATAATTATAATTATTAATTTTAGATAAACATTTACAAGTTTTGTATTGTTCTAAAAAATAGTTCAATTTGTGTTTAATTGAATTGTTTATGATTTTCCTTGAGTAAATTTAATGACTACACATAAAACATATAGCAATTTATTTAAATGTTGGTATTGAGGAACCATTTTAAATTAATTGATCTAGTTGTTTATAAAAATTGCGAAAAAAACCTTTCGAGTATTTTCGCTATATGATTAATAATTTTATTAAAACAAGTTATCATAATACTTGACAGACTGTCAAGAAATTGTAGTTTAATTTCTTGACCGGTTATTCTAAGTAGAACTGTTTGTAGTATTTTTTATGACTTAACAAATTTTATGATTAATGAATTTATATTGAGAGTGGAATTATTTTGATAATTAATTTAATTTTAAGAATTTTTATCTATGTCGATATGTGTCTATCAAGTTTAAAAAAAATCTTGCCCGTTTAAAATCGAAATTTAATAAAAATTTAATTTAATTGTTAATTTAAATGCGAGTTTTCTACTTTAATTTTGATCAGAAATTAGTTTTTTTGAAGACTGTTTTTATTGATCTTAATTAAATAAACAAATGTGGGAATATTAAAGTGAATAGACACACTTATCGACTTATCGATTTCGGAAATTAACTTCTCAGGATGAGGAACGAATAACTTCAGCTTGACTGTTTTTAATTATTAAAAGAATTATTTTTCTCTCAATTCTTTTTATTTTCAAAAATTGTCAATATTTTTTTATTAAATTATTCAATCTAGAATTCGTTAATTTTATTTTTACAAATTTCACAATCAAATATGGAACAATATTTTTTAATAAGGAACAGCAACGGAGTTAGTTGGTTGTGGAAATTCCATGTTGTATTCACGCTTTAAGGTAAACTTCAGATCCAATAGACCAGGTGTGTCATTTCGATACTTGGCCAATTTGATGAGACGCATGGACACATCCTTGATAAAGGCATTGGCGCATTTGGCCACCAAATCTGCAGCCTGATCGTCCAACGATGCTGTTTTATCAATCTTCTGCACAAAACGATTCAAATTCGATTTGCGTATAATCTGTAGAGTTAAGAAATTAGTTAAAGAACTTATTCAAACATTTTAAAAACTCACATGATATTTGTTGTCCGATGAGCACATGTATTCCTTATCGCTTTCGGCCTGATTGCTCTTGCTCGATGAGCTCAGACTGCAATTGGATGACTGACTTTCATTTTCAGAAGATACATCGCTATTATCTCTGGGCAGCTCATCAATCCAACTATCGATCCAGCTATTCATTTTGCTGACTTCTGTTGCAATAAATTCATTTCAACTCAACTTTCATTTGGATGCAACTCGAACTTTAACCAATTGAGAATTACAAGCTTTACAAATTTTATAACGACACTGAGAAATGTTGCCAACATTTTGATTTGACAAACTGACATTTTTGCTACCTTATTCGGAATTTCTTTGAATTCTTTCACTGCATTGTGTGTCCATTCATGAGTTTCCACACGTTTTTCACATTTCCTTCACATCACAAAGGAAAACTCTTAAGTCAGCGCAATATTTCATGAACCTCAGGCGACATCTGATCGATTTAAAGGCAATTTGTATGATGCCAAAGTTAATGTCTTACGTTGACGCCTTTTGAATTATATACGGCTACACACACAGAACACACTCACTCTCACAGTGCTCAATGCAAGTTCATGTCCATCACACAACTCAATGCGCATTTTTCGTAGACATCTCTGTGGAATTCTAACCCTTGAAAATTGTTAAAAGGGGTATATTAAAGTGATTGAGTGATGAATATATATGTGAGAAAATATTCAGATAATTTAAAGTCTGTATTATTAATTTTACTTTTTTAGTTGTATAATTTTTTTAAAATTTAATTAATCATTTTTCTACCTGTTGACTGTTATTAGTTGTCGTTAAATAAATAAATAAATCGCAATAATTATATCAATAATATATATCTTAATCTTAAACTGAAATTTAAACCTTTTTCAGTTAAGAATAAAAATATACATAAATTTAATTATGTTTTAAATTTTACATATTAATTTTATAAATGAATTTAAAATGTAATTAAATATTTTCCCTCAATGTCGACTGCTTTTAGTCGACGTTCAGTAAATAAATAAATAATTTAATCAATCTAGTTGAAATAAAATTAAATTTAATATATTTGTATTGCTTCTTATTCTCATTAGTCAGAAATAAAATAAATTTGTATTATCTAAATACCCTGAAATGTTCTTGAAAAACGAATAGTAAACAATATAATTAAACTAACTCTTATAAAATACTAATGCTATTTTAACTTGAATGCGTGGTATCGTTAAGTCGTGACTTCATTATGATTATTGCTATTTATATATATTATCATCACATCCGAATACCCTGTAAGTTTCCAAACGATTCGTAAACTAAGAAAATATTAATTTAAAGAAATGTATAGCAAAAGCAGAAGTGCTGTTTACAGGGTATCTTTACGCTGTGCTGCTTATTCATTGTTATTTGCGTTTATTTGTGTGTGTGTCAAGTAAATGTGTCGCTTATTGGAATGCACTTTGTTTGGCCAATTGCATTGATTTGCGGTCAAAAGGGATGGCAAATTTGACAAAGATTTTGTGCGGCAATTTATCGCATGTCCTTTTGGCCCGTTGCTCTCACTCTAACCTTCCCTCTCTCTCTCTTTCTCAGTATGTGACTGTGTCTGTAACTTTATTTAATGGCAAAAAGTTCACACTTCCTTTAGCTAGTCGTAAAGTTTGTCCAGAGACCGGGACAAGCATATGTTGTTCCTGTTCTTATTATTGTTGCTGTTGTTGTCATTGTTATTTCGCTTGTTTTGTTGAACTTTTGTTCAAATAGAGGCGCTGTTTTTGCTGTTTGCTTTGGCCCAGTGTTAAATATTTCAAACAAAAGCCAAACAAACAGCTGACAACTGCAACAGCAACAGCAACAGCAACAACAATAACAAGAGAGAAGGGCCAACAAATGGTTAGCGGAAGGAAGCGCAACTTAAATAACGGATATTGGCTTAAATAAACAATGGCATCCATGTCTGCAACGGCATTGCATATAACACAACTCACTTTCTCTTCCTCTCTCTTTACACTCAAAAAAATAAAATTGTACCCTGAAAGTGCCCAAAAAATTAAATTTTCGCCCTAAGATTTGGAAAACTGCCCTTATAAAGATGCCATATGCGACTTATTCTCATTTTTAGAATGTAAATTTTCCAAAACAAAAGATTTTAGTCATTTTAATGCGGCCCTAAATTTAGAATTTTTTCTGTTACATTTGCAAAGTTTTTAATTTTCTGCAATGTTTTCGTAAATTTAAAACAAATTATCCTAAATAAAAGATTTTTCTCATTCTAATGCTGCCCCTGATTTAATAATTTTTTCTTTGAAAAATTTACAAAGTTTTTTCAAAAATTAAGTTTTTAATTTTCAAAAATGTTTTCGTTAATTTAAAGCAAATTTTCCTAAGCAAAAGATTTTTCTCATTTTAATGTTGCGCCAAATTTTAGAATTTTGCTATAAATTTTACAAAGTCTTTTTTTTAAATTAAGTTTTTAATTTTTAGAAATGTGTTTCTGAACTCCGATTTTATACATGAATTTAAACATATTTTCTTATAACTTCTAAAAAAATTTGTCTAAATTCTAAGTCTATGCCCTTCAAATAAATATAAGAATATTTAATCATATAATTTGAGTTTTTCCAATATTCGACAGGATTTTTTCGTAATTGAAAAAAATTATTTTCGTATTTTCACATAAAAAGTAAGAAAATATTTTCTAAATTAAAAAAAAAATGTTTCTAGAAATATAGTTTTATTCATTCAATGTATTCGCCATTCACATTTTAATCTAAAATGCCAAAGAATAAACAGATGAATACAAAAATTAAAATTTTTTTGAGTGTAGTATAAACTAACTGTACTCGTATTTAAGCCAACTCACTGTGGCAAAGTGTGCGGCGATAAGCAGCATTTAAGCGGAAGTCGACGCCATTTTCATCGCCTCTGCCTCTGCCTCTGCTCCTGGCTCTGCCTCTGCCAGCCGCCTCGCTTGTGGTTTACACCGTGAAGTTGGCTGCACACCAGAGTTGCATTTTGCATAGCGTTGCCACACTGTTGTTTTTATTGTTATTGCAAACTGTGGTTGCAAGCCGCGCAACAGCTGTGTTTTGTCAAGTTCTTCGTGCGCCTTAATTGCTTGTTAATTAGCGTAGTTTGCGTTCAACCACGCCCCCTTCAAAAGGCGGCTTTATTTCGGTCTTTTCATACACGGTGTTATTGTTTACCGTTTGTATATTTTTCTCTCGTTAGCCTTACAATTTTTGGTATGTCACGAATATGGTTAATTGTTGATGTGTGTGAGACCCCTGACATGCCATTGATGGAATTTAACAACTGTGCAAATATTTGACAAACGACTGACAGGCTGTCAACGAACTCGAACGAGGACCAAACCAGTCGCCAAATCGTTCATTGACGCGTGAGCGTGTGAAAATTGACTGGCTGGAAAACCCCACCCAACGACCATTTTCCACCTATACGAGGGGATCATCAAGAGTTCGGAAAGTATAGAGAGAGAGACTTTGAGAGTCTAAAATCATAAGGAAACATCAAGCATAAATAAATTCTACTCTGTCTCGCAGGTTTAAGTCTCCATACGAATAGTAACGAGTAGCAACAGTAAGTAGAAACGATAAGTCACAGCGAGTATTTAAAAGAAGCGACAAATAAGAAATATATGATAAAAAAAGTGTTTTTTATTCAAGCTCAAGCCAAAATTAAGAAACTAACGAGAACTAACAACGAGTAGCTGAATACAGCGAGTTGATTTTAATACCACATTTCGTGACGTAAACACTCTTATATTTTGAGTATGCAAAAGTAACGAGAATTTACAACGAGTTGTTGAAAATACCGAGAACTATCAAAGGAGTCGCAGAAGTAAGCGAGTAATTCCACATTTAGAGCAAGCTTATGTCTTGATTGAGTAAAAGTAACGAGAACTAGTAACGAGTAGCTGAAAGACGTGAGTAACATAATTTCAAACTTGGCGATTATAGAAGCATACTCACAGTAGAGTATGCTCATAATTTGATTGCCAAAAAGTAACGAGAACTAATAGCGAGTAGCTGTAAGCGACGAGTAACAACAAGTAGTTTTTGCATTCAGTAATACCTAATGTTACCTGCTAACACTTGAACTACTAATTGCAAATCTTAAGAAATATGAAGGACTCGTTTCATGAATGATCTGAAATTCAGTGGCTTCTTTTAGAACGAACACCATGAAAAGGGATATACTATAATATCTAGCTAAAAATTCCCATTGGACATAGACAACGAGTAGAAAGTGTTGAAATTAATTTGTTTGATATGGAATGATCGTTGTAGGCAGTTGTCGGCGATAGCAAGGACAGCTTTGTTTAATACTCCCCTCGCACTCGTTCATGTCTGTGCGACTTTGTTCTTTTTTTATATATGTGTCAACGATGCGGCAGCTAGCAGAGCATTCATATTATTTTCACACCTAACGACTGTGTGGGAGAACGACAACGACGACGACGACGACGACGACAACGACAACGCGCTTGACAAATGTCAGCGGCAATATTTGCACTGCACTACAAAAACAAGAACGAGAAGCGACAACTGCGAGTGTACACTGAAAAAAAAGACCAACTTCTAAAATCCAGAACATTCATCTTACATATTTTGATCTTAAAATAAAACCATTTAAAGAGCAAATTACTAAAACTAATAATATAAGAACATAAAATCTTAAATTGTTAGAAAAATATAAATTTGTCATGTTTTATGACAAGACAACTCTAGCCGATTTATACGAATATAAAAAACCAAAGCAGAAAATAACTGTATATGTATAAAAAAAAATAATTAAAGTTTAAAACACCTGGCTAATTTTTTTGTTGTCTTGAGTATTTAAAACTGTTTGATCTATAAATAAGAACTTGCTCTTATTTGAAATGTTCTTAAAATCAAGATTTGCTTTCTAACTTAAGTTCTTAACCAAAATTCATAGTTCTAAGACCAAGATCATGATTTTAGAATATTTTTTTTAACAGTGTAGAGTATGGAGAGGAGAGAGAGAGAAGAGTGGTGAGTGGTGGAGGGGGAAATGAAATGCTCAACTGACACTAAAAGGATAAGCGCATTAAGGCATTTACTATGCTGCATTGCAATGGGAATCCGAAGGGAAGAAGGGAAGGAGATGCGCATTAATGCTTATAAAGTCGACTCGCCGCTTTTGCCACTCGATGGTTCTTGCCTCTGGGCAGTCGTTGTTGCAGCAGTTGCAACATGTGGCAGTGGCAACATTGAAACGCGTTGCAAGCTAGACAAACAAGCCACATGTTCATGTGCTCCTTCCTTGTTGTACACGACACAAAAGCGCAACAAACAAGCAGCAACTGCCCCCGGAGCAATGCAACACTGACAAAGGATACATGCAACAAGGGGGAGTCAAAGGAGGATCAAAATGCGACACTCGTTGCACTGTGCTCCCACTTAATCCTGGCCATTGTGTTTTGTCCTTATTATGACGCCCACTCAGCATTGTCTTGGCCTAATGTTGTTGACTCAAGGCTCAAGTCTCACACAATGCCCGCTCTCTCTTCTCTCTCCCTTCAGCCACTTCATATTCCTAGTATTCCAAGTAGTTCAAGCATCCATTCCATTTTCATTTTCATTTCCATCTCTATTCCCTTTCTCATTCCCATTGCCAGGCATTCCAAAAAAAGAACAATTTTATGCTTTATCAGCGGCGATGCCAGCGGCAAAACTTGTTTGGTTTGAGTTGTTATTGTTGTCGTTGTTAGCCCAGTACCCAAAAAGAATGCACAGGCTTATGGGTTGGTGACAATGTCTAACATATATATCCAATTCTTCTATGTAGTTCAAGCAACTTAAGCTTATTTTAGAATTTATTTACACATTCAAATGCACAAGCACTTTCAAAATAATCGATACAAATAATCAATTTTAAAACTACAGTCCTGAGATCTGATACACGGAAAATCTTCTTTTTTTGAACACTTTTGACGAATTAATTAAGATTGATTTATAAGCCGAGCATATAATTAATACATTGTTATTATGGATCAAAAGTTTCGAAAGCGTCAATCGTATATTAAATACATTTTTATGTTGCTTTTCTAAGATAGTATTTAATATTTTGTACTATTCATTATAGATTAATTTTATTAAAATTCAAATGTTTATTTCTTTGCAAATATAGAAAATATGTAAAAAAATTTTCAAATTGCAATTAAAATTGTTTTTTAATAAGAAGTTTATTTATTTTATTTGTCAATAACTAAAAAATTTTTTTTAAAATATACTCTTAACATATTTTTAACTTATTTATTTTATTTAATATGTCTATATCTCAAAAATAAACTTTTAACACCTTCTTTATTTTTTTTTCAAAATATTAATTTAATTAAATTTGTCTTTATATAAAAATGTTTTTTAAAATATACTCTTAACATATTTTTTTAATCTTAATCTTAATATCTTAAAATTTTTAACATATTTTTTATTAGTTTTTATTTTCTTTTAAATTTATTTATTTTATTTAATTTGTCTATACATAAAAATGTTTTTTAAAATATACTTTTAACATTTTTTTATTACAAAAAACTTTTTTTTTAAATTTATTTATGTAATTTAATTTTTCAACATCTGAAAATATTTTTTTAAATATACTTTTAACGTATTATTATTTTTTTTAATTTTATATAATGTAATGTGATAGACTTAAATGTCTGGGATGAAATGGCTACTGGGCATTCAACAGTCGAACCTCTTGACTGTATTTGTTATTGTTGCTTTTACATATAATATACGCGTCTGTCAGTGTAGTGGGGTGTCAAGGGGGTAGTTTTGCCTGTCCATTAGGAACAGAGGGGTTGGAGCAAGTGGGTTTGTTAAGCCGCGCGTGTGTTAAGGTTACACATTTTGTTTTGTTCATCTCCTTTAGAAGACATCGCGACCAGACGGCGCCAAACGGCGCCAGACGCATCCCCCTTAATTGTTGCCCCTGCCCTTGCCCCTGCCCTTCATCTGTTACCAGTTTGCCGCATTTACGAACATCTTTTTTGGCAACTGTTTTCGGGTAAATCGATAAACTGACTATGAAATCATGTTGCCAAAATTAAAATACACTTTAAGACATCAATGCAAAAAGTGTGTGTGAACATGTGGAATGACGTCAAAGCATCGTTGGAAAGTTTCCAAAATTTTAAGTTGCAAAGTTTTTAGATTTTTAGTACCAGACCACACTTTAAACTTTAACAACTTTGTCAAAACTCGAACGATTTTCAAGCGGAATGTCATTTTGATTATGATTTGTCCTTTAAATCTGTTTTAAATTAATAAGTTTCGTTAAATTATTCCCTCTAGATCTAGGCATCGATTTTAATGCAAAGGGAATTCTTAGAAATTGAAGATAATTAATCTCAAGTTTTCTTTTTTAATCAACTCCTTATTTCATAATTAGTATAGAACAACACTTTAAAAATTTTATTATGGGACATTACATTTTCATGTACCTAATAATGCTAGATTGGACCTAAATCTTGGGTTTTATAGTTGTTAAGTCAAAAGTCAGTTCAAGCATTCATAACTTTGCCAAATCTTAGCTTATTATTTTAGAATGTAATTTTTTTGTTAAAAAAAATGTGGCCTGTTGATCTGGGTATTGATTTTGATGGTAAGGGTCTCCCTTGTGTTTATCAAAAATCTAAAAATATATATATCAAGTTTTCACAATTTTTTCAACTCGTTGTAACGTAATTAGCATAAACAACATATAAAATTTGATTCTGATTCTGATTCTTTCCGCACTTTAATCGGCAGCCATTTATGGCATGTATTTTAATTTAATGTTTAAATTGTCTTAATTAATATTTATTTTGCACTGTATCTGATAAAAGGTATTTTAATTTATATGCAATGTGCATACACAAACCAAACAAATTGTCCTAAATGAAAACAAATTAAATTATAAATAATGCGAGTATATTTTGTAAGTCGAGTTGGGGCTGAGTTGAGGTTGAGACTTTTAATGAATGAGCTCGCAATCAACTGGATACTCAATCAATTTGCACACAAACCAAAACTAATTATGTTCCAGCAAAAATTGAATGCCAATAAATCAATTCATTATAGCCACAACCAGCAATCGCACATGCTACAAGCCACCAAGTCATGCCACCAAACCAGGTTGCCTCCCCTCATGCTCATTAAGTTGCCACAGCTTCAGCTTCGACTTGTCTTTGCTTCACTTATTTTTCTAGGTCATGTGCTGAGGAGCCAGCGAAAAAATGTATACTCTATAAACTAGCAAATCACTTAAAGGGGTTTGTTAGAAAAGTTATTAACAAATGAAGAGAGGGGGAATTGAGCTAATATTTTTATTTTAGTGAAAATTTACAACTTTTACCATTATAAATAATTATTAATTTATGTTGGTAAATTGTAATAATATCTATAAAATATTAACTATTTTTTTTAAATTTATATTTACATAATTGAGCTTATATTTTTACTTATTTTGTTAAACTGTTATAATATCTGTAAAATAAAACCTATTTTTTTTTACATTTTTATGTACATACAATACAAAATATTTATTAATTTATTTTGGTAAACTGTTATATCTATAAAAGAATAACTAACTTTTTTTAAATTTTAATTTACATACTTTTAATTTCAAAATGGTTCTTATTCTTAATTGTTACAAAAGATTGAACTAATATTTTTTTTAGCGTAATATTTATTACTTTTACCAACATAAATATTAATTAATTTCTTTTTCGTAATTTGTCTTTAAAAATTTTCAAATAATACCTATGTTTAAATTATTATTTACATACTTCAGATTTAATTCTTATTTAAAATCATCTTTAATATCATAAATAAGTATTACTCTGTTACATTTAAATATAATTTTATTACTTTGCAAGTTTTTATTATTACTTTATCATCTATATAATATAAGCTGGCAATTAATTGTTGTGTTTGAAGTTTTATTTTACTTATTTTTAGAGTTACAGTTCCTGATTTATGCTTCTGTGTTGATTTGGGATTTTTATTTTACTACTTATAGGGTATACTCTAGTCTGACAGTTGTTGACATACTTAGTTGTTTTTTATACATTTCTTTTCTAGCCATTTTGGGCAGACAAATGGCGACGCAGTTTTGTGGCGCCACAAGGCGATGGCTGCAACCTTCGCCAGTCGCCATTCACTAACATTTTTTACTGCAACCATTTCCTAGCCGGCAAATAAATTCAGCGACTGCTTAGTCTCAGTATTTTTCACCCCCAGTTTCCCTAAGCTTTCCTTCCCTGGACTGTATATTGATTTCGTGCCGCGTTGCACATTAAAGCACTAAAAGAACCGGGGAAAGTTTTGTGGCTCTGACATCTATAGTTAGTTGAGGACTTCTCGACCTGTCAGATCCATCAGCTGCTGTCACTTTGATGGGATTCCCTCCCTCCTTCCTTCTTCTTCTTCATAACTTGAATAGCTGGTTTCATATTACATGGCTAAAAACAAGTTCTCTTAGGCTGTGTTCGTGTTGGCAAAACTTTTTTCATTAGGCTCCACTTTCAATGTTTGTTAACAATTTTCGTGTTATTTTTTTTTGTTGAAAAGAAAATTGAGCTTATAAAACCTTATTATATATTTGAAAAATTGTAGTAAGCTGTCAAAAGATGCGCAACTTTAGTGGTCAAGGAATCAAATTAATTAAAAAGTTGTTGACTTCACACAAACAAGTTAAAAAAATACATTTCAATACATTGACTTTTGCAGTTTTTTATTGATTAATATGCTGAATAGAAACAAGTTATATTACATCTGATTTTCTTTTAATAAATATTTTATTCTATGGTTGTGAAATAAAAATACATTTTCGATTCCCCAGCTATGCAAAAGCTACAACGGTTTTGAAAATTGACTTCCAAAGATAATAATAAAGGATGAATGTTATGTGAAGCTAAGTTTAATAAAGTTAATGTAACACATTTAATTGTTTGACAATTTCTTAGATTTTTATAGATAGAAATATATGGGTTAAAATATTGGATTTTTTTTTTATAGTTCTCTCATTTCGTTTTCTTCTCTCCGAATTCATATTGATGATTAGAAAGAAATGAAAAAATATCCTCAAAGACTCAGCTTGTCTAACGAACAGTTGAAATCAGGCTAATGATTATCTTCCTTTTATTGGAAGTTGCCTTTTCGAGCTCATCTGGCATTGATTGAAATCTATAATCTGAAAATAGACACACTGACTCACTCATTGACTCACTTCACTCGGTTTGATTCATTTGACTAATACCCGTTTTGCTTTGGCTTCCATTTTTCTAGCTACTTGAGTTGCTTATTGATTGATTCTGTGTATGTGTGTGTGTTACAGAATCCTTTCATTTTGTGGCACATTAGACAAGCCAGTAACTTGATTGATGTCAATCACATTTCCTTTGTGATAAATTCGCAGTCACAGCGTATGTCGATTGCATTCGAGTTGAATTAGCTGCAATTAAAAACTAATGTGCAACGCCAAGAGGCAGACATATGTACATAGTTTGTGCCACAAACACACATACAAACATACACACACACACACAGACACTGATTGATGGCAAGACAATATGCTTCTGTTGCCTGTGGCAATTACTCGTAATAAGTGAAGCAGTAGGTGGTTGGCCAACGGGTCGTATGCGTGTTATGCTTAAACAGTTTACACAGCCATTTACCATTTACCATTTAATATTTAGTTAGTTTTGAGCCTGTTGGCAACATTTTCAATTTGCCAAGGGACAAGACGAGGGATAAAGGGTACACTGACAAAAAATACCAGTACACTGTTAAAAAGCAAGTTCTAAATTTAAGATTTTGGTCTCAGAACTAAGAATTTTGGTCTAAAAAATGCGTCGAGAACATAAAATTCTTAAATATAGAAAACACATCTTGATTTTAAGAACATTTCAAATAAGAATAAGTTCTTAATTTAAGACCAGTCTTAGATTCTCAAACCAAAATTAAAAAAGTAAGGCAGGTGTTTTAAACTTTACAATTTTTTGTTGATATTTATCCTTTTTTTGGACTTACTTTTTTTTATAAATATTCCTAGTATTAAATGTTTTTTCCTTAGCTAGAGAGCAGGTTTCGATCCCTCGACTTGTTTTCCAAACTGAAGCGGCGTCTTTAACCATAGCACCACGGTGTCATTATTGTCTTCATATTAAATATGACCTATTTATATTTTCTTAACAATTTAAGATTTTTAATTCTTATATTAAGAACAGCGAATTTTTAGATTGATATTCTTAGTTTTATTAATTTGGTCTTAAAATGGTCTTATTTTAAGAACAAAGTATCTAAGATGAATGGTCTTTTTTTTTAGTGTATCTAAAAGCTATAATATAAATTATATTTTTTCATTTATTTTTCAATAAGTTACTTTGAAGAAAAGACTACAAAAAATATACAACAATTGAAATGTTTTCTTTTGTTTTTCAAGGTATTTTTTTTTATCAGTGTATACCTTATGCAGGATGCAAGCAAGTTGCTCGCTTTTCAGGCGACCCAAAAATATATAATGAGTTAATTTGACGCCAAGGGCTCCTCTCTCTCAATTCCCCCTCTGTCCCTCTTGCTCTGGGTTGAGCCACAACGACATCTTTGTGGCACGCTAAATGCTTTTCGCAAAAGCAATTTCAATTAGTGAGCCGCCCAGGGGGGCACGTTAGAAAAGAGTGAACAGAGGGCATAGGTGGAGGGTGGTAGGGTATTGCTTATGCAAAACTTGTCGAAAATGTTGCCATAAACTGAAAATTTAATCACAAACTCGCGCATTTGCACACAGTTGAATGCAAAATGCAAAATGCGGCACATACATACACAAACAGCTGTCAGGCGGATTCATGCAAATGTTTTGTGGCAAATGCCACACAAAAGTGCACGAAAATTAAGTTGTTGCGCCCCATTTCTCTTTTCCGCCTTGCACACTGATCCATTTGATAATTTTTGCTTGGATTTCTATTTTTAAAACTTCTTAAAAAAAATTATACGTTTATCCTTCAATTTTATTTTTAAGAGATATTTTTGTACTTTACATATATTAAAATTTTTTTAACTCAATTTACTTAATAAAATAATAAATGGATCAAAATATGTTCATTTTTAAAAATGTTAATTTTTAAGAGATATATTTATATTTTGAACATATTTAAATATTTGTTTAAACTCAGTTTACTTAGTTAAATAATAAAAGAAACTTTTCTGTATTAAGAAAATTTTTAAAATTGTTAAACCAACAAAATATGAGCATTATTTAAAAATATAAATTTTTAAGAGATATGTATATTTATAATTTATATATATTTCCATTTATTTTTGAAACGTAGTTATTGAAATATAGACTAAAAGAACCACTGTGCCTTGATTTGAAATGCGGCATAAACAGGAAAACAGCAAGACAACAAAACAACAAAACAACAGTGAAAACTCATTTACCTACAACAAATTTTGAACCATAAAACGCAACTATTTTGGCATCTCATTTGCCATCAAATTGTCAGACAAGGCGACAAAGAGGCGACGCTGACGGCAGCAAACGACAATGATGATGATGATGACGATAATGTTGATGATGATGATGACGATGATGATGAAGCTGAATGACTGAATATGTTGGGTACATTCGTTGGATGATGTGGATGATATGGCAACGCTGACTGACAGCGAGACAAGCGGAAATTCTCAGGCAACTTCCGTGTCGACGTCATCCTGTTGATCCATACGAATGTCACTCTTCTGTCTATCTATGTATATGTGTGAGTGTATGTGGGAATATGAGTTTATGTTGTTGTGTGTCAGTCTAAACTTTGTTTATACATTTCGTTTATTTGTCAGACCGCTTAGTTTCTATAGCAGCCACAGCAAATGCGGCATAGTGGAAGGAAACCTATGAAAAACAGTTAAAATTTGATTACATAAAGTGACCATGGAGGACAGTAATTTATTAATGCCACGAAGTAATAAATGTGTGACAAACTAACTTAAGTGGAGTCTAAGTAATAACATTTTTGTGTGGTAGAAAATTTATTACTGTTGAGACTTAGAAAGAAGTGACGATGGAGGACACTTATCTGTTGCGAATACCATTTCTTTATATAAGAAAGGGCAGAAAAAATATCAAATTTAAATAAAATGCAATGAAGAATGAAATGAAAGATACATAACTGCACTAACAGCAACTAAAGTGACCATGGAGGATACGCAAATATTGTTTTTGTAAATTAATTGTTGAAAGCTTACTATAATTTAGTCTTTATGAAAATATAGTTCTGGTATTGAAGCTGGAGAACTGAAAGGAGGTTATGAAATAAGTAACAATGGAGGACGTTCTAGAAGTAAAAGCGACTAAACAAACGTATAAAGTAAAAGAACAAAGCTAAATATAAAAGATATATTCGAGAGAATGACACAACTGAAGTTAAAGTGACCATGGAGGACACATAAATTGTGATTTGAAAATATATATAATAGCCTAACTGTAAATAATCACTTAGCTGTGAAATTGAGAGCATAAAATTGATTGATGCATTGAAATAACTGACCATGGAGATTATAAAAAGAATGTTGTTAGCAGATTTTATTAACTTACCTAAACTCTTTCTATTCGTTTGCTTGGGAAAGACTAATTAAGAACTCTCTTCATTTATCGCTTTATTTTCAACTCACTTTTAATCCACTTTATGCTCACTTTGCCCCACTGTGCCGCTTATACTTTTGACAAATGCTCCGCACACTTGACGACATTGGCAAATTGAATTTTAAGTGATTTCGCACACGAAATTCGAATCGAAAAATGTATAAAATTATATATAGATATAGCCATATTGTTGGCCACTTATCGAACGAAATTTATGACTGATATCCATACATTTTTATGTCGTTTTGTAGATTTTTTCTTTTCGAAAGTTTGGAAAGGCGTTTAATAAATGGGGCAGCAGGTTGTAAATGGGAGAAAGGAGACAAAAGACAAAGGACAGGCACTTCCATTACGGTAAAGATGAAACACGTGACTGGCTGACAATTTGCACACACACACATACAAAGGGAGAGAGAGATAACTGCAGTGGCTTTGGCTTGAATATTGCCGGATTTATGTGGCAATAAGCAGATGTAACCGGCAGGTTGCATGTAGCATGTTGCATATTGCAGGCGTGGCAACAGCAAGCTCAAAAAAAAAATGGCGATGCATGACAAAAAGGCAACGTGCGCTGCGTAACTGATATGCCACGATTAGTGCAGACACACACACACACTCACACACAGACACACACATACACACACACAACGTATTGGAATGCAATTGGCATGGACTTTTCGAAAATAACGAGTTCAATATGTCGAAGGCAACGGAAAAAGGCAACGTTTTGGCCACGTTACAGCCGTGTTGTCATGTTAGCTATAAAATAGCTAGATTTAGACATTTTGCAAGTGCAAAAGCTGAAAAATTTTTGGAAATCGGTTGGCTTAAAATCTGGTTCCTTAAAATAAATTTTTGAATACATTTCAGAGTCTTAAGAGTAGAAAGATTCTAAATTCAAAGAAATTCTCGTAATTTGCAGGAAAGATAATAAGTATGCCATGATCAACGAGATTTGCAGCAGTGCAATTCGATAAGACCAAAAATAGAGTAAATTGGACAAAGTTAAAGCCTATTTCAGATTGCATATGATCGTCACAACTTATAGTTTTAAAAGCCTAAATTGGGATAATTGAGATAAAAATTACTTTTTGTATTTTATTTACTAATCTATAATCTGTTTCTTCTTTTTTTAATTATAAGCTACACAGAAAAAAAAAGACTAACTTTTAAAATCAAGAACATTCATCTTAAATTTTTTGTTCTTAACCTAAGACCACTTCAAGACCAAATTACTAATACTAAGAATATAAATCTTAAAATTCGCAGTTCTTGAATGAAGCATTAAAATTCTTTAATTGATAAGAAAATATATATAAAAAAAAAATAAATCCCAAAAAGTATAAATATATAAAAAAAAATAAGTTTAAAGTTTAAAACACCTGGCTAATTTTTTTATTTGGGTATAGAATTTAAGACTTTTAGACTTTGGGCTAAAAACGAGAACTTCTTCTTATTTGAAATGTTCTTAAAATTAAGATATGTTTTCTAAATTTAAGAATTTTATTTCTCAACGCATTTTTAAGACAAAAATTCTTAGTTCTGAGACCAAAATCCTGATTTTAGAACATTTTTTTGATCAGTGTACATATGTATATACAAAGAAATATATTATAATATTTTTCTCCAATAGCTATTTCCGGCTATTTTTTCTATGTTAATATTGACTATTTTAGCCCTTGCAATTTTGACAACACTGTGTTGCAGGACTATCGATTTTAGGTCAAAGATCTGTTGGCAGGAGAAACAGGGTGTAGCAGGTTGGTAATGGCGGGGCCAAGACAGCAATAACTCATTACAACACATGTTTACTGGCGCAACTTTGCAGGCAGCACACTAACAAAAATACACACACACACTCAAAAAACACCCCCCGTGACCCCCCTTTTGGTACGACCCTGTCAATAGCTGGCACAGGGTGTGTTTTTCGTGGTGTGGAGCATAGGGGGGAAATTCTACAAAACTTATTTATGCAGCGCGGCAGCTCTTTGAACTTTTACGTAAAGTTTAGTGGCCAGAAAAACCGCATTCTGACATTTTGCCAAAATTCAATGCTGCCAAGCGTCTACACTGTGCAAAAAGCGTTGCTGGTAGATTGAATTAACGATAAAAATAAATTATATTGTAATCAATTTATTTTTAAATTTAATAGTATTTGATAATTTTTGTTAACTGTTTTTATTTCAATTTTAAATCATTTTTTTCCGATAAAATTCCGATAAATTTTTAACGATAAAAATAAATTATATTGTAATCAATTTATTTTTATATTTAATTGTATTTTATAATTTATGTTAACTATTTTTATTTCAATTTTAAATCATTTTCTGCCAAGAAATTCTAATTTTGCAAATTTTTCAATTCAACCAGAAAATAAACTTTACATATTTAAAGAAGATATTTATTAATTTTTGAAATACATTCTGAGATATGAGTTGAAGTTTCTTACATAAAGAACTGAAAATTTTTATTAAATAGTGGATTTTATGCTAGAATTTTTATTTCAATTTCATTCTTTTGGGCTGTTGAATAAATTCTGTATTAAATGAAGTAAATATATATTTTCTAATAACTTTTTGATAGATTTTTATGTCAAATACTTAACAAATAATTCTCAGTGTCTAGACATATATATTCGCTTAAGTATTAAGTGTGTATATGCTGATATTTGTGTATATTGTTTACAAACAGCTTTGCTTTGACTGACCGAGCCAACGCTGCGTATGCGTTATGTCTATAAAGTTTCATTGGTCCCCAGGCAGCTTATTAGCCATAGCCAAAACCATAACAAATATCTTGAGCGTTAAGCTGATTGTTATGTATTGCCATAAGCGCAAACAAACATACATACTCGTATATACTTACTAGTATACTTAAAGTGAGCGAGAGAGAGGGGTTTATATAGGATTTCCGTGAATAAAATATGATACAAGTTCCATTGAAATGTCAATGTCAAGTGCTCGGCTGCGTGGCAAATAAATCTTAAAGCTGTCCACGGGGCAATTGTTGAAATTGAGCTAGCAGCAAACAGTAAGCGGCTTATAACGAGCTGAAGAGCGGAATTTGTGGAAGAGTTTGCCAGGCAAAAAAAAACCCCATAACTATGTGACGAGCACTCATACAGCTGCTGCTTACAATAACTAGAAAAAGGATTAAGCCAAGAGCACATTGTTCGAGCCAGCAAAGCGGCAACTTTTGTGGCCAGGAAGTCATAGTAAGGTAATGGCCTGCAAAGAGGAAGCTGAAAGGGTAGCGGAGATCGGGGATTGGGGATTGGGGAAGAGTAATAGGATGAACGTTGCGTAATGACAAAATTGTGAGCAGAAATAAAATAGTTTGCATGACACGACAAATTGGGTAAAAGTTTCGACAGCGCTCAAAAGTAGGCAACACTTTTTATATTCGCTACTCAAAAGGATGCAGGAGTATTATAATGTTGTGGCCATATGTGTAACAGGATTCCAGCCATAAAATATACATATTTTCTTGATGAGGTCAAAAATCTAAAGCATTCAACGATTGTTCGAATTGCGGCTAAATTTAAGTTGTATTTTTTATTGCTTTATTCCAGGTAGTACAGTAAAGATTATAATTTTGAAAATAAAAATTACAAAATAAAAATTATTTTTCGATTCTTAAATAAAAATTAAATGTAATAATTATTTTTCAATTTTTATTAAGCATATTTTAGGTTGAAAAGTTATAAATTTAAAAAAAAATTGAAATTTAATTTTTATTTTATTATTATTAAAGGTAATTTTTATAATAAAAATAAGTCTTATTTGAGATCCCTGCTATATTCGATTTAAATTTTGATTACTGCTAAGTTTTCAACTGCTATAATTTAAAAAATAAAAATAATGACATACAAATGATTACCCAATTTTTAATATAATATATTGCTTTAAAAATAATTCTTATTTTAAATTTTAATTAATCAAATTTTAATTATATAATATTTTCATTTTTACATATTTATTTTATTTCAAGAATTAAACTCATTTTTTATCTTTAAAATAAAAGTTTCATTATAAAACTTATGTGAAGATGTTGAATAAAAGTTATAAATAATAATATATATATAATAATAGTATAATGGAATTTGTTACAAATTATAAGTGTTCGCTTCGTTTTCGACAGTTTAAACTAATCAGAATTTAAAAATAGTTACTGAATATCAAAATAAATTAGTTAATTTGAATTTTTTTTATTCATTTCTTATTATGTCACGATTAAGATCAGTTCGCAAAATATAAATTAGGTATTCTAAATTAAACTAAAAATTAAATAATATAAAATATATAAAATTTGTACAAATAAGAATTTTTGTTAGCGTACTTTGATTATATAAGAAAAATTTTAAGCTTTTATGTAATCCTTGTCACTGTAGCAAATTTCAAAAATGTATTCTATTAAAATTTGGTTCGATAACATGAATTTTCAGATCCTGTTTTTTTTTTATTTAATTTCTTTGTTGCGATTTAAGATAAGACTGCAAGGATACGAAAATCAATTAAACATCTCCATATTAAGCTCACTGAATGGCAGCTTTCTTAATTTTTTTGCCGTGACATTAAAGCCAAACATGTGAGTTGTTTAAGGCTGAGCTACGACATTGATTTGCCCCCAAACAGAGCTGAGCAAAAGCCTTTAGCTAGCTTATAGACAAGGGACTTAGCAGTGGCAGAAATGGAATGGAAGTGGGAGTGAAAGTAGAGAAAGTAGAGAAAGGTAGACGAGCCTGGCGGGTATCGAGAGTCTGGTCGAAAGCTGCAGTTGAAGCCAAAGGCAAACGCAAGTCAAGTTAAGTCAAAATAGGCAAAACAAAAAGCCAACGAATGCAACCAAGTGAAATGCGAAAGCAGATAAGGGTATTAAAGGGTTAAGCTGCTGCAGCAAGTTCAAAGTTCGCAAGATGGAGATGGAGAGAACAGGGAAAGAGAAGAGAAGGGATTGAGGCTACAAAGTGTCCGTTTAAGTGACGTTGAATGGTCATCAACGTTCTGGGCTTAGCTTTGATTTACTGCGTCGCCTTTGACTTTGTGAGAGTGCAAACTTTAGCGCCTGTTTCCCTCCCTGCCACGCCCCTTATCTAGACCAGAATGTATCCAAACATTGGGCTTTGCTTTGCTTTTGGTCCTGATATTTACGCAGTCAAAGCACGTTCCAATGGCTTTGATTAAAATTGATGTGCCTTGGGCTTTGTCCAAAAATGTTCGCATAGTCAAACATAATTTGACCTAAGCCAAGGCATCAGCAAATGCGTTAGAGCATAAAAGACAGACAGACAGCTCCATGCTTCACACTCTCACTCTAATTGAATGGAATTGTTGAGCACACTCACGCATCGAAATTTCCATATTAATGCAAGGACATTCTGAAGCTGCAAGGCAGCCTGGCAAGGCAAATTGTGAACCATAAAAAGCAACAGGACAAAAAAAACTAGTCGGAAAGGCTCCCGACTATAGGATACCCGTTCCTTCTTTGAATATATATTAAGAATTTTGCGAATTTTAAACTCTGTAAACTGCAAATAATTCAAGTTAACAGTTAAATCATTAAAACCCATAAAAGTACTTTAAAGTAATAACTTTCGGAAAAAATATTCGACAAAACATATATTTTGTATTGAATATTCCCATTCCTACGCCGAGGTTTTAATGCCCTTGCAGAGCGCTGATTGTTACAATGACAACTATATGATGTGAACCTATTAAAACCAAATTCATAATCAGCGAGTGATTGAGATATCTCCAGAAAGAACCACAATTTTCACTATTATCCTTAATTATCGACCAATCCTTTCTATGGCAGCTATATAATATAGACCGATCTTAACCAAATTTGACCAGGATGTACAAAACCAACTATAATGCATATTCGGTCAAATTGAGTGAGATACCTTAACAAACATAAAAGTTTTTCATATTAAATCTTGATTTTCGATTGATAGTTCCTTTGACAGCTATATGATATAGTGGTCCGATCGAAAATGTAAAACAAACTTAATCTGCTTGGGGTTTATAGAAGTCTGTGTACCAAATTTGGTTGCTCTATATCTTATAGTCTCTGAGATCTAGGCGCTCACACGGACGGACGGACAGACGGACAGACGGACGGACATGGCTATATCGACTCGGCTTTTGATGCTGATCAAGAATATATATACTTTTGCACATTTGCACGAACACAATATACCCTTTTACTTCATTTTTATATAACGGGTATAAAGAATATAAAGCAAAAAAATTCTACTCAAAATGGAATTAAGTTGAAATTAGCACAGAGAGGCAACGGAAAGGGGAAGTTGTGACTGAGCCAAGCCGTTTTTATGGCACATAAAATTTAACAACTGTCACTGGGGCCACTAAACGTCATCATGGCCGGGAATTAGCTCAGCACGCGCAACTGTACCACGTCATTTAGCACTGAGCTCTCTCTGGCGAGCCGAGACCATAAAAAACTGCATCTGGGCCATAAAGTCGAGTGCATGCAGCTCATTTGCATGCGGCATGTGGCAACTAGATCTACCAATAAATGCAGTTTATTAACGACAACAGCAGCGTCTTAAGATTAGTCCAGATTCCAAGTGCCTTCAATCGAAAAATCGAATTATTTTATTTCTAGCAATGTCAAGTCGTTATTTTTTTGAGGTAAGATGAGCTTTCAAAGCATTGAATATTAGAGAAAAGTATTTTTTACTTTTTATAAGCTTTCAAAACACATTTAGATATTTAAATATATTTACAAATTAATATTAAGCGCTTTAATTAAATTCAGCAAGGCATTTCAAATGTAAAAATGTTTAAATATATATATATATAAAAATACTAAGTGCTTTAATTAAATGTAGCAAGTCATCAAATTTTAAAAAGATTTTTAAAAGCATATTAATAAAACTAAACTCCAAGAAAAATTAATAAATTAAATTAACTTATCAGGGTTTTTTGTGATACTAATTGAGCTTTTATGGCAAAGTATAAGGTTATTAAAAGTGCTTTAAAAGCTTATTTAATAAAATTTGTATTAAAATTATATGTAAAACTTTAATAAAATGAAGTAACTTTTTGAAGCAAGTGATTCTTAATGAAAGAAGAGCTTTAAAGGAAAATTTAATGAAATAAGTTGAAATCAAGACGGACATTCCAAAAGTTAGAAGAGCATTAAAATCTTATTAAAAACTCAAATGATGGATATAAAATCTATTAAACTAAAATTTAGCTTAACCTAAGTTTATATTCTTACACTCAAAGAGTAGACGATTGACTAGTTTATTTGCAATATATTGATTTATCAAATGTACAAAGCTTATTTTTTAAATTGAGCTGGGTTTCTTGAAGAATCTTCTTCGTATTCGGTCAGTAAATTAAGAGCAGCACAGAAAATTTGCAGCAAATCTTTATGCTTAAATGCCAAAGCAATTGCCGGAAAGTGCAACGACAGCAACGAAAAAAGGTCAAAAAAATACTAAAAAAATACCAAAAACAGAGAATAAAATAAAATTAGTAAAAAAAAATGTTGGGCAGAAGTATTTCGAGCTTGTTCGACTTGTGAGTGGCCATGAATGCAGTGAAGTTGCTGCTGCTGCTGTGCTGAGATGTCAGCAGGCAAGGACAAACAGGCAAGTTGTCTCTGTGTGTGTGTGTGAGAGTGTGTATGTGTGTGTCTGGTCGTGTTTGTTGGCTTGCCTGTTGACATTAGAAATTGAGCAACCAAAAATGTGTAAACAAGTTTGTTTGGTCCAAGTGGCGATGCTGTCTTTGGCAGCTACGACACTCCACAATCTCTCTTTGCCACTTGCCACTTGGCAGTTGCCACTTGCAACACACAGACGAGTCAACATAAAAAAAAATATTCGAGAAAATGTATTATTTTGTGTACGAAGCAAACTAAATTTAATGCTAGATATACGAGAAAAACCAATGCGACATGCATCAAATAAACGAGACAAATTGGTTAGGCAAAGCAATTGGAAGCACTCGCAAATAATGATAAATCAAAGCAAAGCAACTCGGCAATTACCGAAAGGGAGAAAAACAAACAAACAAACAATATATATATATATATATATTGCAATAAAAGAGAGCAGTAGATGAATGATAAATGTACTCATTTCCAAGTTGAGGCTTCTGTAGAAAAACTCCCATAAATAATCAAACGAATTGAGAAAGAAAATCAAATAGGAATTGAGAAAAAGATAGAGAGCGTGTTGGATAAAGTATGGGAAAAGTCAATTATTAGCATTGTTTTTTTTATAGCCTCAATATAAAATGACAAACATAAATACTTGCATAAATCAAATGAACGTTCTTTTTAAAAACCTTATTTTTTTTGGCTGATTAATGTGGGAAAATATAATGGAAATTTTTTTAGAAAATAAATGAACACAGTAAATATATTAAATTTGCTTAATTGAGAGTAACGTTAAAGTACAATTATTTCTCTTTCTATTTCAAATTAATCTACAGAATATTTCAGTCAGGTATTCTTATTTTTCCTTATTCCTCCTATCAAACTGTGCCCATTTTTCTGTGAAATTTCCAATTAAAGCGTTTACACATTTCCCCTTGATAAACAAAAACTCACGTTAGAATATCGAGTCAGAACTCATGTTAAATCCACAGTCAAGTCAACTGACAGAAGCTGTCATAGAAGCAAGGATTTTAAGTCAGAATTAGCAGTCATATTTATGTAACATGAAGCTGTCAGAAGCTGTTAGCATAAAAGAGCTAGAGTAAGGCAAAATGCCAATTAGGCTCGACTCGGTTGAAGTGACAACTGAAGCCTCAAGTCGCAACTGTTTTCAGAACATAGAACATAGAACATGACATAACAAATCTGCATATGAAATGTGTAGAGCATGCAAATCAGTAAGGTGGTAATCCTCTGGCTACAAATTGGCCAAAACAATCTGTCAATGAATAGACCAAAGCATTGTGCAACCATGCGTATACTTAATATCACGCAATTGCACTTCCCTATACAATTCAGACGAGACAATGCCAAATGCAATGCAGCATGCATTAATATTTAAAATCCAATACATTTTCAGACATTACTCAACGGATCGATAAAGGGTCAATGTGACTGACTTTGCGATACCCTGTAGTAGCTGAAAAGCTTTGGAAATCAATACATTTTTTAGAATTTTCCTGGAATTATTAAGAAAAATAAAATAAGTAAAAAATGCTGCACTAAAAATCATGAATAAATTAATTATAAAATATTTAGCTGTTTAATTTAATGTAAAAGTTCATAAGCATTCAGGAAACTAATTTCAAAATAAATTAATTAATCAAATTAATAAATAAATAAATTAAAATAATTTAAAAAATGCTGATTAACTTAATTCTAAAATGGCTGTCGATTTTAATGTAAAATTTCAGTAGCATTCAGGCAACTTATATCAAAATAAATTAGTTAATCAAATTAATGAATTTTAAATTGATAAAAAAAAGAAAATTTTATATGGAAATATTTTTAAACGTTTTCTTTTTAGAAAACTCGACTTAGTAAAAGTTAAAGGATGTCTGTTATAATGATTATTGATTTCAAATTAAACCTCCTTTTGCAGCTTTTGTTTCGTGCTGGGTATATACATTGCGTATACGCAACGTTAGCCAGTCAGACACTTCAATTAGTAAATGCGGCGCACCGTGTTCGGTATTTACAATAATAAAATGCATTTGTTGTGCCACAGTTGGTGTCCCCCAAAAAGTGCGCTCACCTTCCCTTCCACCACCTGAAATAATATGTATGTAGAGATACGATTCGAGTCGAGTGTATTTAAAATGCGTGTGGCCCTGTGCGTTGATTATTTTACAAAACAGACAAATATTTGGCAATTAGGTGCCGCATTGGACGCAGTAATGCCCCAAATGGCTTTGGACTCAGGCACAGAGCGTGATAGGGATAAAGAACTATGCAAATATTAATTGTGAATAGTTCGCAATTGAAATTTCAAATGCATTTTGCCATCGAATGCATAATTATCCTGAGCGCGCAACTCATTCAACATTTTTGGTAATTGAAAACGAAATTCGAAAGCCTGACTGGCGGATAAAATATATTTATTTGCCAGTTTGATAGTTGGCTTTCTGATAATTGCAAATTGCAAATGGACAGATCTCAGTTGGATGGAATTTATTTATTTGTCGATTTTCAACTTGGATTTCATTCGGGTTTTTTACATAATTTGAGCGTTAATGTTTCCAGCACAAAGGGTTGCGAGTTTTCAATTAAAACTATTGAAAACTAACACAAGCAGTTGACTAGAATTATTAGACATTGATGGACAAGGAGATACCCTAGACTCAGACAGAAGTTAAAAAACGTTTTTCTATTCGTCAACTTGATTAGTTTGCTCAAAATTAAATTGTCAAAAGCAGCAAATAATCTTTATTTTTTAGTTTTTAGAAATTTTTTTAAGTACACACTATCACATATTCCATAGGGTATCAAAATATATATTAAATGTTCGTTTTTTGGCAGTCATATGTTGTTGCTTTGAAGTATTTGCTGTCTGGTTTTCCCAAGTGTGCAGGAATTCAATTTGAAAATTCCAAAAACACTCGCAAAGAGAGGTCAGTGGATAGAGGAAACTGAGAGGGAAGGCCAAGGCTTTTGTTAAACAAAATCCTTTGGGTTTGTTTTACCAATTTTATATTGATTAAAACTCTCAAATTGCTGGCAAAAGTTTCGTTACGCTTTTCTGATTATTTCAACAAAGGTTTCAACTTAAACTTGGCTAGAAAAAAAGAAATAAATAGAATTCTTTAATTTCAATTAGTTACGTTTATGTCATTTGCATAGGCCAATCAAATTTGAAAATTAAATAAAATGTAATTTGCTCATAATTGCATTCAGTTTTATGTGTGTCACAATTTATGGCAATTGCTTTTGATTGAAATCAAATCGCATCGACCACAGCAGCAGCAACAACAACAACAACTACAAATTCAGTAAAAGAAGGTCAATTAATTGCACTGCTTTGATCTGGTCAAAATCATGCATACATATGTATGTACACTGAAAAAAATCAACTTAAAATAAAGATCATTCAATTTACATATTGTATTCTTAAAATAAAACTATTTTAAAACCAGATTACAAATACTAAAAGTATTAATCTAAAAAATCGCAGCTCTTAAAAATCTTAAATGGTTAGGAAAATATGATTATGTTATATTTTTAAAGGAATATTTATTAAAATACTAAGCCAGTTAAAGATGTATATATGTATATCTAAATAACATAACAATAGGTGTATACTAATTTTAAAATCTACATTTTTTTTGTATTTAAAACTTTTTGGGTTATTCATAATAACATTTATTCTTATACATATATTTATGGTATTGCAAATATAAGAACTTGCATATCTAAATAAAACAAACAATAGGAATATAATAATTTGAAACCTTATTTTTTATGTCCTGAGTACTTAAAACTTTTTGGTCTATAAATAAAAACATTTATTCTTATATTTATATTTATGGTCATGAAAAATATAAGAAAATATAAGAAAATATAATTTATCTTTTTTATAAGAAGTTGGTCTAATTTGAAATTTAGGAATTTTATGTTCTCGACGCTTTTTTTAGAATAAAATTCTTAGATCCGAGAACAAAATGTTGATTTTAGAATCTTCTTTTTTATCAGTGTACAGTTGCACGATTATTTGCTGGCCACAAAGCTATAGGCCATATTCATTAACTGCTTGTTTTGCAAATATTTAATACAATTTTCATATGCTGGCCAAGAGCCTTTTGGCCAATGTTGGCTTTTGGCTGTCGGTCGGTCGGTCGGTTGGTTGGTTGTGCGCTTGCATAATTTCTACCTGTCATGTTTGCAGTTGATTAACAACTGTGTGGCCCAAAATGCTCAAAATATCAGCACAAAGACAACGCTCGACGTTCAACGTTCAACATTTGGTTGTAGTACGTGTATCCAGTGCGTCGGTCGGGAGGGGTTCATTTCTCAGTTGGCCAGTTGCTCAGGTAACTTGTGATTTATGTAGACGTGTGTGCTTATCTATTGGTTGTATATCTACACTGTTCCACCTACACACGCACACACACAAATTCACACACTCGACTGAACCATTAATGGGCAGTTTGCGTAGTACCACAGACTTGACTTGTATATTTGAAATTTAATTTTACTTGCCAGACATTTATGCTGCAATCGCACTAGCTGCAGATTAATCCAGCAGAAAACTTGGAAAAAATCTTGAATTACTCACTAAGAGATTAGCTATATAAGTTTAAGAATAATCCAGCAAAAAAGTGTATCAGCTGCCTTTTAGATTAATTATACTGACTTACAAGCTCGACAAGTTCTTTAGTTTAATTTGATTAACAATCGAATAATTAAGTAAAAATTTCAACCAATTGTCGATTAACAAAACTACATTATTAATTTATCTAATAGAACATACATAATTTAATTTAATTACAAACAAAAAGCTCGATTAGATCAATATACTATTTATATTTCGTGAATAAGCTCATAGAAATGCAAATAAACAAAATAAAATTTAATTTAATAATGGTGTTTTCATTCAATATTTAATAACTTATATATTATTTTAAGTAATCAAATACCATTATAGTATTAACAGAAAGATTTTTGAAACTCAACTCCAGCTTCATTATTTTTATTATAATTTAAAAAGTCTAAAAACTAAATAATATAAAATAATCAAAAAAATTCTTTGAGTATAAATTGATTTTATTTTCGTTTTTACGCATTTTTTTATTCTATTTTTCGATTTTATTATTACAAGCTATTAAAGCTTGATGCTCTTAAAACACTTTAACTGGAGAGTAATCCTTTTAAATCCTTTAAAACCCAACAATTTACAATATTTAACAAAAATGGCACAAAATTCATTAAACAGACTTAATAAATTTATTTATTTAACTTTGCCTAAATGCAGTGCACATAAGTGTTTATTTTAAATTAAAATAAAATCAGAAAATAAACCAACAGATTATACAAAATATAAAAATTAAAAAAGAAAAAACCATGAAGTGTTTTTAAGCTGCACTTTAAACTAGCTTAAAGTGTAATGCTTAAGTGGCAAAAGCATTTTTCAGCTGGTGTCAGTGCGCTATTAGCACTTAGTTGGACTGATATCAATCATACGCACTGTTTGCCACACACATGCAAACGCATACATACACAAAGTTTAGCCATGAATCAGCTAAAAGCCGCCGGGCAACGTTTACGTTAGCTGCAAGAGTAAACTAAATTGCTTTTACTGTTTCTAGTTGCACAAATACACATGCACGACATGTTAATAAATGTTGTTCACACCTACACACACACACACACATACACACACAGATACATAAATATACAGATACAGTTGAAGGCTGCATAGTGGCATGTCAGAAAGCACTTAGAGAACGTTGCCTGCAGCCCTGTAATTGTTGCTGTTCCTCTTGTTGTTGTTCCTGTTGTTCCTGTTGTTGTTGTTGCTGCTACTTTTGTCGCTTTGGCAACTGTCAGCTCAACCATTTTGCGTATGCTGCTCACCAAGTAATTACACAAGAGCAACAACAACAACAACAACAACAGGAACTGGCAACTGGCAACTGTCTGACGAACTGACATGTTGACTAACTGACGCTTCTCCTGCACTGAAAACAAAGAAAATTCATCTTAAAAATCAGGGATTAAAACCTTAACCGAAACCGTAACCTTTAACCGGTGAAAACCGATTGAAATTTGTAACCGTAACTGAAATCGTAACCGAATATAATTTTTTCCGCTGTACCGAAACCCATAAATCGAAACTCCTTAAACCGAAATAACCGTTTAGTAACCGATTCATTTATGAGGGTTAATTTCGGTTCTGGCCGTCGCAGCTACTGAGCAACTTTGATAACTTTGAACTGCCATAACTTTTTAAAACTCAATCAATTTCCATATGCAATGTAAATTTGAGCATGATTTTACCTCTAAATTCGCTCTACATTTAAATTTTTGTTCATTTTTAAAATTCAAAATTTTCCAAATTTTTCGAAAAATTATAAGGGGTAACACTGTAATTTTTCGAAAAAATTCGACTTTCAAAAATTTTCGAAATTGAACCAAATTTAAATGCAGAATGAATTTACAGGGAATATCATGAGCAAATTTACATTGCGCATGGAAATTGATTGAGCTTTGACAAAGATATGGCAGTTCAAAGTTATTAAAAATCATTACATTACACTGGACCATTCCAGTAACCAAATAACATTATTTTCCAGTCTTTTAAGTCTGAATAACGCATCTTATTTTGGTCAACCGAAAACCTTAATTTTTATTCTTTTGTGAACCGAAACCAGACCGGTATTTTTAAACCGAAACGTATAAAAAATCGTTAACCGTTAAGAAACCGATACTCCAAGATTTTGCATAGCCGATAACCGAAAACCTTAATTCAAGCATAACCGTAACAGGAACCGATATTCTTTTCGGCTATAATCCCTGATGAAAACCTGCATTGTTTTCTGAGATATCTCAACCAATCTCACAAAATAAGTGCCTGAATTGGTCCTCTATATATTGACCAAAATTGCTTCAAATCGGTCAACTATATCATATAGCAGTCATACAGATGATTGATCGAAAATCATTGTTTTGATTTTTATCTTGAGTATTTTAAACTGTTTGGTCTATAAATAAGAACTTGCTCTTATTTGAAATGTTCTTAAAATCAAGATGTGTTTTCTAACTTTAAGAATTTTATGTTTTTGTCGCATTTTTAAGACCAAAATCTTGATTTTAGAACCATTTTTTTATCAGTGTGCTGCCGTTGAGGCAAAGCGAATGCGGCAATTATTAGGCAGCGTTGTCTGCCACGTTTTTAAGACCCCTTCCACCTACCAACTGCACTACAACTTGCAACACGGGCTGCAACATGAACAACAATAACAACAACAACAACAACAACCATCTTTTGGCCATGTTGCCGAATTGCAGTTTTTAGCCTGGCTTTTAAGTTGATTAGAGCGCGTGCACGCAAAAATATTTTACGTAATTAAAACTTGGCTGCTGCTGTCGTTGCCATTGCATAGTAATGCATTTTTTGTTGTCCTCCTGCTGCTTTTCTCCTCCTCCTGCTCCTCCTCCTCCTCCTCCAACTCGCTGTGGCAAGAGCAACATTTTTGCATAGGTTTTTTGTTGCATTGTCTGGATGGAAAACAATGTGCGACCGCAAAACTAGCGCAACAAACAAAAACAAACAGCTAACCCAACTCAACACAAATGAAACAACAACAATAACAAATAACCAACAGCGAAAATAATAATAGCTATATTTGGTAAACCGAATATTAAATACTCTAACAGACTGAACTCATAATAAACGATTTGAATGTCTTTTTCTTAACTAGAATTTAGAAAAGTTTTTTAAATCAAAAGCTTAATTTTAATTGATTTTAACAATAAGTCTATCGATTATTATTTGAGGAAAAGTGTTGAAAATATTATATAATTTAATATGAAACAAGTTTGATTGCAATTTAAGCTTAAAGAAACAAATTTTGTTTGGAAAGAGATGGTATAATTTATAATTGTTAAGTTCGTTTGAAAAAAATCATTTAATGATTCCAAACAGCTCTATCGACTAATTATCTAAATATAAATTATATCTGTATATGGAAAAGTAACATTTGTTTAAAATTTAATCCTCATTTTTTACAAACTGAGAAAAGTTGAAATTTTCATCTCGACTCAATCTGATAAAAATGTTTATATAATTAAGAGTGTCATATTTATATTTTTCTGCCCATTACATTTCCTTGCACATAGTTGAAACACCCTGTTTTGTACATTTTAATGAATACATAACAAAAACAATAACATCATACGACCATATGCCACATTCTGTGGTTTGTTTGTGAGTTTTAAAAACTATGTCGACTCACTTTTTTTTAAGCAGCCATCAACCATAAATTGTAAAGTAATAATTTGAGAATTTTGAATAAAAAATGTGGTAGAAATTACACGAATTTATGCCACATCATTTGACAATGTTACCATAAATTTGTTGGTTAATTTGTGTAGTTAATAAATCAAATTTTATTGTTTGTTGCGCTTAAACAAAAGTGTCATAAACTAAATAATTGACATAATTGCATTTGAAACGTTCGCTTTAAAAAAAATGGAATATAAATGTAAATTGAAATTTATATATATGAGATTGCAGATTTATGTTCAATTTTTGTGTAATAAAGTAGAGAATTAAATTAGTTATATAGAATTTAAAAAGTCTATACTAAATTGATGTTGTCATCTTTCGATGAAGCATAACTAAGTAAATAAAAGCATTTGTCTGTAAGCTTCACTTCCTCCAGTGTCAATTTCAATTCCTTCCATCTTTCCATCTGTAGTACATGTCTTTTGTGACTCACTGTTAACAATGCCTGGCATATCATCGTATCAATTGTGGCAGCCACTTGGAGACAGGCTCGAGCTTGAGAATGCTATCCGTTTGTGCTTGAAAGGACAGAAACTTTTGTGCAGCTGGAAGGAGCCTAAAATCGACTGAAAACTCAATAAAAGAAATATTTTTGTTAGCGCACATAAAGTACTTTCATAGTTGGATGAACTGAAACTCTTGCGTGGCGGCATGGCCAAAGTTATAATAGTTTTTCAAGCAGAGCAAATGCAATTCCACTTTTCGAAAAGTTCGTTCAATAGTTCTACACTGAAAAAAAAGACCAACTTCTAAAATCAAGAACATTCATCTTAAATATTTCGTTCTTAAAATAAGAACATTTTAAGATCAAATTATTAACACTAAGAATAATAATTTAAAAATACAAAGTTCTTAATATAAGAATTAAAAATCTTAAATAAAATATGTCATATTTAATATGAAGACAATAATGACACCGTGGCGCTCTGGTTAGAGTCGCCACTTCAGTTTGGTTTACAAGTCGAGGGATCGAAACCCGCTCTAGCCAAGGAAAAAACAAATAATCGGAATATTTACAGCAAAAAAAAATAAATCCAAAAAAGTATAAATATCAAAAAAAAAAAAAAAATTTAAAACAAAAAAACACCTGCCTTATTTTTATATTTTTGTTTTGAGAACTTAAGACTTTTTAGTCTTAAATTAAGAACTCATTTTTGTTTAAAATGTTCTTAAAATAAAGATGTAATTTCTAAATTCAAGAACTTTATGTTCTCGACGCATTTTTAAGACCAAAACACTTAGTTCTGAGACCAAAATCTTAACTTTAGAGCATTTTTTTTATCAGTGTACCTGAGAATACTCCTTACCAGGCTACAGTTGTCATCAAGTGTACTCTGACCAACAAACAAATGAGGCACATGCGGCTCCAAGTTGAAAATTCAGCACTAAACTCAGTGGAACAATTCAAATTCAAATTCAGAGACAGAGACACAAATTGCAACTGCGACAGAGATGATAAAATGTTTGAACTTGTAAATAGTTGGAACTCATATTTTAACGCATAAAGTTTCAACTTAAATCGATATCAATCTATTTAAATGGTAAGGTCTTTGTTTTAATTGCAATTTATTTATTTATGGCAATTGGAAATATCCCTTTAAAATGCAACAAAATATTGACAAATCAATATAAATAAATAATATACATACATATGTATGATTTGGTGCATACGTTTTCATAAGGCTTTAAATTTGATGCCATAACAAGGACAACAATTCAAAATTGAAGTAAATTTACAGAGTTTTACCTTTGTCAAAGTTTTCGCAGTAAGCATTATAAACTTGTGGCTGCTTGTTGTAGAGATTTACTTTATGAAATGCCAACACCTGTTACCATTTAAAAGTGGATCAGTGCATCCCAAGTCATCGGCTTATAAAGTTTTCAAGAAACTTGGCAAAAAGCGCTTAGAGTCGAGTGTATCCACTCAAGAGATAGATAGATAGAGTAAGAGAGAGAGAGAGAGACTTAATGATACTGTAATGTGAATTATAATACTCATAGCAAATACTATAGAAAAAAAGGCAGAGAGTTATAAACAATGAGCTGGATAAAACAATAGAGCATCCTCCCTCAGGGCTGGGTTAAATCACAATTAATCTTCTTTTATTTAAAACTTACTCATTACTGTTGGGCTGTGATGTGGGGGGAACTTGTACGCGTAATCAGTTTGTCTTTTGTTTGATGTAAATTAAAAATAAACTCAATTAATCATGTAAATATTGAAATTACAGTGTGTGTTTGTTGCAAAATGGTTTCAAATTTATTTATTCAAAGCGAAAGTCTAGGGAAACAAAAGGAGGAAAGGAAGAAAAAAACACAAAGTGCTTCCTTTCCTGACTGTCAGACAATGACAGCATTTAAGCACACACGTCTGTGCACAAGTATGTCATGTGTGTGCTACCAAAAGGAAAATGCTGAAATTCAAAAATTTATAGAAAAGCAAAAGGAAACAAGTAGGAATGTGATAAAGGAGACAGTGATGGGCTAGAAGATACTCTAAAGATAAATAATATGCGGAGAATAAATAAAAATAGGCAATTTCTCGAAACTTAGGGTCTTTCTTTTCGATCTCTGCAAATATTCATTAGAGTTTTTAACTTTAATCAAATATTTTAGTCTTATTTGGCGATTTTTCAATTATTTTCGGAAAAAAATATATGCTAAAATCTGGAGGAAAAATGCTGCAAATTCAAAAATTTATAGAAAAGCAAAAGGAAACAAATAGGAATGTGATCAAAGAAAATAGTGATGGGCTAGTAGATACTCTAATAAAGTAAATAATAAGTAATTATCGTTAAAGTCTGCGATTTCTCAGTAAATATTTTGTTCATCGTAGGTCTTATGAAAGTTTTTAGCTCGAATAAAATAGTTTCGGCTTATTTGACCAATTTTTTAATTTATACCTCATACTGTTGTAGTAAAAATTATTTACTGAATAAAAATGATATGCTAAATTCAGGAGTTTTAATTTTACAATGAATTTTTTTTGTGTAAATAAATTTAATTAATTTAAACTTGTTGATTGTTGAGAAGAAAAATGTGCGATTTCTCAGCTTTAATCAAATATTTTATTCTTATTTGACTTCTTTTTAATTTTAACCCCATTTCAAAATTATTTACTGAAAACAAAATATGTGCTAAATTCGGGAATTTTACATTTAAATTTTGCAATGACATTTTTTTATGTAAATAAATTTTATTAAATTAAACTTGTTGATTCTTAGCAATCAGATAAAAGATACGTAAGAACAAGTTACTAGCACACCTCTTAAAATACTTTCATAGGGTATTACTATATAAAAAAAATGGTGTATGTGTGTGTCTATGAGAATTCTTGATAGTCGACGTGCTGAGACTGCAGCTGGATCTGAAGCCGAGCGACGTGCTGCTTGTTTGTCTCACTTCAGAGTGAGAGAGAGAGAGAGAGAGAGAGAGAGTTTCTCGAGTGTGTGTGTTCTTTATGCTTACGCCATTTTTCTTGCTCAATTTGTAAAACAATTTTGCATACAAATTGCAACAGCTTCGCTGTTGAGCTTGACATGCAGTCATAGACGACGTTGCATGCCACACATACTACAGATGTGCACACGTAAATATGTACACCCGTCGCTTGCATGCAACCATAAAAATAAAAATACAAATATAAATTCAACAGCCAGCAATGCAAATACGTATACGAGTATCGTGAAAAAGCGTGGCCAACATCCATGACAATGCATGACTAAAGTAATGAATTACTTAAGTCCCACCGCCCTCCTGTTGCCTGAACTAAAGCAAGACATATGGCGTTGACTTCATCTCCTACTCCTACACTGGAAGAAAAGACCAACGTCTTAAATCAAGAACATTTATCTTAAATATTTTGTTACTAAAATTAGACCATTTTAAGACCAAATTAATAAAACTAAGAATATCAATCTAAAAATTCGCAGTTCTTAATACAAGAATTAAAAATCTTAAATTGATAAGAAAATGTAAATATGTCATATTTAATATGAAGACAATAAGGACACCGTGGCGCTCTGGTTAGAGTCGCGATTCAGTTTGGAAACAAGTCGAGGGATCGAAATCCGCTCAAGCCAAGGAAAAAACATATAATCGGAACATTTAAAAAAATAAGTAAATCCAAAAAAAGTGTAAATATCAATAATAAAAAAATATGTTTAAAACACCTGTCTTATTTTTTAATTTTTGGTTTGAGAATTTAAGACTGTTTGGTCTTAAATTAAGAACTTATTCTTTTTTGAAATGTTCTTAAAATCAAGATGTGTTTTCTAAATTTAAGAATTTTATGTTCTCGACGCATTTTTTAGACCAAAATTCTTAGTCTGAGACCAAAATCTTGATTTTAGAACATATTTTTTATCAGTGTACTCCTTCAACTTCCTCTCTCTCTCTTAAGTGAAAAGAGACACAAAAAATGTAACACGAAAAAGGTCGTGCCGCCTGCTTGATGAGATCTGAATCTGAATTTGTATGTACAATTTGTTTTCCTCCATTTAAATGAGTGACAAGCGAATTGCATTAAAAATTTAACAGCGTCGTAAACCATTTGCATACTCTACTATACCACTCATAATGATCTATGGGAATTGTAAATTTTTGATACACTCTAAAGCTTTTGTGTGTGCAAAACTGAGTTTTGTAACTGAATAGAAAAGTTGAGCGAATGCATTTGAATTTTAGTTTAGAGTCAGTTTTGTGGGAATATTTGCATAATATATCACTGCATTGACAACATTTTCTCTAAAGCTAAAGTTACTCATAAAATCATATATATCTTTGAGTTAAATATCTTAAAATGTGTAAATATTTAAGTAATCAAAAATAAATATAGGAATAATTTTAAAAACAGCTAGAACAGTCAGTTTTTTTTTTTATAATTTTTTTATACAAATTAAGAGTCTAAACTAAAAAGGGATACCTAAATATTTATAAAGTTAAATGTGACTAGTTTACTTTATTTATTGCTTAAATTAGATTAAATTCGCATTCTTCTGGCATTAATTTTTCTCATAAAGATAAAGATAGTCATAAAATAATATTGTTAAAGAATTTAGAGAAGGATATCCTTTGGGTTAAATATCTTAAAAAATATCAGAGATTGTAAATATTTAAAAAATAAAAAAATAAATATAGGAATAAAATATGCATCAATTTTAAATATAGAGTGACGGGCCTGTTTTTTTAGAATTTTCTTAAACAAATTGAGAGTCAACTGAAATGTTACTCCTAAAATATTTATAAATTTAAATTTTGACTATATTAGATGACTTGTTTTGTTCATTTACTCCACAGATCTATTTTATAAATACCTTATGGTATCGACTGATTAAATACGCATTCTTCTGACATTAATTTTTCTCATAAATTTATTGACTTTAAGCATCTGTGACTTTAAAGCTAAATTTTTCAAATTTCAAATGAATATAAACAAAGTCTATTTGTCAATATGTGTTGCGCCATGTTATTAATATGTTTTAAAAAGTTCATAAATGAATGGGATTAATTGAAAAACGCAACACAAATATTTGCCAAGTAGTCAACTATTTATTTCAATTAAATTAATTAATTATTTACTCATCGCTTAACATGGCTCAAAGGCAGTAAAATTTAATTTACGCATTTGCATTGTCATTTTGATGAAAAATGAGTCTGTCTCTTCTTCTTCCTCTCACACATGTGCAATTTGTGCATTTCCTGGCCAATGAAATTATTTTTATTTTTATGTTTATTTTTATTTTTATTTTCTGGTGCATACTTTGCGGCGCCTGAAAGCCGCAAAAAAACTCCATGGTTAATAGTCGCAGTCATTATGGTGTATCTTTCGCTGAGCTGGCGGTAATTAGCTGCAGCTTAAGCACCCTCCCTTCTACCTCTCAGCCCGCTTCCCTGTCTCGTATTCGCATATTGCTAGCACCTATGTTGCCTGTTCAGCTCAGTTCTGTTCTGGCCTGGTTTATGGCGCAAATCTGCCAAAGCACTTTTGTTGTAAGCTTTTTTTTTATTGTTCTTGTTGTTGCTTTTGTTGTTGCTGTTACTGTTACTGTTACCCACAGCAGCAACAGTCGCAATTCAGCGAAGCTTCAGCTGCCTGCCCTAATGAACCACATGCAGAAAATAGCGCACATACATCAAACTAAAGACTTACGAGTTTCAAGCTAATTTACAGCAGTGTATAATGACATTAGCTGATAGCTAATGAAACTAGTGTTGAGCTTCGAGAAATCCAAGAGCTAATTGATAGTTAAAATATAAAGTTAAAGCATATTAAATCTGATTAAATTAATAGAAGACTTTATTGCACAGAATTTAAAAAAATACAAGGAAATTGACAGAAATTAAATAAAATAATTAAAGCTTAAAATTTAAGAAAATTAAATCTGATTCAATTTTAAGTAAAATTTATTGCATAAAATTAAAAACAATAATTTAAAAATTTAATAAAATTGCCAGTGAACAAAAAATAATAGTGCAAAGCTTTGAGCTGTCAGTAAACTTAAGTGATGGGCTTTTAGCTTGAGAATAATTTTAAAATTATTATAGCAAACAAATTAAGGAATATTAAAACATAAATATAAATTTTAATTAAGTTTTATTCAATTAATTTCAAAAATCCATTAAAATCATTTCTCCTATATGCTTTCAAATCACTTAAAGGTCGTATTCAGTCTTCTTCAAAATTTAATTTTAACAAATAAGTGCTTTTGAAGCGATTTTGAATTTTGACAATCAGCATTTTTCTACTGTTTTTAAGCTTTACATTTTAAATCGTACTTAAAATGCAGTACACTTTAAGCTTCCATGTGCTGTTTAGATTACTTTAGCTCTTAGTTTGAAAAATAATATATAATTCATTTCCATTTATTAGCTCATATAATCTCTACTGACTTAAACTTTAATGTACTTTCACAGCAATTTGTTGTCGCTCTTTGCACTTTAGATTAATCTCACATTCAAGTGCACTTTTCGGCAAATGTATTTCATATGATTTTGTCAGTTCCATAAATGGAAGCAACACGGTGTGCGTAATCTTTTTTTGCACCATAACCACAATATCCACAACAATATTTCGAGCTGTAGAGCTTTAGAGCTAGGTGGCAGCTTAACGTGTCATGCCACATGCCACATGCCTCATGCCTCACCTGCCCCATGTGGCTAACGATTTTGCAGTACAAAATATTGTCGCATTTTTCAATATGAGAGCACAGCACAAAAAACTTGTTAAGTGTGTGGTTAGTCGGCTCTATGAGTGTAGATGTGTGTGTGTGTGTATAGGTGTGTATGAAAAATTCAATTTGTTACACACTTTATGTTGGCTTTGGTTCTGGCCATACATAACGCAGGGAAGGGCGTTAAAAGCTTCAAGACCTCTAAGAGCTTGTGGCATAAATTAATCTAGAAGCTCTTTTAGTCGGCAAAGGCTTAAGCTAAAATTTCATTAAACTAAAAAGCACTCGAGGTGGGAGTTTAGACGTCGACATACACTGGAAAAATCCCTCTAAAATTGGTGCTTAAATTTTCATGATATTGCTAAATGAGACTATATATAATGATTACAATAATTAAATTAAATTAGGCTTAAATGTTGGATCAAATATTAACTAGAAAATTCTTGTATGTTAAAAAAAAAATACTTTACAAAACAATTAAAATAAAAAATCCAAATAAAATTGGTGTTTAAATTTCTATGATATTGCTAATTTAAGACTATATAAAATTATTACAATAATACAATTAAATAAGGCTAAAATCAAAAGACTATATAAAATAATTGTATATAAAATTAAATAAGGCTAAAAATTTGAATAAGATATCAAGCAGAAAATTCTTGTAAATTCAAAATATAGACTACAAAAAATGATTACAATAATAAAATTAAATTAGGCTAAAAAGTTGAATTAAATATCAACTATAAAATACTTGTAAGTTGAAAAATAGACTATATAAAATCATTACAATAAAAAATTTAAATTAGGTTCGAATATCATCTAGAAAATTACTTGTTAGCTCAAAATAAAGACTTCTTAATAATTAATACAATAATAAATTTAAATTAGGCTAAAAGTTGAATCAAATATCAACTAGAAAATTATTTTAAACTCAAAATATTTGCTGAGAGAAAGAGAAAAATTAAAAAGCGAAAACTAAATTAAGAATTTCGTAATATTTTTCTCCCGGTCTTTTTTTTTCGGTGTAGCTGCCACATTGCTGCACAATCCAACTTGCAACTTGCAACTTGAAACAGGAACTATTTAAGCAGGTAAAATGCATTCTAAGGCGCCGCCAACTTCAAATACGCGTACTTAGTAGTAATTTTGCAATTACGAATGCGCACTTAAGTTTAATTAAAAGCACATTAATTGTTGCATGCAACGCGGCGAGGCAGCGTCAGTTTCAGAACCTGATATAAATTCTGAGGCGCCCCCAAGGGATTCAGTTGCCACTATCTGTTGTGTTGCACCCACAACAATTCTTAGCTAACTGGAAAAACAATTTACGTTGCACAGGTAAATTTATAGCCAAGTTGCTGCTGACTGGATTAAACGTGGCTCAAAGCAGACTAATGAAATATTAAACTAAATGCTCGGCTCACTTGCCTCACAGCGCTAATCGCTGCCACTTTGAAGTGCATCAAGTTGCATTAACTTGCATTTCAGCTGCGCAGTTTTGGCCGCGAATATCTTCCCAATTTTCGTTGACCTAATGGAATTTTGTTGGCCAATTCTTTGGGCGCCTCCGGTTAAATTGGCAATTCAAGTGTTGCCCCAACATAACTGTGGCTGTTGCAACTCAAGTTGTTCCCCTTATGACGGCACTAAAAATTAAGACGCAACGCTACAAAATCAGCGACATTTGTATACCCTGCAATTTTAACTGCAAGCGGTAGTATTGGTTTTTTAAAGTAATTATCTTTAACTGTTTACGAGTTTACATCAAAATCGTTTGTACACTGATTAAAAATATGTTTTAAATAATGATTTTTGTCTGCAAACTAAGAATTTTTCAAGAAGTTTATGAAATATATCTCATTTTATTTTATTTTCATTTATATAATATTTATTGTAATTTTCTTGTTTTAAAAATAATATTTGATCAATTTTCTTAATTTTATTATCCAGTCTTTTTTATCAGAATATCCTATGGCCTAAAAGTATGTTAAGCTTTAATCTTTGAATGATTTTTTTCTGAGTAGTTTTGTTTACTCTCTTAAAAAATGGAAAACTTTTTTCATTTATTTATTATTATTATAGTTTTTATTTTACTCAATTAAAAACAAAATATTTGATCAATTTTCTTAATTTAACTACCTAGTCTTTTTTTTATCAGAATATCCTTTGACCTAAAAGTATGTTAAACTTTAATCTCAGAATTAATTTTTCTGTGTATTTTTCTTACCCTCTAAAAAAATTCTAAATTTCTTTGAACACGTTCAGACATTAAAACAATTAATTTTTGTTTATCATGTCAGTGTTAAGTTTAAACACATAATCTATTTGAATTAATATTTTTATAATAATATTTTTTTACTGCTTTTGATTGACGTTAAACAAAGCTTCACTGTAGCTGCTGTGTCAGCTATTTACAGAGTATCTTTTAGTCGTAATTTCTGAACTGTATTCACTGTTAGTTGTTGGTTATTGTTGCAACTATTGCAGTAATGTGGCATGCTGCAGCAAACATCATGCGAGCAGACGCACTCGTACACACTCACACACACACTCGTACACACACCGAGTCACAAATACAATAGAAAAGAAAACAAGTTGCGCGTGTGTGTAAAACTTTATTTTTACGACAAAGTGCAAGCAGCAAAGTTGTTAGCAAAAGACAGAAGCTGTACCATAATAACAAAGAAAATAAAAAGGAACTAGTGGTGCACAAGTCGAGTCTATTAGACTGGCAGATACCCTGCAAAATATCGAGTTCTTAAAAATAAAAGCATTCTTTTCATTAAATTATAATATAAAATATAATAATTTTCATTAAATTATCATTAAATTTTCTAAATAAATAATAAATAAAAAGGAACTAGCGAAGCACTGATAGAGTGTATTAGACTGGCAGATACCCTGCAAAAGATCGAGTTCTTAAAAATAAAAGCATTCTTTTCATTAAATTATGGGAATATATTTAAGTGCATTAATAATCTCAATAATCTAAATAATCTAAATAAATAATAAATAAAAAGGAACTAGCAAAGCATTGGTCGAGTGTATTTGACTAGCAGATACCCTGCAAAAGAGAAGTGAATACTTAAAAATTACAGCTATCTTTTCATTATGGGAATACATTTAATTACATTAATAAACTACTTATTATTATTTTATTATATGGTTTTCTTGTGAATTTTAATATTGATTTAACAAATAAATTAAAAAATTAGATTGACTTAAAATTAATATTCTTGGAAGTTATGTCACATTCTCTATTGATTTTAATGGCTACAGGGTATTTTAAAACTGCAAGTCGTGTCAAGTTGTTGTTGCTAGTTGTTGCCAGTAGCTGGATTTTAATTTTTAGCGGCACTGTGCGCCAAGTGGAACATGAGACAAAGTTTTAACTAAAAATTGCCATGCAGCAACTTTATTTTATTTGACGAAAGAAATTTGATTTTTATTCTTTGTGTGTTGCCGTCGACGCCGTAACACGTGGCGTATACGCAATATGTGCCACACAACGGATTCAATTACAATTTTGAGCGTGACAAGAACTCTGGCGAGCTGTGGGGCATTTGCCACTGGATGTTGCACTTGATAATATGGTTTTCCACCACAGTTTCTGCTTCTTCTTTAACAGCCCTCGGCAAATAAAGAGGGTGGGCTGACAACATACTTGTAATGTCAAGTCAAGTTTTCTTGCTTACATAATTGCGCTCGCCATTAACACTGACACTTAATGCGAAATTTATGCAATTTGATGGGCCATGATTAATGCCGCGTCTGTCATGTTACAACTTGCTTCCAAATTTGCTTAACAAATGATCTTTCTGAGGTCATTTCAGTTTTATCTGTCGCCTCCAAAATTATGCAGTCTTTTTTTTATTTCCTTTTGGTATGCTCGCGAAAATGGAAAATGCTGCACAGTGGTGCCAAGGTGAAGTGGCCCAAAAGTAAACAGAAAAACATAACTCAAGTAGATGGAAAGTTTGCTCTAATTGAAGTCTAGACTATTTGCAGGGCAGAAAGTTGGTCAATTATAGCATGAATTTAATTATTCATTAGAGCTTTTTATGTTAAAAAAGTCAAGTAGATTAATTAGTCAAGCTTTCAGCTTTGAGTAAGCTTATATGTTTAAAAGCTTTCAAGAACTTTCAAAGTGTTTTCCTATATGTATTTCAAACTGACTAAATTAGACTGTTTAAGCTTATTAAAATTTTCCCCTTGAGTAGCAAAACAGTGGCAAAGACTAAGACCATCTTAATACTTTTACGTGCTTTTTTTATCTTATTTATCTTTACTTTATTCTCTTTTATATAATTATCAAGCCGTTTGTCAAGCTCTATAATCTTGACCAACTTAATGGAAATCATATTGCACAAATTAGAGACTTTACATGTGTTTTTAAAAGCTTTTATCGAAGAAGCTTGCCTGATAAACCAAGTTGCAATATCTGTTATGTGCTTTGAAAGCATATTAAAGCTTTAAAATTCAACTAAAATGGGAAACCTTTGCTCGAAGAGCTTTTTGAACAACTTTTTCTTATTTCAGGTGAATTCTAAAAGCTTTAATGTGCTTTCAAATATAGTTTATCAGAATTAATCGACATGAGTGCTAAAAAGTGTCTTTATTTCGGCACAAACTGGATACTGTTCTTAGATATAGCTATAAAATGTCTTTAATGTGATTTCTAAGCTCTTTATGCAAATGTTTCTTATTTTTAGTGAATTATAAAAGCTTTAATGTGCTTTTAAATCTTATTTATCAGAATAAATTAATCGACATGAGTGCTAAAAAGTGTCTTTATTTCGGCACATACTGGATACTGTTTCTAGATATAGCTATAAAATGTCTTTAATGTGCTTTCAAAGCTCTTTATGCAAATGTTTTTTTATTTTTAGTGAATTATAAAAGCTTTAATGTGCTTTAAAATCTTATTTATCGGAATAAATTAATCGGAGTGTTAAAAAGTGTTTTTATTTACAGCACACACTGTGGATACTGTTCATAGATTTAGCTATAAAATGTTTGAATGCTTAAGTGGAGCAAACTTTTGTTTAAAGCAATGCGAGGTTGCCTTGGCGCCTGACCACGCCCCTGCATACCGCTGTACGCCCCCATTTTGAGTCCGCTGCATAAATGTAAAGTTTGTCAAAGTTTTGTTTCCAAAAGTCAAAGGCGCACAATGTTGATGAATGAGCTGAAACTGTTTCACAAGTCGTACGAATAAAACGGAATAACAGCTAGAAGAAGAAGAGAGTACGGGATGCGGATGTGGCGGAAAAGTGGGCGTGGTCGGCTGTCTAGAGTTTTCATCATGTTGCGTTCTTATCGCAAGGAAGGCAAAAATTAATGTGCACTCGACTTCCTTTGGTGAGCATTTAAAAACGCATAAATGTATTTTCCGGTGCTTCCCCATTGCTTCAACCATTGCTCTATATAATGCCAGATTTATGAACTTGCTGAGCAAAAAATTAATTGCCATAGTAAAACAGAAACTTCAAGTGCAAGGCACAAACCAAGCAAATTTGTTAGCCACTCCAAGTGCGAGTTGGAGTCCAACTATGTGTCCGAGTTCCAAGTCTCCGAGTGTCAGCTGCAAACTATTAAAAAGGCATCACGAACTGGCCAAGAGAGATGGACGCAAAGGATGGAAATGTAGGAAGAGGGTAACTGAAATCTAGGTACCTGAGAAACTGTAGCACGAGTTTTACTACCTGCAGTTCCGTTTGCCACAAAGCAAAAGCACAAGCTCCCAAACTGAAGCTGACTTCCTGTTGTGAATGCAGCAGCAGTCTAAAGAGAGCATACACTGAAAAAAGAAATACATGCGTTGTTTTACTAATTATGTGACTATTTAGTTTCGTAACTCTATAGTTCATTTTAAAATCAGCAATAAACTACTTTGATCTAACTAAAAACGTACTTAAATGTCGAAATAAACCAGAATTTAGTGAAAAACTAAAAATAAAAATAGTTAGAAATAAAAATAAAATATTTAGTTAAGCGTATATAATTCAAAAAATAATTTAAGATATATAATTTAATTTAATATTTAATTATTTAATATTTACTCTATATAAAATAGCATTCAATTTAAACTTATTTTATATTATATATTCCAAATTAAATGAATTATTTTTATAGTTTATTAAAAACATACGCAAAGAAAAATACTAACAAATAAAAATACCATTTTAAGTTAAACGTAAAATCATATATAATTTAAAAATTCACTAAAGATAGTTCAACGGCATTGAAATTATGCTTTTTAATTTAAATAAACTCAATATATAAAATAACATTCAATTTAAATTTGAATTATATTATTTTTATCTTTTAACACCAATTAAAATCAAGAATTTTTATGGCTTCTTAAATACACACACAAAGAAAAATACTATATTAAGTTAAACGTAAAATCATATATAATTAAAAAATTCACTTAAGATAATTAAATCGCATTAAAATTATGGTTTTTAATTTAAATAGAATATAAGCATTTAATTTAAATATGTTTTATATTTTTTTTTATCTTTTTATTCCAAAATCAAGGGTTTTTATATAGCTTATTAAAAAACACACAAAGAAAAGTACTTATAATTAAAAATAATACCATATTTAGTTAAACGTAAAATCAAAAATTCATTAAAGATAATTAAACCGCATTGAAGTTATGTTATTTCATTTAAATAAACTCCAAAAAAATAGCAAATAAATTTGTTTTATTTTTGTTATTATTTTTGAAGTCAAAGTAAAATCAATAATTTTCTTACTTTATTTAAATGCGAGCTTACGATAAAAATAATCAGCATTTCCTTCATTAGTCTTCTTATTTAACTAAATATAAATTTTCTTCATTTAATAATAAAAACAAAACAAATGTAAACTGAAGTATTTTCGATAAATAAATTAAAGAATATTTTATGTTAATATTAATATGTCATAAATAATGGAATTTACATTGATTTTTTTCACTGTGTAGTTGAGTGGGAGTTGGGGCAGCCTGGGAGCCGAAAATGCGGAAACGTCCATTTTATAGCGGAAATATATTCTTATGCGGAGACGCGGCGATGATTTATGTATGTTTTGGCATTACGTGCCACAGCGTCGGGGGAAGCTGCATTGCATTGCTTTGTGTGAGAATTTCGAATTAAATTCCTTGCCCCATGACGGCAGCTTATGAGAAGCAATAATACGACTAAGAAGAAGATGGAAAAAATGGAATGACGATGAATAAAATGGGGAAAACTGCAACAGAAATGGGTTAAGCTCATACAAATGCTGCAATTATTTGCATGCTCGACTCTCAAGCATTTCTATTTGCCTCCGAGTCGCTTTGGCTTTTGTGGCATACAAAAATGGGGAATAAACACACACACACATAGAGAGAGAGAGAGAGAGAGATTGTAGAGTGAGTAGTGCGTGTCTTTGTGGCGCCTTGACTTGAATTCAGGTTAAGTGTGTGCTTCATATGCGTTTATGCTGACATTATTATAACACACTCACTCCCATTCCCCATTTCTTTCCCCTCTCTCGATTACAGTTTGCAAAGCTGCAACTTTTTTAGTTAAAGTTTAAGGCATGCATGCAACAACAACAACAACAACAACAACAGCAGCAACTACAACAATAATGGCAACTATAACTGCTGCCAGAAGGCAACTTTTATTTTGTGCAGTAATCAAAAATTTGCAAAACAAAGTATAAAAATAAATAGGAAAATAAAACAAAAAATAAAACTGTTGCAAATATTTTGTCTTGAGCTTTTTATACCCTGTAAAACAATAAAATAATATATCTGTAATACATTATGCAGACAATCAAGGATTAAAACCGAAAAGAATATCGGTTTCAGTTATGCTCGAATTAAGGTTTTCGGTTATCGGCTATGCAATATCTTGAAGTATCGGTTTCGTAACGGTTATCGGTTTTTTTCAAGTTTCGGTTTAAAAATACCGGTATAGTTTCGGTTCAAAAAAATAAATAAAAATTATGGTTTTCGGTTGACCAAAATAAGAAGCGTTATTCATTGTTTTACATGAGAAAAGACTTAATGCTCTTTTTAGCATGGGAAAAATTGTTATCTGTAAAGTAATTTTTTTATAATTTGATCTCATATAATTTTAGTTCATTTTGTTTGAAAATTGTGATTATTTTGATTTTACTGATTTTTAATAACTTCGAACTGCGAGAACTTTGTCAAAACTCAATCAATTTCCATGCGCAATGTAAATTTGAGCATGATTTTACCTCTTAATTCGATCTGCGTTAAAATTTTGATAATTTAAAAAAATCGAAATTTTCGAAATTTTTCGAAAAATGATAAGGGGTAACACTGTAAAATTTCTAAAAAATTCAAAAATATTCGAATTTTGAAAATGAAAAAAACTTAAGTGCAGAACGAATTTCGAGGAAAAATCATGCATAAGTTTACATTGCGCATGGAAATTGATTGAGTTTTGACAAAGTTATGGCAGTTCAAAGTTATCAAAGTTGCTCAGTAGCTGCGACGGCCAGAACCGAAATTAACCCTTATAAATGAATCGGTTACTAAACGGTTATTTCGGTTTAAAGAGTTTCGATACAGCGGAAAATTTTTTTTTTAAATTACGGTTTCAGTTACGGTTACAAATTTCAATCGGTTTTTATTGGTTAAAGTATACGGTTTCGGTTAAGGCTTTAATACCTGTATACAATATTATTTTACAATTGTCTGAGTGCCCACAGGTATTATAGTAAATCAGAGCTAGCTAAAGGGTATCTTTTAGTCGTGCAAACTCGACTGTAGTAATATCACTTGTTGTTTTGCTTTTTTGGGGGGCCTATAAGGCATTGGCAAATAATTAAAAAGTTTTCTCTGTTGCACTAATGGAAATTGAAAAGTTTGCGGGAGTCATTAAAGCTGACACTTTATAATTTATTAAAAGTTCATCGATTGAACAAATACTTCAAATACATATTCAATTTTCGATTCATTACTTTATTATTCTTTTTGCAAACTTTCTTTTCCAACACTTTCAAATCTTGAAAATATAAGAAAAGTGAGGCGACTTTAATGGGATATGTCTGAAATAGTTCATATAATTTTACCTTAATTGATATTTAATATTTCAGGGATAAGAAAATTTCATAATTGCTGTTTTTCGATCAATTTAATTTAAACACTCTTTTGAAACATATTTAATTCTCTTCGGAAATTTTATCTTTTACTTCCTTTCGAAGCTATTCAAACGAAAATATTCAATTTATATGCATTCTTTTGTATTGTAATTTGTAATTAATGCTGATAACTGAATTGACTTTAAGGCATGTGTGTGTGTGTGTCTTTGGATATTTACAGAAATATTTAATGGCAAATTCTCGCAGCCAAATATAATAATAAATGGCATTAAATGAAATTTACGGGTCAACACCTCACATGTGCACACACAGAGATACACACAGATACTATCCACACATACACACACACACACACGTACTGACAAACCAAACAACCACACACTCATCGACATACACTCAAATACTTTTACATACAGCATTTCACATTAATTTTTTATCCTTGATAGAATTTTGAATACCCTTTAAAATAAAATAAAGATAATCATTGACTTCTATAAGGATATTTATAGCCTGAATCAAAAGCTAAACTGTTGAGATAGCACTTATTGAATTAATATTTATATGAAATACATACATTAAAAAATAGACATAAAATTATAATTTAAAAGTAATATTAGCTAAGATGATGCAACATTCTGTCAATTGTCTATTAAAATAAAAATCCAGCTTCTTTTTTATGTATATACTATATTGGATTATTATAACATCAAGTTTTAAATCTATATTTTCTAAATTTTCAAAATACCCAAATTAATTTATGGACCATTATTCAAATATTATTTAATTTGAGGCTACATAATTCATAGTTCATTTAATTTATTTGAATTATATTACTACACAATTGTTGATAATACTTAAAAAAAAAACAATGGGATCTTATCTTAGTTATATATTGCATTTAATAATATCGCTTTACATTTCGAGCAATCTTTTTTTGAGGGTATTTAAACTTCGTCTTCTTAAGCATAATTATTCAGTTTTTGTGCCTGAATATTAATTTCATGTTCAAAATATCCAGCTTAATAATTATATTGGATTATTATAACATCAAGTAACAAATAAATATATTTTCTAATTTTAAAAATACCCAAATTCATCTCTGGACCAGTATTAAAATGTTATTTATTTTAAATCTATAAAATATAATAATATAAATATAGTAATGCAAATATAATTTATGTTTAATATTATATATTTTTATTTAATTTTCAAACAATTGTTGATAATATTAAAATCAAATTCGATATGGGATCTTATCTTAGTTATATATTGCATTTAATAATATCGCTTTACATTTCAAGCAAACTATATTTAAGGGTATTTAAACTTCGTCTTCTTGGGCATAATTATTCAGTTTTTTGCCTGAATATTTTTTGAAATCTCGCGCTGTGGCGCCTCCTGGCATTCCGTTCTGGTGTCTTCTGTTTGCCACCTGCCACGCCCACTTACTGGCACATACATACATAACTGTGTGCATATTTTTGTTGCACTCATTCGCCTTCGTTATTCACATTCACACTCACATTCACATTCACATTCTGGCTGCGAATGAGTGCATAACATAATGCATTTATAGAGGCCACTGAGCAATGCGAGGAGCGTGTCAGATAATTTTGCTCTTCTTCTCCTTTTTCTCCTTCCTTCTGTGGAGTGACAGTGTGTGTGTCACTGTGTGTGTGTGTGTGTGTGTGTCAGTGAGTCTGGCAACGCCAGTCGTCCTTTACCAGTTGCCAGTTGCCATTTACTGTTAACGCGTTAACGTTAACCGTTTGTTTTTCTCGTGTTTGGCAATGCAATTTCTTTATTTTAAATACCCTGTAATCAGAGAAATATATCAAAAGGGTCTATAAATAAAGAATATCTACATAAACGGAATATTTGCCAGTGCAACCAACCTGTCGTATGCTTAATATTTACTTAATATACCACATTTCCATGATTTAATTATTTAACGTCAACTGAAAGCAGTCGACAGAGAGAAAATATAATTAAATAAGTTTTAAATACAATTATAAAATTAAAATGTACAATTTAAAATTAAATTATATTATAATACATTTCGATTATTAATTGAAAAAATACAAAAATTAAGTTTAAACGTAAGCTGTGGGTATTCAAAAATTTAATAATTAATGAAAAAAATAGTTAAAAATTGGGAAATAGGGTTTACTATTATTTATTTAAATTTATTGGTTTGGTAGATAATTCCTTGCATTTCCTTTAATTTAATAGAATCCTCTAACAAAGCTCATTTGAAAATAATTCATAAAAACCTCTACAGTTCTCCAAAGATTCTCCTTTGAAGACTTATTGACTACAGGGTATGTGCTAGTCAAGCAGTCTCCAATCCGAATATTTAAACTTGATATTATTGTGTTTGTCTCTGATGTAGTTGTTGTTGTTGTTGTTGTTGCTGTGTCTGTTTGTCATTAAGGTTGTCCTGCGTTACGACTTTGGATGCACATGAAATTTTATGTATGTCGAGTGTTTCGAGTATTTTTCGCAGTTGACGTTGCCATTCCAGATAACGAAAAACGCTGACAGGCAACAACAACAGACAACACTCAAAGCGACAACAACAACAGCAGCAGCAACAACAGCAACAATTGCTGTTGCACCACAAGACAAACAGTCAACGTGAACCACATTGAAATGCGCCCGTCGACTGCAGGTGTTGTCAAGCAAATACACAAATGCTTACACACTCATACAATATACAATCATAAGTACACTGATAAAAAAATATGGGTTTCTCAAGATCTCTAAATGGTCTTCAAAAAAAAATAAAATACTGAAACAAGTGGTCTCACTTATAATTAATCTTTATTTTTAAGAATTGTTGCCATTGTGACAAATATCTTAATTTTGGACACTCTTTTTTTATCAGTGTAATATAATTACTGATAAAAAAATATGGGTTTCTGAAGATCTATAAATGGTCTTCAAAAAAAATACTTAATCAAATGGTCCCATTTACAATCAATCTCTATTTTTAAGAATTTTTATCATTCAGATAAAAATCTTAATTTTGCACATTATTTTTTATCAGTGTAAATAGACCTTATATAATATTTTAATACAATTTCTACTGTATTAAAGGACAGTCTGTTGATTACTGGAAAATCGTTACTTAAGATTAAAATATAGCTGAAATTATTGTTTCGAAAGTTTTTATAGTGATTATTATTAAGTAATATTTAATTAATGTGCATTCCCACTGCACTATGAGTAATTGTCTTAAGAAAGTTTCTAAAACTTGTTGTTCTAACTTTATCCAAGATTTAACTAAAGTTTGAGCTTTGAGTTTAGATTAATTGCAGTTCAATGTGCTTTTAAACTGGTTTTTGATTGATGAACTTTAAATAAATTTTAAAAGCTCTCTTTTTACTTCCAACATTTAAGCTAAAATTATGCGTCATTTAATATATAATTTTCCTTTGGCTCTTTAAAGCTCTTTAAGAACTGTTCTTATAATAATAATCTTAACTTTCCACTTTAATTCTCTGAAAAATTCAAGAGATTTTAATTGCATGAAAATAGCATAAAATATTCATCTTTAAGCTTTGGTCAACATTCATTTAAGATTTTATTTGGAAATCGGTTTCAGGAAGGAGGTGTTTATTTCAATTTGAGATTTACCAAGCTTACTGAGTGCTTTACCATTAAATATGAAGAGTGTTTAATTTGCTTTTACATGATGTACTCGTAAATTTTCTTGCCAATAGAATTTGCACAAAATACCAAAAAAAAAAGGAGAAAAATATGAATACTGTGCAAAAGTTTTGACTGTCCGCGTCCTGGGTCCCTATTTCCTGTGTCCTGTTTGAGCTCCATCTTCTTTTTCTTTTACAACTTTATTCCTTTTTCTTTTTGTTGTTACTTTTTCTGGCACTTTGGGCATACGAGAAACTTTATTAAAAAGTATGCAAGAAATTGTTTGCATCTATGCAGGGGCATTGCAACCTCCCTATGGGGTATAGGGTATATGTATGATCTACATTTTGTTGCTGTTGTTGTTGCTGTGCAGATTGACATGAAACGGCAAAATGAAATTGCAATTTCTTGTGATAAATTTCAATGAACAAGCAACCCACCTGCCTACCATACAAAATCCAAACAAAACGAAGCGAGCAAATGAAAATATGAAAATGTGAAAATGTGAAAAATATGAGAAAAGTATGCAAAATGTATGCAAATAATTTGAGTGCAGTTTGCTGTTCAGCCTGAATCAAAGCTGCTGACTGATACATGGGCCATAAAGAAAAGCCAGTCCGGAAAATAATTATACCTACATACATATATTTCCTCATCAAATAAAAATGCCATTTTTGGCCAATTTACTGTGTGTGATATTTTGTTTGTAAGCAATTAGTTGGCCACAGTAACAATTTTATGCTAATTAATTTCTGTTCATAATTTTCAAAGTTTTTATGGGCACAAGTGAAGGTTGAAAATATGAAGTATCTTTTGTAAAATCAATCTCAAAGGAGGCTTGTAAATTATAATTAATATAGTATAGAATTTCTGTCACTATTTTATAAAGCAAGCAACTTTTAAGGAATTAAACAGTAAAACATAAACCACATTTTTTCCTAAATTATTAATATGAAATATGTAGGAAAAATGTGGTGTTTTAATTAAATTTCGGGGAGTGCATATATAAAATCATTTTATGCGGGATAAAAACAATGTTAATTTGGTTGACTGTATAAAAACGACGCAAAAGCTGCATAAACTTTTGATGGAAGGATAATATTAGATTATTTTATAGTTATTATATTTTGAAAGGAACTCTTTTAGTAATTTACAAAAAATTAAAAAAAACCAAAAATTAATTAGAAACATATATGTATAAAAATCATATCAATTTGGATATAGCCTAATGCTTTACATCTGGTTACAAATTGTATATCTTCTAATGAATTAATCAAGGAATTGTATACTTTTAGACATCAAACAAACACTGCACTTCAAATGCAAATTCTTATATAGGTCAAGGATAGCTTATTATATCTCAAAGATTTATTTATTTATTATTTATTTAACGTCGACTTAAAGCAGTCGACAGAGCGAAAACAAATTAATTAATTAAATTGTACAAATACAATTAAAAAATAAAAATGTAAAATTAAATAATAATATATTAAATTTAAATTCATTACTGCAAGTATAAAAAAGTTTAAGTTTAAAAGATATTCAAGAAAGTGTAGAAAGCAATTCTCTTCTAAATTATATTTTATTGAGCTGTGTGAGAAATTTTAAAATATGTTTAGAATAAAATATTTAATGTTCCCAACCAACTGGAAAATTCCGAAATTGGCAATTGCTTTGGTCTAAGAAATACCATAAATGGGCGTGGCAAAGGAAGTGAAAACTCTGTCAACGACAAACACAAAATGAATATATAAAATGCAAGAAAAATACATTTTTAGTTAACGTGCAATTTTATAGTTGTTATTGTTGTTGTTTCGTGAAGGAGCTACTTTTTTGTATGTGTCCTTTGGGTTTGGCAGTGTGTGTGTTTTCGTGTGTGTGTGATAGTTTGAGATATTGGCAAAATAAAATGCATTGCTCTTTGTGGAGCTGAACAACTGTCAAACTGTTGCCAATTGCCAAACTGTCGTCTTGGCCAACAAATTGGCAACGAAACTTTTCAATTTACATTTAAAAGTCACAGCTGTCGCGGCAATTAACGAGCCATTAAGCAAAGTGCAAATATCCAACGAATTCAACCAATATTCAATCTCTCTCTCTTCCTCTGTCTCTCTCTCTTCCTCTGTCTCTCTCTCTTTAACAGCTGCTGTCTTGGGCAATCACCATGACCACGATCCTGATAGTCTGACTCTGAGACCCGCGGAACACAGCGTTGTCCGCTATACAAACGAGTCCCTCATTGTCCAATGCGTTGCTCCCAATCCGGATGTGAAGCTGCATTGGAAATCGCCAAAAGGTGAAATTATACGTGAGCACAAAGGACGCATTCACATCGAGCAAACGGCACCAGGTGAGTACAGTAGAATCACATATAGGATGGGGGTCAATGGAGTCAAAAGCAAAGCAATGGAGCGTAGGGCACCAAAGGAGCAGAAGGTCCAGAAGTTGCACAAGGAACACAAGGACTATCCTGCCAACGGCACAACAACCAAACACAATTAATTGCAACTCTACACACACATAGATATATACATATACACTGAAAAAAAATACCAACTTCTACAATCAAGAACATTCATCTTACATATTTTGTTGTTAAAATCAGACCATTTTAAGACAAAATTAATAAAACTAAGGATATTAATCGAAAAAATTACTAATACTAAGCATATTAATCTAAAAAATCACAGTTCTTAATTTAAGAATAAAAAATCGTAAATCCTTAGGAAAATAAAAATATGACATATTTTATGATACGTATGTAAAAAAAATATTATCGGAATATTTACAAAAAAACAAAAAAAACTATTTGTAACAAAATAAAAAAAAGAAAATTGTCAAGTCTTAAACACATGCCTTATTTTTTTTTGTCTTGTGTATTTAAAATTGTTTGGTCTATAAATAAGAAATTGGTTTCCTTTGTGTTTTCTAACTTTTTAGACCAAAATTCGTAGTTCTTAGACCAAAATCTTGATTTAAGAGCCATTTTTTATCAGTGTAAAAACACAGATAAAAAAAAGATACATACATACATATATTCAAACCCATCTGTATTGCAATTGCGTTTGGCTTTTGTTTTTACAATTCCCTTTGGAACAGCGCAGATACCCTGTAAAACAAGTTAAGCAAAAGAGAGTTGTAACAGGCTAAAGGGAATCAAAATTATATTTATTTATTTATTATGTTTGTTTATTTATTTGTTTATTTATTTATTTATTTATTTATTTATTTATTTATTTATTTATTTATTTATTTATTTATTTATTTATTTATTTATTTATTTATTTATTTATTTATTTATTTATTTATTTATTTATTTATTTATTTATTTATTTATTTATTTATTTATTTATTTATTTATTTATTTATTTATTTATTTATTTATTTATTTATTTATTTATTTATTTATTTATTTATTTATTTATTTATTTATTCACTTATTTATTTATTTATTTATTTATTCACTTATGTATTCAATTATTTATATATTTGTTTACCATTGCATTGCCTCAAAGTATAAAGGTTACCTTTAAATTATTGTACAAGTCACTATGTTGACTTAATGTTTTTAAAGTAGTTACAATAAAATTTTCTGGTAAGAATAATTTTAAGATGGATCTTTGTAATATTACATTCTTTAGAAATAAGAAAATGAGTATAAAATTGTTTTATTTTTCGTAAAGCAGTTTATGTTAGGATGATTCTTCTAATTACATACGGGAATTTGTGCAACACAGTGTTTAAGGAAAGTGTTTTAGGAACAGTGAAAATATACGGAAACTTTTAATATTTAACATTTTCATCTAACCTTAAAATTAATTTACATTATAAAACAGTTTTTGTATAATTTACAATCATAAAGATCTTTACTTTAAGCGCTTAACATTTATAAATAAACTTGAAAGTCTTACTACAGGGTATCCATCAGTCGAGTATTTTTGCGGATAGTTTACGCTATTTCGTGTTTATTTTAATACTTTTTTTTATGTTTACCACACAGAACAATTGAAAATCGTTTTTGCACACATCGCACTCGCGGACAAGGGCAATTGGACCTGTGATTCAACTGAGGGCGGACCGCATAGTAAATCGTTCGATTTGATTGTGTATCGTAAGTACTGAGATACCCTAGACTAACCCCAAACACACATTCATTAATTTGGCATTGTTTTCTCTCTATCTCAGAGAAAATAACGTTCACGGAAAAGGAGACGGTGCAGATTGTGAGGGAGGGACAAAATGCAACCATATTATGTGAGGTGAAGGGGGAACCGCAACCAAATGTTACCTGGCATTTCAATGGACAGCCCATTAATGCAGAGAGTAAGTATCGCCATGTTAATGAGCTTTCCCTTCTTCTCAATTTTCTTCGATTTTCTCACAAATTGCATTGATTTTTTCGTCAATTTTCTCTGGACACCCGTTTATCATATTTGTTGTCTTCTCTCTCTCTCTATCTCATTTTGACAGCGAATGCTTCGAAATTTCGCATCCTGGCGGATGGCTTGCTCATCAACAAGGTAACACAGTTTGACACCGGCGAATACACGTGCCGGGCATACCAAGTGAATTCGATTGCTTCCGATATGCAGGAGCGAACAGTTTTGATGAAAATCGAACGTGAGTCTGATTTATGATTTTACTCAACTCTCAGCTCCAACTCCAACCAAACAACACACTGCACACTGACTCAAAAGTTAATGTAAACTCGAAAAACCAAACACAAAATATGCCAAATAATTAATTTTCATTTATTGATTATATTTAATCTATTTATATAAAACTCCTTGTCCTGACTGACTGACTCACTGACACATCACCTACACGGCCAAACGGCTGATTGATAAAAGGCTGAAATTTTCGCACAACATAGATGAGACAAATTCATCGTGGAATAAGATGGCGTTTTGTAAAATTCCGCCTGCAAGTATGTTTACCTGAGGTCAGAGGTCACGGAATTGCTTTGTATGAAAAACTTTTTTGTTTCTTAAGATATCCAAACCAAACTTACAGACTATATGTTTGGGACTGTCGGATTACTATATCATATAGCTGCATATAGGAACAATCAGATGCAAAGGGCGGAGCCCCCTAGTTTAATCATAAATTTCTTTTTAAATTTTTAACTTTTGATTCGTTTTTGGTTTTCTAACTTCTTAAATTTATGTGTAATTAATGTGGCTGAAAGAAAAGAAAAATAGAAGAATTGATAAATTTTGATATTCCTCAAGGAAAAGTTTTAACAACGTTATGACCGCATGAAGTTTGAGATAAATTGTCAAGGCGTAGATACAGAAAAAATAGACAATGATGGAAGAAAGTTATATTTATAGATATTAATAATAAATTTAGTACAATGTATACTATCAATTTTTTAAGCTTTAATCAAGAGGATAACAAGTAAGGCATCTAAATAATTTAGAATCCCTTTAAAGATACTTATTTAACTTTAATCTATTCAAAACTTGTTATATGCTTTTAATCTTTTTAAAGCCCTTGCGAAACATACATATATAAGAAGCTCGTATTTATCATAAAAAAATCTGAATGTTTCTCATGTGCTTTAATTTGTAGTATTTTTTACTACATGTGAAGCAATCTCGAACCACTGTGCTTTTGTTGTGAATGGCACGGAAATTACTTGAGCATTTTTATGGGCGGCTCTAAAAATTGGTAGCTGCGTTTTAGTATGCAGCGCACTTTGCGCCAAATAGTTTTTTCGAGCACGAAATATTTTAAAATTACATACGTTTAGCTATCATACATATATGTTGTTGCCTTTTTGTGGGGTGGGCGTGGCACATGTGCAGCTAATGACTTTATTTTTTGATTTATATGGCTGGCACATGAGTTGTACGTAATTTCGTAGCAACTTGATTGATAAATGACATTTAAATTTGCTTAATTTGTAATTAATTGACAACAGATAAGCCACAATGGATTCACTCGCTTCATACGGAGGTACAATATGCGTATATCAATGGTACGGCCACCATTCAATGTAAGGCAACTGCAGAGCCGCCTCCGATATTCAGCTGGTACCGCAAACAGCGGCGATTGGAGAGCAATGAGAAGATCTACACCATTGAGACACAGAGCAATTGGTCTCGTCTTACCATCAATGTTCTGGAGGTCAAACAGTTTGACAATTATCGCTGTCGGGCCCACAATCTTTTGGGTAGCATCGAGAGGGTTACGAGATTGGAGCAGGGAGAGAAACCTCCACTTCCCCTTGTGTTCCAACTGCGAGGATATAATTCCAACACTGTCGATGTGGATGTCAGTGTGCAGCGGGATAAGAATAAAATTGGACCCATGGATGTGAACGGCTTTCGTATTGAATACTTGACGGAGTTGGAGTTCAAAACGGACCTTGGCAAATGGACCAATGCCAAGAGCAAGGAGTTCAACTACGAAGAAGGTAAGTGAGACTCCCTTTTTGGGCTATTAAGATATATTATTTGACTTCATTAATTTTTAAATTAAATATATCATTTAACAATCTCTTAGATATTAATATTAAAAAAATATATAAAATATTAAAAACAAATCTAAAATGCATTCAATTACAAATTTGAATTAATTTATTAATTTAATTTAATTAAAAATTCTATGGTCTGGAAAATTAAAAATAGTCTCAAATTTCCTACAAGAAATTTACATTTTCTTCGGTTTCACACAATATTGCGATTTTTAAAGATAACAAAAGAAAATATTTCGTTTTAATTATTTTTATAATAGAAAATATTGCGAAAGATTTAAGAAAATGTACTTTTTTTGTATTATTTACTACAATTAGTTTATTTATTTATTTATTTATTCACGACTAAAAGCAGTCGGCAAAAGGAAAAATTAAGTGTAAATAAAAATTAAATTAATAATTAAATTAATAATAAATACAAATTAAAAGCTGAAACGAAAAAATGATTAAGTCTGGGGAATACAAAATTAATAATTGATCCAACATTTGTTGCAAGTTGCTTTGACTAAAAAGCTTAAAATAATATTCTTAAAAATAAATAAAAGATTTCTTCGATATTAATATTACAAAATATATAAAATTATAAATTTGAACGCAGTTTAAAGAAAAAACAAATTTAAAATGCCTTAAATTACAAATTTGTATTAATTAATTATTTTAATTTATTTAAATATTCCGAAGTGTGGGAAATTTAAAAAATTAAAAATTTACTACAAGAAAAGAGTTTTACTTTTAAAGCCTAAAAAAAATTAAAATTATTTTCGGTTTCACACAATATTGGAATTTAAATATAAATTTTTTGAAGATTACAAAAGAAAATATTTTTTATAATAGAACATATTGTTTAATAATTGAGGAATGTCATTTTTATTTGTCACTGCGGACGGCAGTCCGCGTTAGTGACGAAAGCAACACGTAGTGTGCAAAAGTGACTAACATTATTATACAGGAAGAATGGAAAATCATTTATTTGCTTCGACTAAAAAGCTTAAAATAATATTCTTAAAAATTGAAACAACTTAACTACGAGTTGAATATTCAACAAAGTTTATAGTAATACTCTAAATTTCTAATTTTTTTTTGGGACAGGTGCCAGTTTGTTGATCGTAGACCTAAAGCCGGATACTGTTTACCTGATAAGAGCTGCTTCGCGGAATCTGGCTGGATATAGTGACTACACCAAAGTGGAGAAGTGCAGGACTCTGTCTCTGGAACCACGTGCATCCGCAGGTGCATTGTTGCCATCCCTTTTTCAGCTACTGAATGCAACCCTGGTGCTTCTGCTGCTGCGACGCTGCCACTGAAAATCTCTTTGTCTCTATCTCTGTCAGTCTGTGAGTTCCGAATCCAGATCTAGATCCCTGTGCTTTGTTTAGCTTTAAGAGCATCTCTGATTTGCCGACTTGTACTAAATATTGCTCTAAGTTCTTGATAATGAAGTATAATCACTTTTAAGTCTATGTTTTTAAGCAGTTTCGTTTTGTTGAGTCAGCCAAAGAAATTAGTCAAAATTTATATTAACAAAATACCAAATAATCAAATTATAATAATATTAAATATGTAATTCTGTTAAATTACACTTTCAACTTAATTAATTCACAAGTATTCCGTAGACATTTGCGATGAATTGAGGAGATTGTGTAATTCAGAGCACGTTTAATGCTTAGCTTCTAGCTGAAATATTTGAAAGTTAAACTTAAAAGTTATATTGCAAATCCCAAAGAGCTGTGGTCCCTAACTAGCTACAGTTGCGTGCCTTGAGGCCAAATAAGTTTAGAACTTAAAGAAATAAACTTAAATTACTTGAAAGTCATTCCACTTAATGTAATTTCTGACTTAATTGAAACTCTACCCGAAATAGAAATCAATAAGCATTTATAAGCCATATCCTTTTGAAATGTATCCAAACAATATAAATTCAACGCAGACAAATCCTCTTATAAATTGTAAACTATACAAAATTAATGTAAAGCAGCTTAGTTTTTGTATAAACAATTTACAATATTTAAATGTAGCCAATGCCAAAATAAATAAATTAAATACAGAACCATCCAATATTATGAAAAAGGAAACACGAAAAAACAAACTACATATAAATAAACAACAAAAAATAAACAACACATGAACAGTCGTTCAATAATAAATGGAATTTTATAAAATATACACAAATAAATACAAATTTAAATATATATTGATATATATTTCATGTAACAAAGTTGCCAATGATTAAATGTTTTGTGGTTTCTGTGTGCCAATTGTGCAAAAATAAAACTAAATAAAATAAACTAAAATATAAATACTGAAAATAATTGCATTTATAAATATTATTTTTTGTTCACTGAACGGAAATTTAAAACTCACCTTTCATATTGTTGTAAGTCCGTAATTTTATTGCGATTTTAATGATGAAATGTATTATATTTCAGATTTGATGGAGTCAAGCAATGTTTTAAGCAACCACTATGGGAATAGTTTGAAAAGTTGCACATTTGTGAGAAATTAATTTTATAACTAGAAATCTTCTACGTTCATCAGCTTTAAATTCTCTATCATTGTGGACTGCAGTCCACGCTAGTGACGAAAGCATTACAAAAGTTGCTAAAGGCAATAATTACAGTTTTACAGTTTTCAAACTAAAAAGTTATATTTTCAATATAAAATACTACAGTACCGAATTTAAAGATTCTCAGGATATTTCAAAAAAATGTTTGTCCTTTTTTTTCGTCACTAGTAGACGAGGTAAAACGTATACAGGATTTTTTTTTATATAAATATATAAATAATAAATAAAAAGTTATATTTCCAGTAGAAAATACTACAGTGCGGAATTCAAAGATTCTAAGGATATTTAAAAAAAAATGTTTGTCCTTTTTTTTCGTCACTAGTATCGTATACAGGAGATTTTTTTTAATAATTATAGATATGTGCCGGCAAGGAAACTGTTTCCTCGAGTAAGAAAAATTAATACCTAAAGTTAAATGCACTACCATGTGTGGAAAATCATCTGTTTTATTAAACATTTTGAGCGTAAATTTAAATTTTTATTTTGTCTGAGAAAAATCATAAAATCCTGGACAAATGTTGAGCGATTACAATGAATTTAAAAGATTACAAAGCAAGCGAGCAGCTGTCAAGTAGAGTTTTTAGGGGAGAAAGAAAAGATGTGAGCAGTTCGAGTTGAGATTTTATGATATGCAAGTAAATTTCCAGTTAAGCAACAAAATGGGTAAGTACTATAAATGGACTCTAACTGAATGGTGAGCGGGTAAACTACACTGATAAAAACGGATGGGTAAAATCAGGAATATTTGTCTCTATTTTTTATTTTTAAAATAAAAGAACCGTGAGCAAAAAATATAGATTATGCATAAATGTAAAGAAATATATGTGGTTTCTTGGATAAAAATGGTTATATGTCCAATAACTCGATCTTAACCACTTTTTTGCTGTTCTCTTTTCTTAGATGCCGCACGTACATATGAAAAATATCTGATGGCTCGAATTCGAGTGGAACGTCTTAATGTATTGCTCTCCAAAAGCCGTCATCTGCCATTAAGTCGACATAATCAAAGTCGTCTGCCCGCCGGAGGACGATTAAGTAAAACCTCGGCAAATCTCAATTGCTTTCCACATCGATCTAGTAGAAAATGCGATTGTCAGGATCGTTTAGTGAGCTGTGCAACAATAGAACCCTCACAGAAAAAGGAAATTACACCGAAAAAGCCAAAGGATCCATCAAGATGGAAGTGTAAATGCAAATGTAAACATCCAGTTATTGTAGTACCTTCCAAACCACGCTTGGATTGTAAAGCTTCAGCATCCAAAATAAATAAAAAGAGTGCCAAGAAATCGAAGAAACCCGTCAGCTGTGAAGTGGAACCCGTGAGATGCTCATCAAAACATAAAATTGTGCCCTTAAATTGTCCCACAATTGATCCAAAATGTGAGTGTCCTTTAATTGAACCCTGCTCATCAAGGAATACAAACTCATCAAAGGAAAATCTCGAACCATTAAGACGCATTACCTTTCAGGAGAATTACGAGGAGAAGATTCATTGTGCGGACTGTAATCAAATTCCTCAGATCTCAATGCAATTGACAACGTTGATGAAGAAGCTGGAGGATCAGGTTGCTTGTGAGATCCAACAGAAGGAGAAACTGAATGCAATAAACGATCAATTAAAGCAACTAAGTGGAACTGTCACAAATCTTAATGATAAATGTAGATTTCTGGAAACAGAAAGCGAGAAATTACCAGAAAAGACTCTGGAGAATGCAGAAGGTTACAAAGTTTTTCACAAACCTTCCAGTTTATGTCAGTTTTGCAAGAATAAGGATCTTCCGATTCTGAGCTCTCTTCAAAGTGAACTTTTTAGGCTAATGGGTAAAAGACTCTTCACCGAAGTTGCCCTAACAATTCTACTGAGAGCCGATAACGTTTATCACGTGAATGTCCGGGATTTGGAGACGGGTAAAGTTTTGGGCTGTTTTCTGGTAAATGATACGGGCATCAAGGAGGCAAATTGCCTGGGACTCTTCCAGGAAATACTCACATTTTGTGTGATCGATGTTCGCAGTTCGATGAATACGAGAGATGCGATTTTTGGTGGCATTAACTTTGAGTTCGTTAGCGATCAACGTCTCAGCGGTGGAAATACATGTTTAAACCGAAAGGAACTATTCCAAAAACTCCACAATCCCATCGAGAATCTTATATCGGAACAATCTACAATGTCTGATGAAAATATATCCCTAAACTCCAGTCCGATTAAGTTGAGCATTTCCCAAGCGATGCTTCAAATTAAAGAAATCAGCAGCAGCCTCATTTTATCCGATAATGAGACTCAATATCCGGTTCGCAGTATTGAAATTGTTTCCTTTATGAATTCCAGCTCCGAATCTAGCGAGGAGGATATTAAATAAGAGATTTCCAAGTTTCCGCTCGATCTGCTCTCAAGAAATCACTAAATTTTAAAGTGTTTTTATCATATTATAAATATTTTAGAATTTTAATAAAATATGAAAAATAAAAGGATTAAAAAGGACAGTTAATTTAAAACGAATATCGTAAAAATTTACTAGCGCCATATATGGACCGCCAACAATTGAGAATGGCCAAATTTTATTGCCATTATCTTTCTTTTTTTGCAAGTCATAGACCAACAGTTCCAAGTAAAGTGTTTTATCATATGATAAATATTTTACAATTTAAATTAAATATGAAAAATATATAAGGAGTTCAGCTACAGTTGAAAACTTGAGCAGTTAATTTAAAACGAATATCGTAAAAGTTGCAAGCGCCATCTATGGGTCGCGATCAATATTCCAGTTGGCAATAAAGTGAGAGAGTTGTTTGTGTTTTACTCAAATGGAGAATGGCCCAATTTTATTGCCATTAGCTTTCTTTTTTTGCAAGTTCCAACAGTTCCAAATAAATTGTTTCATCATATGATAAATATTTTACAATTTTAAAAAAATATGAAAAATAAATAATGAGTTCAGTTACAATTGAAAACTTGAGCAGTTAATTTAAAGCGAATATCGTAAAATTTGCTTGCGCCATCTATGGGTCGCGATCAATATTCAAGTTGGGAATAAAGTAAGAGAGTTGTTGGTGTTTTTTTTTTGTTTTTCTGCAACTTGCAGTATAACTTAAAATTGAGACGTATAATTTCCCGTATAGTTGCAGAAATGGTATTAATAGCAGCTTTAAAATTTTACTTAAGCATATCGAGCAAATTGAGCATATAAAATAACTGCAGCAAATAACAGCAGCAAATCTAACGGAGATCTAAATGCGTCAAATTGTATCCAACAACAACAACTCAGCTGGCCACGCATAATCCGCTCTGGAGAGAGCGATGAACGCTCGCTCTAAAGTGAATTCGCCGCGCTGACATAAGAGAGCGTAATTGCAATTCAGTCGCATTAGTTTAACTTGCGCATCTGCAGCAATCGTCGTGTCGGGAAGCTGCGCATATTGCAAACCGTAATTTATATTGTTATATTAACTTATTATTATTCTTTTTTGCGTCTGCCAATTGTGGCAAAACTAGTGATAGTTTTGTGCTGTGAAATAATGTTAAACAGTGGAAAAGGGCATTGAAGCAGAGCTAAAAATAATGCAGGTAATTTGCGTTTCGAAAATATAAATATAGAAGTCGCTAAAAGCGCATAACAGTGTTCAATTTTAATTTGTGTCTCAGTTTTCATTTTATTAGTCGGCGTGTCGAAAAATTTTCAATCGCTGATTCCTCTTTGATCAATTTTTTTTTTGCATAATCTTTGCCTATTTCTTTGCTGCGCCCGCCATGCTGAGAGAGCCAAATTTTTAAGTGTGCATAAGAAGAACAAAAAATATAAGAGAGAGAAAAAGAAAGAGTGAGAAATCTAGCTCATGTGAATATGCCAAGTGTATTTTTTTTTCTATAATTTTTTTTTTGTGTTGCCTTTGTGTTTTTGTTTCTTGTGTTACAACGTTTGCAGCAGCGTCGCCGACTTTAAAAAAAGCTCTTTTGGAGATGGATGATATGTACGTAAGTGACACCTAAAATATATTTTTCTCTTAATATTTAAGAGCAAGTGCAACAGTTATTAAGAAATGAAAAGAGATTCAAACGTTCAATGAGAGTTAATTGCAGAGAGTGTATTATTTTCAATGAGTGTAAATGCAAATGTGCGAAACGAAGCTCTCACAGTTTAAATGTCACTGAGAACAGTTCTTAAATCGAACCTATATTCGACACAGTTTGAAAGTCATGCCTCGAGATCAGCTGTTGTTTTAAATATGAACATCGTCGGTTACTTTTTATTTAAAATTGCATTAATTGCTTTACTTGTTGCAAATTTTATTCTCTGCATTAATGATTTTCTTGTTGTTTTTTTTAACTATCCGAACAATTTAAAAGTTGTCTATAATAAGCTCAATAATTTTTGTATTTATATGTTATATTTACTAAGTTTTTTTATAAATTTTATCGCAAATTTTTTGAATTATAGAATTTTTTGACAAGTTTTAATTATTCATTTATTTTATTATTTATTTATTTAATTATTTATTTACTTATTTAACGTCGACTAAATGCAGTCGACATGGAAAAATAAATAAATGAATTAAATTTGAAATACAATAATAAAATTAAAATGTAAAATTAAAATAAAAATTAAAAATGAAATAATATTATAATAAATTTAAATTCTTAACTCATAGCCGATTTTCACTATCAAATGATTTTGACCTTTTCTGCATATTTATAATTTAAAAGTGGTTTATCACATTATAAATATATTAGAATTTTAATAAGCTAAGAAAAGTATAAGAGGTATGAAGTTACTGACAGTTTGAATACGGGAGGGACAAAGATCTTAATTTATTGACATTAGGAATTATAGAATTTTTTTTAGTTAGTTTTATAACCGAATTTCATCAAAAAATTTCATCAAAAATAGTTTTATAACCGAATTTCATCATTCGACTTCGACTTTTTCTGCATATTTACAATTTTATCCCTCCTGATCGAGAGTGAAATTATTATTTGGTTATTATTTAGCGTATTTGGCTGAAACTAACTTAGAATCGACTTTAGTATGAGAAACTTTCGCTGCTTTCTTTTTGTGACAGTTCCGCGGCTGTTGCAACTGCAAGTGAAAGATACAATGCAATGGAATTGCAATCAAAGCATGTGAAGCAATGTTGAATGTTGTGTGTGTGTGTGTGTGTGTGTGTGTGTGTGTGGTGCAACTTCTGACTGCCACAAAAGCAATTTTGAACCGGCATCCGTGTCGAAGAGCCGTCAAACCGCATGTCAAACGGTTCATTTTGGCAAATAGCGGTTTGTCAATCAGTCGGCCGACGGAATGAATGACTGAAGGGGGGAGTAAGAGAGGGGGAGTAAGAGAGGGGAGTAAGAGAGGAAGTAAGAGAGGGAGTTGGAGTGTAGAGTAACCAGCAGCTGGTGCTGCTAACTCTCAATGGAAACGTTTTTCGCTGACAGCCGCATAAATCAGATGCATGGCAAACAGTGCGGATGCGAATGCGGATTCGAATGCGGATGCGAATGCGGATGACGGACCAGGAACAATGCACAAAAATAACAACAACAAGTTAGAAAATTAGAGACGAGATGATCGACTGTTAGATGCCGATTATACGTATATTCACAATCGTTCGACTCAAATAGCTTCGATAAAAATTAAAAGAAAGTTGAAATAAATTTAAATTCAACTAAATTTTTTTTTCTATACTTTTAGTTATAAATAAAATTTTATTTGGATATAATTTAATTTTTAATTTTACACTTTAGTTTTCATTGATAATTTGTTTGGATCTGTCGAAGCTTAAACTAAAATTTTATTCTATTTTTTTTTGTGTTTTATTATTATAATTTAATTTTTAATTTTACAATTTTGCTATTTTATTTAATATATATTTAATAATTTTTTCTACCTGTCGACGGCTTTTAGTCGACGTTAAATAAATAAATAAAATGAAAATAAAAAAAATAAAAATATGTATTAATAGAACTATTGCATAAATTAAGAAAACACTTTCAGATCACCAAGATCACAAATAGATTATTGCTAAAATGAATTTTTTTATATCATTTTGAGAATTTAATAAATGTTTCTCAAATTATTGCAATCTTTGTAGGCAACTACATAAATAAAAATTCAATAAAATAAAATAAAATAGGAAATTAGAGCCGAGACCGACAGACATTGTCAGCAACTCATAAGCCTTTGTATTCTTGGGGTACTGGGCTGTCAAGCGATGCGTCGCGCCATATTGTGTGTACTTAGGCCTCAAATAGACTTTTATGACCGCGAGTTGAATAATTCTTTGTTGTCCGTGTTGTTGTTGTTGTTCTACATGATTCTATTTGTGCCTCATGATGTCATCAGGCAACAACATTAGAAATTTGGAATTCGGCATTTGACATTTGGTATTTGGAATTAGCATCAGGGCAACAGGATCCTGTTTTGGATGAACACACAAAAAGGGGGTCTGGACATTTGTATAATTGTTTTGCATGCAAACATCAGTCCACAATCAACATTCAACATTCAACAATCAACATTCAACATGCAGCTGTCAAAGCCAATGAACATAATGAGCTCACTGGTCAGTGGAAAAACCATATGGGTAGTTTTTCCTTTTTAAAGTCGAGCAGAACAGAAGCTCGGGGAAAAACGCTTTAAGGCCAACATTGTCGTTGGCAGAAGTGTGATAAAAAAATGCCCTCTATTCTATGTACGGATGAATGGTGTCAGCGTTGTAGTTGCCAACGCTTTTAGTCCAAATCCCTGCAGGCTTTTTTCTCACGGTATACCCTGTAATCATGTTGTGCGACAAGCGGGTAGTATTTAAATGTGCCATTAGAAAATACTTTACTAAATAGGGCCGTTTTAATAGAAAATATACTTTTCTTAAATCGAATAAATTCGTTTTAATTCTTTTACCTATAAAATATCGCAACATAAAGAAATAAATACAAAAAATTCAAATTGTCTTAAACGAAAGGTTTAGAATTAATATTTTTATCTGAAGAATTGGAATTATCGTAAAAAAATAAGTTAAAAAAAATAGAAACGAAGCAATTATGTATTATATTTTTTATATCATGCACAGTATAATTAATTATACAATAAAATTTACCAAATTCAAGTAATCACATAATTGAACATTTCACCTAATCACTTTATATTTATTTACAAAGTATTTAAAATACACAACTGCAGGTCAAATTATGGTATTTAAATGATATTCAAATTTTAGAAAATAAATTACTGCACCTAGACACCAAGAGAAATTTTCAAAGGAAATTCTCGACTTTTTTAAATACATATTGATATAACATTCGAACGTGAAATAATGGCATTAAAATTTAATATTATGTTTTGTTATGTTATTAGAAATAACAGCAGAGATTTATGATTGAAATTTCAAAAAATTCCATTTTATTTATTTTTTTTTAATTACATGGTATCCCGATGTTGTAGGACATATTTTTGATTCTTTTTTGTTTGATATTCATTTTACCATATTAATTTAATCACATAATTGAACATTTCACCTAATTGCCTTATATATTTTTTTAAAAAAAATTTTAAAATACACAACTGCAGGTCTAATTTTTATTTAGACACCAAATCGTATTTAAGATTTGAAGATAAATTTCTATTTCTCGACTTTTTTTAACATTATGTATTATGTTATGAATGAAATTAGAAATAACAGCAGAGATTTATGATTAACATTCCAAAAAATCCCATATTATATATTTTTTTAATTACAGGGTATCCCGATGTTGTAGCACATATTCTTGCTCCTTTTTTGTTTGTTTTCGTGGCATCAATGCAAACTGCAGCTGCCGCTTCAGTTGCCGTTAGAGTTTATTAAGCCAATGCCGTTTTCATGTCATCGCTCTCATTTTTTCTCTCTACTCTCTTCATTTCATTCGTTTTATCGATGGTTCACTGTCGCGCTATTTATATGCACCCACACAGCTTTAAGTTTGAGCAAATAATTCAAGTTGAATACATTTTTTAGCAGCTGCCATTTGATTTCAACCTCTCAATAAAACATTTATTGTCATTTTCACAGACCAAGAGAAGAATTACTATATATTTTAGCACTTGTGATAAGCTTAAGTTATATTAGTTGTTAATGTTGAGAAGTACACTGATAAAAAAATGTTCTAAAATCAAGATTTTGGTCTCAGAACTAAGAATTTTGGTCTAAAAAATGCGTTGAGAACATAAAATTCTTAAACCTAGAAAACACATCTTGATTATAAGAACATTTCAAATAAGAATAAGTTCTTAATTTAAGACCAACCAGTCTTAAATTCTCAAGCCAAAAATAAAAAAATAAGGCAGGTGTTTTAAACGTTTAATTTTAATTTTTTTTTTGATATATGTTTTTTTTTATTTATTCATTTTTTTTTATAAATATTCCGATTATGGGTTTTTTCCTTGGCTAGGAGCGTGTTTCGATCCCTCGACTTGCCATTATTGTCTTCATATTTAATATGACATATTTATATTTTCTTAACAATTTAAGATTTTTAATTCTTGATTTAAGAACTGCGAATTTTTAGTTTGATATTCTTAGTTTTATTAATTTGGTCTTAAAATGGTCTTATTTTAAGAAAACAATATTTAAGATGAATGTTCTTGATTTTAGAAGTTGGTCTTTTTTTCAGTGTAAGATAATCTACCAATGTTCTTTCTGTGGTATTTGTTTGTAATTTTTTAATTTGCAATTACACATTGATATAAATACTTATCTGATATCGCTTTATTTTATGGCAAAGTAAAATGGATGTTTCAACAATTAAATCTACTAAATTCACCTTAATTTAACTATGCTTTTTTTAAGAGATTTTCTACTAAACGAATTAAATTGCCGCTCTGGGCATTTGATATGCGCTTTGTGAAAAGCTCTCTGTGAAAAAAAAGGACTCTGGGTAAAAGCAGTTTAAAATGTGCACTGAGGAATACACACACACACGCGATTGCCTCACACACACACACACTCACACACACACATTTGGCTTAGGCCAAAAAGTTGTAGTCAAAAAGCAAGTGCAACTCTCTAACCCGCTAAAACAACAACAAAAACTTTTTACCCTCCCAATTCCCTTCTCTGAACTGAGAACTGAAAACTGAAAACTGGACTCGACTCGACTCGGCTCGTTCCGCAGGCAGCATAATTAATTGCGGTAATTAGTGTGTTGCCAACAAACAGCAAATACACGAAAAAACGAGAATAGCGAATAGAAACAAAAAGCTTACAAAGAGTGACAGAGTTGAGACTGAACGACTAGAATATACCCTTTAAGAGAAACACAATTATTTGAGAGTTGAGTAAACTCACAAACATCAATGATTATAATATAGTAAATGAGTATAATAGACTTCGAGATATAAGAAATATAAGACTTTTGTCTAGCTTAAGATTTTCCTTACCAAAGATTTAAATCTATAGTTGCAAATATAATCAACTTCGAGTTACCCTATAATTAATTTCAATAGTTGCTCAAATATCAAATTTGTTGCTTAGCTAAATATTTTTTATATGTACTAAGGAGTACTCTGTTGTCTTGATAATGATGAACTACTATGACATACCCTATAATTATTTGTTTTGTATTTACAATTTACACAGATTTAATAAAATATTTGTTCTTGACGCATTTTTAAACTTAAGGCTTTTTAGTTTTAAAACAATATTTGATTAAGTTTTATATTTTTGTGGTTTTTGTATATATATAAATATATATTTCACATTCTCTTGTATTTCATATATATTTATTATATATAAATATATATTTCACATTTTCTAGATTTAAAGAAATCGGTAATTTTTATCAGTGCATATAAGATTTTCCTGCTCATCTGTCTTTCAACACATTTCGAGTATAATAAGAGCAGGATGTTGGAGATTTGCAGCTAAAGGTATTGGTGAATGTATAGGGAAAGGGATGATGATGAAATAGATTTGGGTCAGAGGTGGAATCTAAAACTCGGAACCGGTAACAAAATTCCAATGCAACTTGCGCAATTTACTTTATCAAAGATTTGTGGGCCACGGCAACTCGCTGGCATATTAGTTCTGGCCAAGTTTTATTTACGACTCTGCCGGTGGAGCTGTTGACTGTTGTTGAGAGGCCCGCGGTGCTAATTTAGTTGGCTCTTTCATTGCCCCATTGCGATGTGGTAACATGGATGCCAGGACTTTTACAGGAAGCGCCAGGCATCATTAGAAAGCTCAAAATGATTTTATTGCTAAACAAACAGACAGCTGAAGGAGGGGAAAAATAATACTTGGATAAATCTCTGCGGTGAAGGAACAAAAAAATAATAGAAAATAGAAAGGAGTAACAGCTGCCGTAGAGATGTCGAGACGTCTGCGGTGATTCCTTCTCCTCTTCTTTCCCCGCCGGCTGTTGGTTCAGCTTGTCGAGTGAGTCGAAGACTTTTTGCAGTCCATTTTAATTGGTCACTTGGCGCGCGCACAAAAACAATTTAATTTTCGCCATTTTCTTATTATCTCGATATTACACGCCAGCTTGAGTATCTCTCTCTCTTTTTTTTATATATATCTATATATATATATATAGAGTCTGTAGCTATCCTCCATGTTGAGTTTCTTCCTTGAGGCAGCTATCCATTTATGTAATTAAGCGTTGCATACTTTTGTGCGCGATGCTTTTTAATCAGCTGCCAGTAATAGGCAACTGTTGACTACTGACTACTGACTACTGACAATGTCTGTTGTGTGTTATACGTATTACCACAACAAGTCATTAAATCTTTTGCGTGCAATTAAAAAATTACAATTTAATGCTTTGTAAATAGCCCAGCGTTCATTTATTGACATGGCCACAACCTCAGACAAAGTCTAAAAGAACCGAATTCGAAAAGGAGCAAGAAATTGGTATTGAAGTGGGCGTTACTTTAATGGAATTTTATTTGAGAATGTCTTATGAACTGCAGGCATAAGTTAAACTCCGAGCTTTAAAATAACAGGCAACACATATTTTTTAAGCATCTTACAATAACACTTTTGTACAAATTCACAAAAAAAAAAAAAAAAAAAAATGTTTGATAATAATATTAATGGTAGGATATATTTATTTTTTATCGAAGAAAAAAAAATGTTTTTTACTTCACCAATGACAGTAGAATACTGAATTGAGTGTGAAATTTCGAGAAACTTATTCTATGCAAATAGAAAATGTCAACTAAGAATTTTGAAAATTACTTATTATTATAATATTATATTTAACAGTATTTAACAGTAAATACACTGACTAAAAAATGCTTCGAGAACATAAAATTCTTTAATTTAGAAAACACATCTTGACTTTAAGAATATTTCAAATAAGAATAAGTTCTTTATTTAAGACCAAACAGTCTTTAATTCTCAAACCAAAAAATAAAAAATTATGGCAGGAGTTTTTAAACTTTAAACTTTAAACTTTTTTTTTTTTTTTTTTTTTGATATTTATCTGGTTTTTTATTTTTTTTATAAATATTCCGATTATATGTTTTTTCCTTGGCCAGAGCGGGCGGGGGTTTCGAACCCTCGACCTTGTTTTACTTGTTACCAAACTGAAGCGACGACTTTAACCAGAGCGCCAAGGTGTCATTATTGTCTTCATATATTTTCTTAACAATTTCAGATTCTTAATTCTTATATTAAGAACTGCGACTTTTTAAATAAATATTCTTAGTATAAGTAATTTTGCCTTAAAATGGTCTTATTTTAAGATCAAAATCTTTGTGATGAATGTTCTAGATTTTAAAAGTTTGTCTTTTTTTTCAGTGCAATGACAGTAGAATACTGAATTGAGTGTGAAATTTCGTGAATAAAAATGTCAATTGAGAATTTTTAAAATAGTTTTTCTATGATTAAATGATAAATATTGTATTTCCAGTGTATACAAATGATTTAATAATTTTCTAAAGAATGTTATGTTATCTCTCTTAAATAATAATTGAAAGCTTTCAGTAGAGATAGGAACTCAAACGTTATCATAGTTACGTTTTTGATAACAAGTTTTTGCAGCTGCTATAAAAACGCGAATCGAAGTGCGATTAACTCAGTTCACATCCAAATATCAATTAAGTAAGATCGTTATAATGGAGATAAAGTGTTTTGTTCTTATCTTTGTGATAAGCTCAATTCTGTGCATTTGTGAAAGCAATGAAACTGCAGAGTTTAATGTGACTAATGAAATTTTTGCGATAAAGTGAGTGTTTTTATTGAATTAATCATCAATTTAATTAATCTAAACGAATGATCTAATTAGACAGGAAGAAGCTGTTCTCAGATCGAGACAAACTGACATTGAACTTGAGCTAGAAAAATTGAAGAAGAAACCGAACTATCTTAGAAATATTGAAAAAAGCTCTAAAGTTTATTCCGATTGCGCTGAAGTCACGGAGAATGGAATGCCCAGTGGGATCTACGAAATAAAGATCACTAACTATTATAGACAAACGATGAAAGTTTATTGCGATACAAAAACTTGGGGTGGTCCCTGGACAGTCATATTACGACGGATGGATGGAAGTGTGAACTTTTATCGGGATTGGGAAAGATATAGCGAAGGATTTGGAGATCTTGATGGCGACTTCTTTTTAGGCTTATCCAAAATATATGCGCTGACCTCAGAGAGCAGTCAAGAGTTGCTTGTTCAACTGGAAGATTCGGAAGGTAATGAAGCTTACGAGTCATATGGGAAATTTGCAATTTCTTCAGAGCGAGAGAGTTTCGCTTTAAACACATTGGGTGAGGCAAGTGGAACGGCTGGAGATTCTCTATCACATCACCATACCCAAAAGTTTTCAACCTACGATCGAAATAATATTAATCAGGGAACAAACTGTGCCGAAAAATTTACTGGTGGTTGGTGGTATGGTGACCCATGTCATGAAAGGTATGACGAAGAATATTTATTGTGTTTTTCCATCTGCTGATTACTATTATCTATAATGTTTACAGCAACTTGGCCGGCAAATATGGCGATAATACCTTTGGCAAGGGAATCAATTGGAGTACATTCCGCGGATTTGAGAATTCCCTGAAACGTGTTGTTATGATGATAAGACCGAGAAAGTTGTAAATATTTCCAGAAGAGAAAATTAACTAAGAAATTTCTGGTAGAAAAAAAGAAACAACGGAAATACAAAAACTTTTAATTTATTCCTCAAAAATAATGGTCTTTAAAGACTTTTAAAGATTATAAAAAAATCATCAAAAACTCTTAAAATTGACTGAAAAAATAAAAATCAATAATAATGATTATTTTTAATTTTTATTTTTTTAATCACAAATAATTATTAAATTTGATTTTAAAAATAAAAATCTTTAAATAATCATTAAGAAAGATTTTTTGGCTTATTCCTCATAACAGTTATGACAATGGGAAATATATTATTTGCCTGATAATTGCAAAGAAGATAAAGAATAAAGGACTGTAATTTATACAGGGTATGCCAGAACAATTGAATCAAATGTACTTCCAAAGAAAATAAAATAAATTAAAATGTATAAACGAAATAAAAAATTAAATAAGTTGTGGCAATAACAAACTTTTAATGTAAATGCCACAAAATTGAAATACAATTTTTATAGCCTACTTTTTGGCAGCACATGCCACTAATACAATACAGAAAACAAACACACACACACACACACACTGGGAAAGATCAAAAACAAGCACAAATATTGTGAAACAATTCGCATTTTCCAAGCTACTTACGAGTTGCAAACCAAATGGCAAAACATGCATGAAAATTGAAAATTATGTTTAGTCGAGCGCCGAGTGCATTCAACGCCAAAAACAACAACAATAACAATTGTGTACATGTGTGTGTGTGTGTGTGTTTTTACCACAGAAAAGTGCCATATGCCATTTGTTGTGTGTTGCATGTTGCACACTTGGGCATTGTCAGCGCAATGAAGTGCGACAGCTTGTGTTTGTATGGGTTTATGTGTGTGTGTGTGTGTGTATATGTGTGTGTGTACACAGAAAAAAACTGACCAACTTCTATCATCAAGAACATTTAACTTACATATTTTGTTCTTCAAATAAATCCATTTCAAATAAATCCATTTCAGCTTAAGCTTAAACTTAAACTTAAATTTATATTTTTCTTTTTTCATTTTCAGTTAAAATTTAAAATGTATTATATTATTTAATTTTAATTCTACTTTTTAGTTTTATAATTTAATTTAATACTTAATTAATTACTTCTATTGTCGACTGCTTTTAGTTGACCTTAAATAAATAAATAAATAAATAAGACCAAATACTAATACTAAAAATATTAATCTATAAAATCGCAGTTCTTAATATAAGAATAAAAAATCTCAAATTGTTAGAAAAATATAAACTTGTCATATTTTAAAACAAGACAACGCTTGCCAAACAAAAACAAATCGGAATATTTATAATGAAAAACCAAACCAAAAAAGGTATATACTATGCATATTTATCTATTTATTTATTTATTTACGACTAACAACAGTCGGAAAAATTATAATTAATTGTTAAAAAAGTAAAAATAAAAATTATATAAAAATTATTTTAAAAGTTAACAATTAAATTACATTAAATTAATAATAAAATTAATTAAAAAACTGAAACGAAAAATATGTAAAGTCTGGGGTATAAAAATTAATAATTGATCCAGCATTTGGAAGGATTGGGAAAAGCGCGGAAAATCCCAAATCAGATCAATATGAAAATATATAATAATTAAAAAAAACCAAAACACGATAGATCTCTGATCCGAAGGGCGGGATTTTAGCAAATTGAACAACATTTTAAAGCTTAAAACATCTGACTTATTTTTTTTGCTTTGAGTATTTAAAGCGGCCTGGTCTATAAATAAGAACTTGGTCTAATAAATAAGAACTTGGTCTTATTTGAAATATTCTTAAAATCAAGATTTGTTTTCTAACTTTCTTTAACTAATTTTGTGTTCTCGAGTAATTTTTTTAGACCAAAATTCGTACCTTTAACACCAAAATCTTGATTTTTAAAACCATTTTTATCAGTGTATGTGTGTTGGAGAAAGCTAGAAACCTTTGGCAGCAACTCAAGCAACTCCGTGGCATGCCACTTCATATTGTAAATTTGGTAGAAAATACATATTTCTGAGTTGTCAGGATTTCCGCTATGGCTGACTTGCCACCTTACAACAACTGCCTGCAACCTGCAACTTGCCACAATCCACATGCCACCTGCCACTCGTTGTTGCTGCTGCTGCTGATTGTTGCATTGTGGTTGCAAATGTCGCTACTTGGCACCTGTTTGCATTCATTCGCCTTTCTTATGTGTGCAACCTGCGCTTTTGTATTCAGCTTAATGCAATTGTTGCTGTTGCTATTGCAATTGTCCAATTGCTTCCGCTCTCAGCCAGATTCATCGCATTTTTTATAACCCAATTGAAGTGGATGTGAATGGCAAGTGAGTGGATATTATAAATCTCAGATTATAATATCAAATATTTTGAAATACTTAACGTTATCTCACTTGATTATTCAGACAAGATGTATTTATTTTAATTAAGGGATTAAAACCTTAACCGAAACCGATGAAAACCGATTGATATTTTAAACCTCAACTGAAACCGCAATCGAAAATATTTTTTTCCGCTGTACCGAAACCCATAAGCCGAAACTCTTTAAACCGAAATAACCGTTTAGTAACCAATTCATTTATAAGGGTTAATTTCGGTTCTGGCCGTCGCAGCTACTGAGCAACTTTGATAAGTTTGAACTGCCATAACTTTGTCAAAAAAACACTCAATTTTCATGCGCAATGCAAATTTGAGCATGATTTTACCTCTTAATTTGTTCTGCATTTAAATTTTGTTCATTTTGATAATCCGAAAATTTCGAAATTTTTCGAAAAATGATAAGGGGTAACACTGTAAAAATTCGAAAAAATTCAAGAATTTTCGAATTTTGAAAATGAACAAAATTTAAATGCAGAACGAATTTAGGAGTCAAATCATGCTCAAATTGCGCATGGAAATTAATTGACTTTTGACAAAGTTATGGCAATTCGAAGTTATTAACAATCAGTAAAATCAATATAATCGAAATGTTCAACCCAAATGAACCAAATTTATATGAGATCAAATTATAATAAAATCTACATTACACTGGATCATTCCAGTCACCAGATAACATTATTTTCCAGGCTAAAAGGAGCATTAAGGCTTTTTTTTTGTAAAACGATGAATAACGCTTCTTATTTTGGTCAACCGATTTTTTATTTTGTGTGAACCGAAACTTATAAAAGATTGATATCCATTACGAAACCGATACTCCAAGATTTTGCATAACCGATAACCGAAAACCTTAATTCGAACATAACCGAAATCGTAACTAAAACCGATATTCGTGTCGGTTTTTATCCCTGCTTAAAACATATTTCCAATTTTAACAACTTTCTTGAATTAGTTTTTAAACAAAGCATTTTTGAGTCTATGCTCATGTATTTATTTATTAGCTTTTATCTGCCCAATTTCTTTCCAACTGACACTTCATTATCAACATTAGCTTTACGATGTGAATAAATACGAATAAACGAATAATTGTTATTTGATATGAAATGCTGAAAATTGCTAACAACTGTGAGAAAGATGTAGAATTTGGGCCTGGTCTGGTTATTGTAGCGCTTCGTTTGGTAAACAGATAATGGGATAGGGGCTTTAAGTCTTTTTGTTTGCCAGCAACTCGGTTGGCAGCTCAATTACAGACCAACAAGCCAACAGGTAACAAGTAACAGGTAACAGGCTGGATTCCTCCTTCCATATCCGAGCTGCTATTACAACCATATTTGATAGTTATTTTGGTTTTGGCATTATCATTGTTTTAAGCATTTTATGGAGCATGCCAACTTCCTGGCGCCATTATGTATGCTACACTATTTGCACAGCAAAACCAACAAGGACTCCAGGACTGCAGGACTCAAAGACAGAGCCTGTCTGAAGTGTCTGTTGCCATTATTGTTGTTGTTGTTACCATTTTGTTGATTTTATTCCACATTTAGCTGTAGGTGTAAGTTTCACTTTTATTTTGTGCTCTCGTTAGCAACTGCATTCAGCTTATTTGCTTAGTTGTCTGTATCACGTCCTGTTGTCCTTTTTTCCATGTGTCCATGTCCTGTTGTTCTTTGCCTGTCCTAACATTATTTGATTTTCAGTCTGTCTGTCATTTTATGAGTTGCCTTTTATATGATGTGACGTTTACTAATGACAGCACAACTTTTTTGTTTGCAAATGTTTTTTGCAAGTCTTTTAATTTGCATGCTGCTGTCAATTATCCAATGACACTGGCTGAAAGAACAGGGAGAAAGAGCAAACAGTAAGAGTATTTAGATATTTATTAGCATTTGTCAATAGATGCTCTTAATACTTAGAAATTGATTAGCTTTCTTTACAAGAAAAATCTCAAATCATACAATAATGATACTTACAGTAAATGCACTCGTATTACAACTAGCACTAATATTAATACTTCTTCCAATACTTATAATATACTAATACTTATTGATCTGTTTTGGGTTTTTCTGGGTTTTCTCAAATCCTTGCAACAAATGTTGGATCAATTATTACATTTACGCTTAAATTTAAATTTTTTTCTGTTATGAATTTAAACTTATTATAATAAAAATTAATTTTTAATTTTACATTTCAATTTTATAATTGTATTAAATATTTAAATAATTATTTTTTTTCTCTGTCGTCTGCTTTTAGTCGACGGTAAATAAATTAAGAAATAAATAAACAAATAAATAAATAAATAAATAAATAAATAAATAAATAAATAAATAAATAAATAAATAAATAAATAAATAAATAAATAAATAAATAAATAAATAAATAAATAAATAAATAAATAAATAAATAAATAAATAAATAAATAAATAAATAAATAAATAAATAAATAAATAAATAAATAAATAAATAAATAAATAAATAAATAAATAAATAAATAAATAAATAAATAAATAAATAAATAAATAAATAAATAAATAAATAAATAAATAAATAAATAAATAAATAAATAAATAAATAAATAAATAAATAAATAAATAAATAAATAAATAAATAAATAAATAAATAAATAAATAAATAAATAAATAAATAAATAAATAAATAAATAAATAAATAAATAAATAAATAAATAAATAAATAAATAAATAAATAAATAAATAAATAAATAAATAAATAAATAAATAAATAAATAAATAAATAAATAAATAAATAAATAAATAAATAAATAAATAAATAAATAAATATAATAAATAAATAAATAAATACATAAATACATAAATACATAAATAAATAAATACATAAATACATAAATACATAAATACATAAATACATAAATACATAAATACATAAATACATAAATACATAAATACATAAATACATAAATACATAAATACATAAATACATAAATACATAAATACATAAATACATAAATACATAAATACATAAATACATAAATACATAAATACATAAATACATAAATACATAAATACATAAATACATAAATACATAAATACATAAATACATAAATACATAAATACATAAATACATAAATACATAAATACATAAATACATAAATACATAAATACATAAATACATAAATACATAAATACATAAATACATAAATACATAAATACATAAATACATAAATACATAAATACATAAATACATAAATACATAAATACATAAATACATAAATACATAAATACATAAATACATAAATACATAAATACATAAATACATAAATACATAAATACATAAATACATAAATACATAAATACATAAATACATAAATACATAAATACATAAATACATAAATACATAAATACATAAATACATAAATACATAAATACATAAATACATAAATACATAAATACATAAATACATAAATACATAAATACATAAATACATAAATACATAAATACATAAATACATAAATACATAAATACATAAATACATAAATACATAAATACATAAATACATAAATACATAAATACATAAATACATAAATACATAAATACATAAATACATAAATACATAAATACATAAATACATAAATACATAAATACATAAATACATAAATACATAAATACATAAATACATAAATACATAAATACATAAATACATAAATACATAAATACATAAATACAAACATAAATACATAAATACATAAATAAATACATAAATACATAAATACATAAATACATAAATACATAAATACATAAATACATAAATACATAAATACATAAATACATAAATACATAAATACATAAATACATAAATACATAAATACATACATAAATACATAAATACATAAATACATAAATACATAAATACATAAATACATAAATACATAAATACATAAATACATAAAGCATAAACATAAATACATAAATACATAAATAATAAATACATAAATAAATAAATAAATAAATAAATAAATAAATAAATAATAAATAAATAAATAAATAAATAAATAAATAAATAAATAAATAAATAAATAAATAAATAAATACATAAATAAATAAATATCTAAATAATTAAATAAATAAAAAAATAAGTAAATAAATAACTAATAATCTGTCTAAACATTGAAATGCTTGAATTGTAAATTAATTAAATTAAGTTAAATAAATAAACAAGTAAATAAAAACAAAAATCACCAATAAATTAATTAAGAAATGAGTAAATACAATATAAATAATTTATTTGTAAGTTACACATTTTCTAGTGCTCACTTTCAACTGGTGTCATTAGCACTTGCAACCTGATTGCTGCCTGTTGCTGCGCATTTATCAAGCGACTGTCGTTTTGGCTTCTTTGACATTCGAAAAATGCATTTGCCAGTGTGCATTAATCACACGCAAAATTGCGACGCTCGTTTGATGGGCAACAAATCGGGCGCAAATTCACGCAAACATTGGCAACGTCTCTTAACGTCTCTCAACACGTCGTGAGTTGCATGCAAAACGTGGGCAAAATCAGTTTAGTTGAGTTCAGTTTCAGCTCCAACTTTTCCCTCATCGGAGACTCCTTCATCCTTCATCCTTTATCCTTTAGCCTTGTTCTCTGTTTCATTCGGCGCATTCCCAGTTGCCATTTCTGTCCTCAATCTCGTCAGCGTGACTGGCAATCTGCTTGCCTGACACTCTGACACTCTGACAGTCTGACACTCTGGCATTCTGACACATTTGGTTGCTTGACTTCGTGCAACGCAGTCTGCCTCATTATGTGCGCCGCTGTCGCTGTTGCAAGTTGCAAGTTGCAACTTCGTTTCCAGAGCACACAAATCTCCCCTTAAGTAATTTACTGGCAACTGATGTTGCTATTGTTGTTGTTGTTGTTGTTGCTACTGCAAAGTGCACTTTGCTATTTTTCAAATCGTATAACTTAAAGAGCAATAATGACTAGCATATACCCTTTTATCGGCAATAAAATAATAAAAATATAATTTTCTAAAACAATTTTTAATTTTATTTTTCTGAACGGATGAATGATAAAGCCATTTATTTAATTGAAATCAAGTCAAATTTGTATTCTAAGCATTCAGTATTGTAAGCAAGTTAATCCATCATTATCATATCATTAAATATAAGACCACCAAATATCCTGTAATCAGAATTTCCTATATATTAACTTAAAGTAATAGATTTATAGATTTGTAAGCAAATTTATCATTTTATTATTTGAAATAAACTATATGCAAGTCTTGATTTCAATGCAAACGGACTAACAGATACCCTGTAATTAGCATTGCATTAAACAAAACATTTTTCATTTATAAAGCTCTGTAAAAATAAATTTTTTGTCGGTAGAAAATTAAGATTATATCTTTTCTAGATTTTGGAACATTTGCATTAAATATTCGAAGTAAGCTAGTATTCAATTTTACTTCAATTTATACAATTTAATAAATAAATTCTTAATAAAATAAAATTCGTTCATTTCCAATATTTGGAATATTTTTTTCATCAAAAAAAGAATTCTAACAGATACCCTGTAAACAGCTTCAACTCTATCTAAATCAAATAAAATTAACAATTTCTTCAGAAAATCAATTTAATTTATATCAAATATCTTAATCAAACATCTTAATAAATAAAAGCTGTTACTCATTTTAAATCAAATTCAATAAAATATTTCTACGTAAACTTGAACTAATATATTTTAAATAAAATATAAACTGCTTCAACTCTTTCTTTAACAACTTTAATAAATAAATTTTTGCATTAAATCTAAAATACTTCTATCAAGTATTTCTCAAAATTCTCCAGTCGTAGCTAGTCAAATATTTAAGCAAATTATATTTACAGGGTATAGCAGGCACAATGGCAATAGTTGGCTGACTTCTGTTGCTGCTTGAAGTAGAAATTGAAATTGAATTGCGATTGATATTGATTGGCTGCGTGCTTGAGCGACAACTCGGCCAAATCATGTGATGTGGCATCGACTTTCCCATCTGGGATTTTCCCGAGCCACTCGAACGTCTTGTAACTTTCGCTTATTGTTGTGCATGTGTGTATATATACATTTATATATATTATATATATATATGTATATGTACATGTATGGGATTATGAGCAGCAGAGAGAGAGTATCAGTCAGTTCCATACTACGCTGCGGGACAAGAAGTGAAGTGGAGTCTTCATTTTGAAATTCGAGTATGTGGCTCGACTTCAAATCGAATTTGAGTTTTCTCTGCAACTTTCAGTTGTGTTTCCCCTATATGGATTTTGTGTGTGTGTGTGTGTGTGTATTGAAGTGAAGTTTGTGTATTGTTTAGTCAAGTGCAGCTGGTCGTGCAACTTGTTTATGTGCTGTGCAAATCGAGTTTGGCAGCAACAGAAACGTGGTGGACAACTAAATGGAGAAATCTTATTAAGATATTACAATCCAGCTCTAAATTGACCTTTAACTGACCCCCAAAAAGCCCTCTGAATTACAAGTTTGACACTTTAATAAAAGCCATCAGTGTGTCTAACTTTTATTTAGTTTTATTGGTTCCAATATAATTTTAAAAACTATTTCTAAAAATTGTTTGGCGTCATAAATTCACTCATAAGTTTAAGCTTCCTTTTTTGTTTATGTGCGTCACTTTTCGCACTCGAAATAAAAATATTTGCTCTTCTATATATGAGATTAAATTATTGAGAATTGGGGACGAGAGCGATCCATGTCGGTACCTATGTTACAAGTTAAAAATTGGGCAAGGCTAATGATCCTATTATTCTGGTTTCAAAACACCCTTTATTTATGACCTCTAAACATTCTGCAATAAAATGCAATAATGCAATAAAAATGAAATTTGCAGTAAACTTGGGTATTCCAATCGTAAAAATTGGGGTTAAATACTACCTGTTGCACTATTTTTTGGGGTAAAACCAAAACAACTAATAAAACCATCAATTGGAAACACTATTTTAGGCTAAATCCTTTTTTTAAGTAATAAATTTGGACCTGTCTGAGTTGTGTAAGAAAATCCAGCAAAGTCAAAAAAATTATGATTTTATTACCACTATGGACCAACGTTGCCCACAAGCAACTTGATGACTTTAAAAATCCGTTACATGAAAACTATTCAAATATTATCAATTTCAACTTTTACACTTATAAGCTTAATCTATTCTCAAAACAATTTCAATTTTACATTTTGAATTTTTTAACGAAAACAAAAAAAATTAATCATTTTAAAATGTCTTCCGAATTAAAAAAAGAATTTTTTCTACGAGGCAGGTGCAGTCTTTTGAAAATAACTTTGTTAAATAACTTCCAAAAATTATTTTTTTGCTCACACTTTCAGTAAACATATATATCTTCCAATTATATAATGAATCATCTGACAAAAAAATCGGATTCGCTCACAGTTATTTTAGTTTGATATAGCCTAATTTATTCTAATTAGATTTAAAAAATCCTTCTCAACATTAGTTTAAATAATAAGTGAAATCATAAGGTAAAGGTTCAAAGATATAATTTACTTTCCCAATGAGCAACTTAGTTAAAGCTTTTAATGTACTTTAATAGTTAAGCTATTATTTAAATATATATTTCATTTAAAAGATATTCATTCTGCTTTTATTACCACTTTGAATTACAAATTTAATAATCATAATAAAATCTTCAATGCATTTTTAAAGTTCACAGCAATCTCACTTATTAACAGATCCTCAAACCGTCTTAATCAGTACTTTAAATTCGAAACTAATGCATCAGAAATTCTTACATAAATTTAAACTTTCAATATTGCTATAGATCTTTATTCAAATTTAATTTAAAAAGTCCTTCTTAACATTAGTTTGAATCAAAAGTACAATCATTATGTGAAGCTTTTAAGGTAGTTAACTTTCCAAATTAACAACTTTAACTAAGTTTAACTTGGCTTTTAATGTGCTTTAAAAGTTAAGCTATAATTACTCTTAAACAAAAACTTTTAAAGACTGTCACCCTCACAAAATTATTTAATTTATCATATATTTAAAAATAAAATAAATACATATTCAAAAATAAAATCTTCAATGCGTTTTTTAAGCTCACCGCAATCTGACTTATAAACAGATTCTCAAAGGGTCTTAATCAGTACTTTGAATTCGAAACTAAGCCATAATTTAAAGCTTTTATGTGCAACTTGCCAAAGATTCACACTCACAATCACTTATTCATTCACTCATTCATTCACTCACTCATTCAACTAGTATTCAGTCAGTCAACAAACCACAAAAAACTGGCCACAAGTTGTGCAAATGAATTTCAACAACTTTTAGTTTAACATTTCCTTGCAATTTCGGTTTGGGTGTTAGATTTCCTTTAGTTTTTCCCTCTACATATTTTCTATTTGTTAATGTTTTTTTCTACTGTTTTTTATTATATTTGTTCTCTGTTTGTTGGTATTTGTTTTTTTTCTTTTATTTTTTGGTAGTTGCACCATGCAAATATTTGTAAATCAGGCGGAAACAAAATTACGAGCAACTTCCTGGTCGACAAACCATAAAAAACTGTTGTCCAGGGGCGTAGATTATAGAGGGGGGAGGAATGTAATAAACTATTTATCATGTGAATTATTCAATTCAATGCATAACATTTTCTTTTCTGTTAACCCTTTTTTTTTTTAGATGTTTTCTCACCGATGGTTCACGCCCCCTTTTCTCTAAGTCCGCCCATTGCAATTGGCACTCGGACCTTCAACATGAATCGTTGAGGCGTGCATCCCAATGACCGTTGGTATTTCTTGCCCCCCACCTATTCATTGCCTTTCGCCTCTCTACACTCAGAAAAATATGGCATCCTATAATAAAGTACGACCACACTTGAATTTATACCGTTTTGTTCTAAAAATTTTAAGATTGCGCTGTACTAAAAATCTTCAATTAAGTATGAATCGATCTTAAATTGAAATTTTCGAATGACAGCTATATGATATAATTGTCCGACTTTAATCAATCTTAATCAGAATAAATAAGACCAAGTCAAATAAAAAATTTGTGAGTCTTGTTAAGAAACAATCGAGTTTTTTATGCAAAATCAAGATCGAAATGAACTTCAAAATGAAAATGTTTTGTACTAGAATCAAGTACATTTTAGGATTAGATCAAGATTTTTTTGTACTTAAACTAGTATGTTTTGATCTTAAATTAATTCCTTGCGGACTTGCGAAAAGCAAACTTGAAATAAGATTTTTGTTTTTAGGTTTGGAAATTCCGAACTCTAAGTTTTTTAAGTACGGAAATCTTGTTTTTTTTTTGAGTGTAGGGTTAATGTGCCACATTGAAATGTGCATGCTGAAAGGCGTGTGGCAAGCAAATGTGGAAACTTGCTGGTACTTCCTCCTCTCCCTCCCTCCCTCTTTCTCCCTCTCTCTCACAAATGAGTGAATGCTTTGGGTTTTTTCTTCATTTCCTTGCTTATTTGTTTGTTGTGGTTGTTGCGGATATTTGCCTGTAGAATATTCTCCCTGTTTGTGTTTTCAACTCCTAAGCAGGTGTTTGAACTTGGATCTATTTGCTTTTCCTTGTGATTATCGACAAAACATGCAGGTGCATGCAAGGACTTGTCGATTTTCCTGAATTATGCAGGTCACATGTATTGAAAACTATTGAACACTTTTCAAAAAGCAGCAATCACAATTAAGAGTTTAAAAACTAAGTGAATGAATGAGATAATTTTAGTTATACTGTTTTTGAATGAAGTATTCCTTAAACAGGATTATCTTTTATTTTTTATGACTAGTTTCTATTGAAAAAATTAACGTCTTTCAATGAAAGTACCCTATTTAAAAATAATATATTTTTTTCAAAAGGTGTATTTTAATTTTTCTTAATTTTTAAGCTTGAATTTTCATAATTTCTGAGAATTTTTACTATAATTATGTGAATTTTATGATATTTTTTTTAAATTGAATTTTACAACTTCTACCCCGATCTTAATTTTATCAAATTTCTATTTAAAAATTTGCATTAAATTATTAATTGTTTGCTGAATTATTTTTAAATGAACTAAAAATTAGTTCACATTTGCATTTTGCGAAGTTTTTTCACCGGAAACAGTGTTAAGTTGGTTCATGTCTCAGCTGAATGTCATAAAGTTATAGCAAAGGTTTTAAGCTTGTAAGCTCACAGGGTTTGTGTATTTGCTGAAACAAATGTTTCACCCTGTGTTTTGTTGGCGGCATCTGTCGCACAACTCGGATTTAAATAGATAGATTTAAATCTCAACAGATGACGCCACAGTCAAAATAAGGGGAGTTATCTACTATATTTAAGTTGTTTTAAGATAGATAAACTAGTTGTGATTACAGTGAATAAGAAATAAAGTGGTCACTGCATTAGATAAATTTTAAACTTAAGAGTACTTTAACTAGTAATGCCCTCATTTAGCGACATTTGTTACAATTAATGTAACCACAAAACTGTATAAAAGAGCGGTCAAAGGTCAAGTACGTACCGTTATATATAACAGTAAAAAAGCTTCAAAAGGAACACCAACCTTTAAATACTCTAGCTGATATATTTAGAGGCAATTTAGAGAACAGAATGGTATTTTCTAGACTTAAATTAATTTATTAAAATTTATAATTTGATTAATGAATTAATTTAATATCTTAATATATTTGATTTTGTAATAAATAAATGCAATTTTAATTAATGAATTAATTTAATATATTATTATATTTGATTTTGTAATAAATAAAAATAAATATATCAATAAATTCCGTAAATTCCCATTTTGTTTAGTCTTTAACAAGTTAATCATACCCTATGAAAGGGTAAGAGGGTATGACAATGGTTAACTTGTCTGTCCCATATCATTGTGGACATGTGTGTACTTAAAGTTTTGATTATTTTAAGCTGGACACGTGGACCCAAAATAGGAAGGGAAGCCAAAGAGAAACTCACACAAAGGCTGATGACAAGGGCGGAGTGAGAAGAGAGGAGTGAGGAGTGAGAAGAGAGGAGAGTAGGGGTGCTCAGAACTTTAAAGTGGAATTTGGTGTTAGGAATTTGAAGCACGTTATGAATTCGACACGACATCCCACAATTGAATTTGAAACTTTATCGCATGCAATTCACACACACACACACACACACAATTGGCATGCATTTTAAACAGTGCAATGTCGTGAATACCCCTCCCCTCCTCCACACCTCTCCTTCTTTATTTGCTGCCCCACTAATTCTGTTATTCTCCTGCGGTTTTTAGTGCTTTTCTGACTTCTGGAATTTCTTTGTGCATTTCTGACTACGAAGAAGTTTTAAACTTTTGGTCAGCCTTGCATTGCATTTCGTTTAACGCAAGTGAAATGTCAGCTTCCTCTTCATCTTCTTCCTTTCTCCTTTCTCTGTTGAAATTCTTCTTTTTCATTTGCTGCTTCATTTTAATGAGACGCTGGAAAAATCAGAAATATGTACGTTAGCTTTTGGTCGCTGTCCAACACTGGCTCTAATCAGGGACACTAAAAGCACTTTTTAAATCAATAACTCCCACCACTTTCACTTCCTCTCACTTTCCTATCAGCAGAATTGCAGTTAAATGTGTTTACGTTCATTAGAAGCGCCTTTTTATTACGCATACGCCGCTTGTGACGCGGGAAATCGGAAGCTTTTAACGCTATGCTAGATCTTATCGTACATCGCCATTAGTAGATGCCATTAAATGTCTCACACAGAAAAATGTTTCAGATTTAAAACTGGCGTGTCAATGCCTCCTTCAATTTTCATTTTCATTATTACGACTATGATTATTTCCAATTCCCTAGAGTTGAGAATATAATAAAAAATAAAGGAGATGATAAAAATTGCCAAAGCATATGGACAAACCAATTTCGAGGGTCAATGTTCGTTTGAGGCCCAATTGCAATTGTCTCAGACAGATTTGGGACTCTGCTTTTAGCTGATTTGTACGTCTTTATCTTAAATCTCAGCCAAGGCGGCTTGCAGTTGAAAACTTTAGATGAGAGTTCTGTCCGCCGCATTGTCGTTATTTAATTATGCAAAATGAAACCGCAACAAAAACAGTCGCATTAAAATTATGTTCGGATTTTGTTTTTTTCACTTTCCTTTTCTTTTCTGTGCATAAAATACAAAAAGCCCTGAACGACCAAAAAACACATTTAAAAAGTCAAGAATTCTGTGTTAGAAATAAACACACAGCAGCACAGTGGGCATATTTGTCAAAAAAATAGTTGTGTAAATCCGAACTGTGAGTCGAGCTTAAAATCGAAATGTATATATCGACAAAAAATATTCATGTTCTCGATCAAACGTCAAAAAATTACAATTCATTAAGTTATCTCAATTTTTTTTTAATTTTAAAAATTAATTATAATTAAAAAGTACACACTTTCTTTTGATGCAGAAGATGCAGAAGAAGGTTGAGAATGATAAGTTCTGATAGAGCTATGCAAGTTAAAGTCAAATTAGAGGTTAAATTATGATCAAATTGACATACCCCAAAGAAATCGATTCATTTTTGACAGAGTTATGACAGTTTGAAGTTATAGATAAAGTGTCAGAAGGATACGAAAAAAATAAACAGTGATGGAACAAAAATTCAATTTTTAGATTTTGATGCAGAATAAAATTAGAGGTGAAATAATGATTAAATTGACATTCCGACAGGAAATCGGTTAAATTATGACGAAGTTATTACATTTTAAAGTTTTATATAAAGTGTACGGAAAAAATGGACTCGGGTGGAAAAAAATTAACTTTTCCAATTTAGTTGATGCACAATAAAATTAGAGGTCAAATAATGATAAAATTAAAAATCCGCACGAAAATCGGTTAAGTTTTGACAAAGTTATGGTAGTGTGGAGTTTTTTAAAAATAGTTCTAGGTGAATTAAAATATATTTAGTTATGTGATCATTAATAAAAATCGTACATTGTCAAAAAAATAAAATTTAGTTAATATTTTATTCAGAGCATTACAGTTACAGTTAACCACTGTAAACTGGGCTAACTAGCCAGACAGACAGACATTCAGCCAGCTGCCACTTAAGTATCCTGGTCAATGCGTAGGGATAACAGCAGAAGTAGAAGAAGATGATAAAGATAAAGAAGAAGCAACAACAACAACAGCGGCACATAATCAAGTGGGTTGTTGTGTGTGTGTGTGTGTGTGTGTGTGTGTGTGTGTGTGTGTGTGTGTGTGTGTGTGTGTGTGTGTGTGTGTGTGTGTGTGTGTGTGTGTGTGTGTGTGTGAGGGGAATGTGGATGCTTCTTGAACAGACAGCGCACTAAATCGGATTACCCTGGAATTATCCTTGTTGGCATTTATTTTGGCTTTGAGGGAACACACAGACAGTGTCTGGGCAGCATTTTGTTTGGCATTGCACAGAGCACAGAGCACAGACATTGAGGCATTGTCCTGCCTCGAGCTGACCTCGTCCTTGGACTTGCAACAATGAAAATTAAACTCGAAATGGAAATACTAATAAAAATAAAAATAATGTCCTGCTTCCGTTTGCTTTTCAAACTTTTTCGCTTGTTTTGACAGTTCTTTTTCGGTTCCTCTTGTTACTTTTTGTTTTACTTTTTAAAAGCCCAGTACCCAAGGAGTACCAAGGCTGCTGGGTTTTTGACATTGTCTGTCTCTCCTCGATCTCAGAGACTATAAAAGTTAGAGCAGTCAAAGTTGGTGACAATAATCCAAGATCACCCGCAAATTAAAAAAACATTTTCATTTGCTTTTTCTATTATTTAATATAATTTTTATTGATTAAATTGTTTATTCATTTTATCATTTATTTATTTGCGAATATTGCAAAAATTAAAAGAATTCAAATTTATTATCAAAATTGTATATTATCAGAAAGTAATAGTTTTTGATTTCAGAAAGGATTGTTATTCATTTTTCTTAAATATTTCCATTAATATTTATTGTACATATATTTATTTTAATCAGGGATCGCTGTAAGAATTATTCTTATTATAAAAATTTCTTTAAACTCTTATTTTTCAATATTTAAAATAAAAATCCAAAATAATATTTAAACTTAAACTTTATTTAAAAATCATATATTTTCAAGCTAAATAAATATCCTTAAAATACGCATTAAGAATGTTTTTAGATTTTGGAAATACACTACTTGGTTGAAAAGATATTCACATTCCATTTTTATAATTAATTTTTATTTTCAAATTTTATAATAAAAATTGACTAATAATTTTAATTTTAAAAATGAAAATACATTTTTTTTTTGTAATTTTTATTTTAATAATTATAATCGTTACGGTCCCTGATTTTAGTTAAATCGATTGCAATCAGTTCGCTACTGGGCATCTAACAGTCGAGTATCTCGACTGTAGTATTCGTTCTTGTTACTTTTGGTTTTACTTTTCATTTTCATTTTTATTTGCCATTTTATTTGGTCATAATGAGTCTCAGCCTCTTGCCTCAGCCTCTTGCCTCATAGTTGAGGCATTGCGTGTGGCATTGTCATTTGACCCTTGAGGCTTGTTTTAGGTAAACGAGTGCGAGGTACAAGTACATTGGCTCTCACTGTTAAAGCCACAGCAATACAGTGCCGCGTGGCAACCACGTAAATCTATTAACACCTCGCTTTTCTGTTTCTCTGCCACGAGTTTCTGGATAAACCTGCTGCAAAAGGTGTCGAAGTGTGCGGTAAATGAAGCATTTGGCCAATGTGGCACGTACTCATTGTTCCTCTTCTTCTTCTTCTATTTCTCTATGTTGTTGTTGTTGCTTTTGCCACATGCTGAAATCCGCTGTCCGCTGTTTCCTTATCAAGCCACATCAAAAGGCAATCGACTGTCGAGTTGTGCGTAGCTCAAACACCGCACCGCACAGTGGGGCAGGGGTAACTTTCTCAACTAATTTACATACAGTTACTGCCGCCGAAATCTACGTGACCATGCAAATCATGAGGTCGGCGGGTTAACTGCACGTTTTAAGCCCCTTAAGCTGAGAGTCGCGTCTTAGACAAATGACACTGGCATTTAAGTCTTAGATTAATCATTGCAAATTATCTGACAACGAAAAATAGAGAAATATTTTGGCTAAGGACACTTAAGTATAGGATTAAACTCAGCTAAAAGCTCATTAAAGCTTCGAATATAATAGTGTAAGCACATAAATGCATATTTAAATGAAACTAGAATTTAAATATTAGGAAATTCTCAGAAAATTTTTCACAGTTGAAAGATTAATTTTTAAAAGCACATTAAAGCTTCAGCTGAACTAAAAGTAAGCATATTTAAGAATTTAAAAACTTTTCCGTTATAACATCAGATTAAATAAATTATTTATGTATTTAACCTCGACTAATAGCAGTCGACAGAGAGAAAAAATAAGATGATTTAATTTTAAATAGAATTATAAAATTAAAATGTAAAATTATAAACTAAATAATATTATAATAAATGGATTTCTTAACAGAAAAATATGAAAAATTAAGATTAATTTTAAGTTAAATTAATTTCAATAACAGCAAGTATTTCGAAATTTGATGCTAAGCTTTTTAAAAGCACATGAAAGTTTGATTAGAATTAATTTAATCTATTTATAATTTTTTTGAGTAATTCTTGCTTAATGACAATATAAGAAATTATTTATTATTGACTAAGATAATTTTTGTAAATTATATTTAAGCTTTGTTTTAATCCCTCTGTTTTCAACTAATGTCATTGGGTTATTCAGCTGCTCGATTGAGTGTTGAAAAGGTGGCACTGTTCTGGCATGCGTTTAAATTAAACAGAGCTTGAGGGTTTTCTATGCACCTTTCGGTTTTACCTTTAGCTGGTAGCAGTTTAAGATTGATTAAGACGTATCTATTGAGGAACACGTAAATGCCCGAGCACGTAGTTGATGCCAGGCAACTGAATACCCTATGAGCAAGGGATGGGAAAGAGGGTTTTAAGCTTTACCTTTTATATACCATATATGTGTGTGTTTGAGTTCGTGATAAAATCACATCCATAAACGTTAATCGCTCATTTTTATGAAGTGTAATAAATTTCAGGTTACACGTTTCCTCATCGCAATTTAACGGCTGAAACTCGACTTATCCGGGATTAAGTAAAAGTCGAGTCGATTTTGTGTTGAATTTCTCTAAAAATATCTTTATTCATACATATATATATTTGATTGGTACCCCAGGTTTTGGTTTTGTTTCGAGTTTAAGTTTAAGTTTAATTTATTCTTGTGTATTTTCAGTTGACTTTTTAGTTGCAAATAACATGAACAAACATTTAATGAAGTTTTATATGAATATCATATAACAATCACGTTTAATATTATTTTATTTCATTTGCAGTATATTTGGTAAATATATATATATTTAAACAATCTTTACTGTGCTAGGAATATAAGTTAATCTATACAAATACGAGTATACATAATTATTTAGTAATTTGCAATAATATTATGAACATTCTATCAATTTCTCTATAAATATAAATACATCATTATAAATATTTACTTTTGGTGTTTGATTTATGCCTAAAATTGAGTATATACTAAATAAATAAATACCAGGTATTATTTAGTATTATTATTGTGTGTAATTCTTTGTTTTGTTCAAATCTAAACAATGTACAATAAAATTCTAATATACACGTTCTTTTCAAGTGTGCTCAAACAATTGTCCCAACTTGAATCCTGATTCGATTATCTCATTTCAAATCGATTTCGCTTGTTAAATAATTTATAAAAAAAAAATACAACACAATATAAAAACGCTTTTTTTTTAAATTCTCGATTGTTCAATAAATAATCATTTAATATAGCGATAAGTTTTTGGTAGTTGACTTACTGATACCCTGCCGAAACAGTTGCTTTGCATTATAATTTTAAAAATAGTTGCCGTGAAATTATCAAAAAAATTGCAATAAATTCATAAATTTACAGGGCGTTAACATAAAACTTAACGCGAATCAACTTTTAATAATTATAATTGTTTTTGGATACCCTCTTTCAATCTTTTATGAAATTATAGGGTAAAAACATACACAAAATATCAATGTTAACACATATTTAAAATATGTTGAGGGTATTAATTTAATGAATTTATAAAGCGCGCACACGGTAAAAGAAGAACACAAAAAATTCTTATAAATAATTTAATATTTATTTGGCCCTCGTAATGAATAAATGGATTTATTTGCGTGCTATAGAAATAAATGAATACTGAATATTTGTTGTCTCTTTAAAAATGCAGTACATAAATGGAAATGGAAATTATTCCTGTTTGGAAATTACTTAAATTACGAATTAAATTCATTAAACTTTCAATTACTAAGTGCGTTGTTGTTATTTTTTAATTGTCGTGCCTTGCTTTTTCTAAATACATGTATGGTATATATTTCATTATATTATTATTGTATTAATTTGTAATTTATTGTGGAATTTTTCTACTATTTTATTCATGCAAACAAATTAATTCAACAAACTGAAAAGCTCTTTAAGCTAATTTAAAATTTAATTTATTTAGATTTATGTTTCTTATTCTTCATTTTATTAGTTTTATTGGTCACATGTTGCTCGTTTTTAGGTACTGCGCACAGTTCAACATTGTTGTTGTTGTCTTTCAAATAAACCAACAGAAACCTAAGGACATCATAGATATATATATATATGTGTAAGAGTGTTTGTGTTGGTGTGTGTGTGTGAGTTAACAACAGTTTTGTATTATTGCTTTTTGTTCTAACACATGCCCAGAAAGGGACTCAGTTTCAGGTCGAGAATAAAGTCCAGATCCATGTCAGGCTTTTAATTTAATTACCATGCTACGAGACAATAATTTGCTCCCCCTTTTGCTCCCCCTACTACCAACAATCAACGGCCTTGTTTAATCTTAATGTTAACTCAATTGTATTTTTTAAATAATGTGCTTTTCTACTAGGATTTTCCATTTGTTTGCTTAACATTTGCCTACACAATTTACAGACCTAAAAAGTCTTAACTTCTTAGTCAAATGCTCGATAAATGTTTAAGTTCCGCTGACACTAGCTGAAAGTTAATTAAACAACACTCAAAAGCTCATTAAAGCTCCAAACTCAAATATGTTACAAGCTTATTTGATAGAAAATTGAAAGCTGACAAAAGCAAATGAAAACTCTAAGATTTATTAACCTGAAATTTCATTAAATTAAGTATTCATATTGAAGTTCATTTAATACTTGCTTAAAGCTCATTAAAAATACAAAAAGCTTTCAATACTTAAATAGGCAGTTAGAAAAGTCTTAATAGATTATTTTTAATGAAAGCTCATTAAAGTCATATGAAAGCTTTAAGCATCTGAAGCTGATAAATATTTCAAATGTGTTTTTTACTAATTTAATTTAATTTGAAATTATCTGTTGTACTTCTACTGACAGGGACTGAAAATTAATTAGATAATAGTTTCAAGTTTGAATTGATTTTCAGCTAATGTCATTGCGAATTTAATTGAACTGTGCTTGGATAAAACATTTCTACAACTGTATTCACCCAAAAGTGAGATTAAGTATTGTATCATGCAGCATAACTTACTTTGATTATACACAACAGCCCTTAAAATGTATTATTTATATTTGTAGATAATTATATATGTATAAATAAGTTTGTGTCTTGACCTTTGACCTTTGATTCCGTGTATGTTACAATGCTAATTGAGTTGTTGTTGTACACTTAGTATTAGTTGTTTATTTGTAGGCTTAACTTAAACACTAGTAATTGATATAAGTAGTATGTGTGTGTGTGTGTGTGTGTATGAGACAATGTGTGTGTGTGTGTGTGAGATTAAACAATTTCGGCCTCGTCTCAGAGATAATTTGGCCTGGAGACACAACAGAGTAGACTCATGTTCTTGCATATATAATTCTGTCGTCGTTTTGCCGGCCAAGGACCATTTGTATCCAGAGCTGCGTTTCGTTCTGTAATCATAAAATGAAAGGGAACGAAATGTGAAAAAATAGAGAGAGAAAGTCGAAAGTTTGATTAATGAATGGACGGACTGAAATGTGAATACATAAACACTAATAGCTCTGCACATTTTTGGGCCCTCTTTTGTATGCTATACAATTTTTGTTTGCACTCATCGGAGGCTGAGGCTGGACCTTGGTTAAATATCAGAGTGCAAAGTGCAAAATGTGAATGTGAGTGTGAATGTGAATGTAAATGTGAATTTCAATGTGAATGTGAATGTGCGACGACTGCGCATGAACTCACCCAAATATGCCTCATGTTGTGGCATATATTCCTGCATCTCCGATAACAGCATCGCAATATCCTGAGAGTCCTTTGTTATGCTGCATAATTCCTCCTCATTAAAATCGGGCGTAAATTGCTTGCACAACAATATCTGGCTTATAACATTACCCAGATTCGAGGGTCCCGCTCGATTCTCTGCAATAAGTAGTAGTCGGAAAAACACAGCCATAAATCTTCGGGTTAAGCTAAAAGCCAAGCGAATGTTTTGCAACCAACTGCAACTGCATTTGACCACAAAGTTGAAAAGGTCAACAAAGGCTAAACAGGCTCAAACGCAGATACAAATACATTCCTGTTTGCCCCAATAAAATATATACTTTTATATTATTCTTTGAGCACAGACAAGCATTTAAATAAATATAAATAAATATAAATAAGTATAAATAAATATAAATATTTATAAATAAATATGAATAAATATAAATAAATATAAATAAGTATAAATAAATATAAATATATACAAATAAATATAAATAAATATTAATAAATATAAATAAATATAAATATATACAAATAAATTTTAATAAATATAAATAAATATAAATATATTTAAATAAATATAAATAAATATAAATAAATATAAATAAATATAAATAAATATAAATAAATATAAATAAATATAAATAAATATAAATAAATATAAATAAGTATAAATAAATATAAATATATACAAATAAATATAAATAAATATAAATAAGTACAAATAATTACAAATAAATATAAATAAGTATTAATTTATACAAATATATACAAATAAATTTTAATAAATATAAATAAATATTATATAAATAAAAATAAAAAAATATAAAAATATATAAATAAATATAAATATGCGACTAGTATTTTTTTGAATCATTTTAATGCAAACAATTTGCATGCCTTTTATATTTGCCCGTTTTTTCCCCAATCGTCATTTTTTTGTTTGCTTCATTAGCTTGTTTTTCTATTTTCCCCCATTTTTAAACACAACATTTTGTTTGGAAACGCGCTTTGATGTTTGTTTGACTAACTGGCTAACTGAATAAACCACCAACTGACTGATTGACTGACAGACTGACTAAATGTTCTTTAATGAAACTCGGGCAACGTTTGAATGTTTTAAATTTTATTGTATATGCCTTTGCATTTATTATTGAATTTACTATATGAACATGAAAGCAGCATAAAAAAATAAATAATAAATAAATAAAATTATTATTTACAGCTAAAGCTTTAATGCGATTGTAAAACATTACACAATCAGAGATTAACCAAAGCATCTGAGAAGTACAAATAAATAAAGAGTAGTTTCCAGCATCGAGATAAAATATCAATAATGTATATATAAAAAAAATAAATTGCAACGCCTTTAATTTGGGACTGAGTTGGATGAATAAAATTTATTTATATTGGAGCTTAACTTTTATCCTATTTAGCATGTAAAACAGAGACTGTAAGGATTATCATTTATATAAAACGGAAAGCTTAAAAATTGCATTTAGATAAAAAAAATATAAATGTAAAACTTAAAATATATTTAAAATAGACTAAACGAGAGTTCAAATTAATATAATTAATGTTTAAAATACAAGTTTATTCTGATTTTAAGGTACTCCATTTAAAAATAATAAATTTTTCTGAGAAAAAGTCATTCTCCTTTTGATTATTATTATATCAGCATAACGTATCTCATTATAATAATCGTATTTAAATATTTTAAGCAGTGTCATTGTTATTAAATTGGTATATTATATTGATAAAAAAATTAATAGTAATTTCCTGACATGCCAAATGTTATCATTAGAACTCATCAGAATTTGGTAGTAAACTTTGACCTTTCAATTTGAATCATCATCAATCTTTGTCAGTGCAACAGCAATAATTACAGCATGCAACATCTAAAAATCTTGTCGAGTTTTATGCATCGGTGGATTGCAATTTATTTGATCGATCAACGTGTCGTATACACAATATAAATACAAACACGAAAATAAATATACACAATGTATTGCAAGAATTGCAATTTTTGATTTATGTGAAGCCGGCATTTTTCGCCTGCATTGCACATTTTAAAGCCACCTCTGTTGGAAGTGGGAGGGGCAATTTTCCCAACCCTCCCCCCTTCTCCTGTCACTTACATGCACTTACAACCAAAACTCAATTTCATTTTGCCCGGATTTTTGCAATTTTTATGGCATTTTCATAGCACTGCGCAGAGGTTTTGGGTGCATGTAAATGCATTTGGTAACATAAATTTTATGCAGCTACAACAGCCACTCCCCTTTTCACCACTTCCCTCCTCTGGTTGTGAAAATTGGGCCTAGAACTGTGGACTTGAAGCATTGTAAATATTTGCATTTCGCTTGGATTGTTGACAGCAGTGCGAAAGTTGGAATGGTAATTAGAAAATTAATGGTCGGCTATTGACGTTTTGACATTTTTGAACTGGATTTAGTATGCGTAACATGGCCAAGTATTGTTGCCAATCAAAGCTTGTACCGTACAGTCAAACAATGTCTAAACATTTGTTGCCCTGCATTGCAATTGGCTAAAACTTTGAATACACATGCATCCCAAATTTGGTGAGAACTCTGCACTTACCGTAATAGCCAGACATATCCATTGGCACAACTTGGATGAGACGATAACTTTTCACAAGTTCCCGGAGAAACAATTGAGCCATGTAGAAAAGCAGCACCAAGTGCGGATTGTCCGTCAGAATGCCGTCGGCCATGGCGCTGGAAAATAAATGCATATTCAAGCCAAAGGTGAAATTATTGCATCCTCTTTCTCTCTCTTCCTCTCTCTCTCTCACTCTCACTCTCAAAAAATTGCATGCGGATATTGATAAATGAAATTTATATGAATTTTATGACATTCTTTTTTTTTTTTGGGTCATGTGTGCTTGAAAGTGTTTTGGATTCCGGATTTTGGTTTTTGTGTTTGGGTCGGAACTGTCGACAAACCAATTCATTTGGCCATGTTTTAAGGCTATTGTCAACAGCTAAATCCAGAATATTATGCTGGTACACAAATATTTCAATTGATTTAAATGTATCTCTTATTTGTTTGCACATATTTGTCTCATTTCAATAATCTTTGAAAATATGAATACTATCAAATTATGCGGGCTTGTGACTCAATAACAAAAAGCTGAAAGCTAATAGAAAAGTCTAATTAAGTACCAGAGAATATTGTTGCCATTTAAAATATTACTAAGTAAATAAAATGTTTTTAAATGTCCGCAAATTAAGAACAAAAGATAATGAATTGTAAATGATTAAAAAAAATAGTACAAATAAAATTTGAATTTTATTTCAGCTTGATTAAATTAATTAATGATGTGTCCGACTTTATAATAAAACTGCACTTAAATAGCTGATTTCAAAACTGCAATTTAGAGCTTTAAAATACCTTAATTGCAAAAACATAAGTGAAGATTTACTTTCTCTATATATCAAAGATATAAATCGTATTTGAAACTCACATATTTATGCAGATAATTCACTTAACGCTCTCACATAAATAAGTCAGCTTAAATAAGTAAATCATATTTAAATATCAATTTGCTTAGCTTAAATTCATTTTAAAATGTTCATAAATCCTTGGCAATGTGCATTTAAAGTGGCTAATACACGAATATTCATTTTAATTTCATGAAAATAATCGTTACAAATCGTTTTATTTGCTACTTAAAACGCAATTAAATCGCAGCTTCAGCTTTAGATTCGACCAGAGTCCTCAGTTCAGTTCAACGACAATTTGAAATTTCCGCTTTAATGTTCATAATTCAAGAAATGTTAAGAATTTACAGCTGCTGTGTAAATTGGCGCTTAGTTGGAATTCACAGCATTAATTTTCCAAATTGTGACACACACTCTCACAGTAATTATGAATCAAGCAACCCCCTTTCCCAGTCTCCCTCAGACAACACATTTTATAGGATATAAATTGCCATAAATGTATTTACAGCAAGCATGAAAATAAATTCAATTTGTAAAATTGCTTCTGCTTTTCCCAGAACTCTCCAATTGGAATCTCTCTCTTGATAGTGCTAAGTACTAACTAAAGAGCAGGCATGAGCTATTAGAGAGTGCTCTACTAAGACATATCCTGTAGATAATTTGTTCTCAAAATTGATTACTGATATTTAGAATAAGTATATTTCTGAAGTTGCAGTTCTAAAAATCAGGGACACTTACAATTATTATAAAGAATATAATAATAATAATCAGGGATTAAAACCTTGACCGAAACCGTAACCTTTAACCGGTGAAAACCAATTGAAAATTGTAACCGTAACTGAAACCGTAACCGAAACTAATTTTTTCCGCTGTACCGAAACCCATAAACCGAAACTCTTCAAACCGAAATAACCGTTTAGTAACCGATTCTTTTATTAGGGTTAATTTCGGTTCTGGCCGTCGCAGCTACTGAGGAACTTTGAACTGCCATAACTTTGTCAAAACTCAATCAATTTCCATGCGCAATGTAAATCTGAGCATGATTTTACTTCTTAATTCGTTCTGCATTTAAATTTTGTTCATTTGGAATATTCGAAAATTTCGAAATTTTTTGAAAAATGATAAGGGGTAACACTGTAAAATTTCTAAAAAATTCGAAAAATTTTGAATTTTGAAAATGAACAAAATTTAAATGCAGAACAAATTCAGAGGTAAAACTATGCTCAAATTTACATTGCGCATGGAATTTGATTCAGTTTTTACAAAGTTATGGCAGTTCGAAGTTGTTAAAAACTAGTAAAATCAAAATAATCGAAGTTTTCAAACGAAATTAACCAAATTTATATGAGATCAAACTATAATAAAATCGACATTACACTGGGCCATTCCAGTAACTAAATAACATTATTTTCCAGGCTAAAAAGAGCATTAAGTCTTTTTTCATGTAAAGCTATGAATAACGCTTTTTATTTTGATCAACCGAAAACCATAATTTTTATTTTTTTTGTGAACCGAAAGCATACCGGTTTTTTTAAGCAGAAACTTACAAAAAACCGATAACCGTTACGAAACGGATACTCCAAGATTTTGCATAACCGATAACCGAAAAGCTTAATTCGATCATAACCGAAACCGTAACACAAACCGATATTCGTTTCGGCTTTAATCCCTGTTTTAAATTCATATTTCTTATTTGCGATCTCTAGTGAAATTCAGTAGTCTATACTCCCCAGTTTTTTCATTTTTACACGGTATAAATGGCTAGCCAGAAATAAGATATATGCATTTTAGCCAAATTACCAACTTGTCCGACAAGCAGTTGTGGCTACTACACAGCCAGGAGTAATCCTTGAAGTCCTGACAGGCCCAGAGTAACGGTGAATACGGTAAGTGTTGCCGTGTTTTCTGAGCCAACTCAGTCCTTAGTTCCATTTCAGTTTATTCCCTCCATTTCAGCCCCCTCCACTCACTCTGCCCCTTGTCGAGATCTACGCCCATTTTTACCATTAAAGCAAATAAATTGCAAATTAATCTTGCCTTAGGTGTCTCTGTTCATCTCTCACCGGGTTTATGTGTATGTGTATGTGTCTGTGTGTGTGTGTGTGTGTGTATGTATGTGTGTATTTAAATATGTGTCAGTGTGCTTAGTTGTATCTAGAGCTACTTAAAGCTATTTGGATTTGAGTTCGTTGCTCATGCGAAACTTGATTGTTGGGAAAAATTTCAAGACACAGTTGCTGAATTTTCTTTTCTCTGTGTGTGTGAGTGTGTCTCACTGTGTGTGTATGTGACTAGGATCACAACAATATTGTTGTTGTTGTTGTTATTGCTTAACCTTCATATGTTTGGAGCATGTGTCACATGTGCAAGTAGAATAATTATGTGAGTCGAGCATTTAATAAATTGCGTGTTTCGGTCTTTTCCAAGTTAATTATTTTCTTTTACGTTAAGACTTGCAGGTAGAGCTTGGTCTAATCAATCTCTTATGGTTGGAATTTTGGCTTATAGAGCTGCTAGATAGTAAATAATTTTACTTGATGACTACAACTCACATAACTTAATCAAAATTGAGCTTATTGACTTTATAATCTTGGTTTCACTTGCTGATTAATTAAATTGAATTTTTTGAATGAAATTAATATTTTTTTTAAGCTTTATAATTCTTGTTTCACACTTTCAGAAATTTATCTATGTTAACTATATTAACTTGATGAAAATTAAATCAATTTGAATAAAGAATCTGTACTATGATTTGTCAGTTGTCAAACTATTTATAAATATTTAGCAGAGTTCATTTGCTCTTTAATCAATTTAATAAAGTTTTTCCCATTAAAAGAGAAAGTGAGAAAGAATACTATGTACAAAAGTATCTATATAATTTTATTTATTATATTTCTCTTAGTACTTTGCAGATTACAAAGTGCACTTGGTCAGCCTGGTTTTCTCCTGGCTTAAATAATATCTGACCATAAAGAGCAGATTTTAGTTGCGCTACTGCTTTGCATAATTATGTGGCATGCTGCATGCGGCATGTGGCATTAATAAACCCATAATTTGTTGGTATTTAATGTGCTTAAAATAAAATAAAATTAATGCAAAGCGATTTTTATTCTCAAGCTGCAAGTCGTTTTTGTAAAGACATCGCAATATTTTTAATGCTTTTCTGTTACACGCTTTGCTCTGTCTTTGTCTTCAGCATCTATCTATCTCTCTCTCTCACTCGCTGTCTCCGTCTCTCTGCCTTTGTTCAGCTCTATTCTATCTGCTACTCATTGCTGTGCGCATTAACGCGGGTCATTTTCACCAACAGCTACAAAATCACAATCATAAGTTTAAATAAAAGTCTAGATACAGACTACTAAATACCCTGGAAAAATTTAACAGCATTTTATAATTTATTTATTACGATTTTACTGGAATTTTTATAGATTAACTCAAATTTCAAATCATGGCTTATTAACTAATATAGTAAATAATATATTTCTGCTGCTTTGAATAACATATAAATTTAATTACCTGTTACTTTTCTTATACATAAACTGTCTATCTATAGATATTATCATCTGTGTCTAATTTTCGTAAAATAACTTTTAAGTTGACTGAGCTATCAAAGATAGAAAGATAATATTTGGTATTATATGGTGTTCCAAATAAATTATTAACAGTTTAATAAAATCATAAAATATATTTGCACATTAATAATTTTGACAAGATTAAAGTACCCTTTTCCAGGGTATATAAACGAGCTTAATCTGCAAAGCATCAGTTGTAAGTGAGTTCCAAAACAGCAAAAGAGCATCTACAGTAAAATGGGAAAAGGGAAAGAAGAAGAAGAAGAAGCAGCAGCAAGAGGAGAATCTGTAGAAATGGAGCATTGTCAGCAGCTGCTGTTGATTACAGTTTGGACGTTACTTTCATTTATTGCAAATAACAGTGAAATATTTTTTATTGTGCTGTTCTAGCCCCAAACTCAAATGGGATTTTCCTTGTTGTTGTCTTTTTTTCTTTTTATTTGGGTCGCCCAAAATGGCAAAAACGAAAATTCCAACGAAAATTGCACAATTATGCGTTGAGTGGATAAAGAGAGTAGGAGAGCGAAGGGAAAAGAAAGCAAAGGGCAAATAAAAGAAGAAAGATTCATAAACTGCGCTTAACGTGCGATGTCTCAATGCGATGATATCTCATCATTTGATAAATCGAAGTTATTAACTGCAGCTGCGTTGGGTTCTGGCTCTAAAACTTCAACTCCAACTCCGACTCCGATTGCAGCTCCTTTATGGCAATCGTTAAAGTGTAGAGTATTCTGAAATACGTGACCAGCTCACACACTAATGTCCTCCAATATTTGTTGTTATTCTCACTGGATCTGAGCTCACCACAGTCCCAATATCTCCCATATCGAGTGTTGAAATAACAAAAAAAATATGTTGCCAAAAGCGGTAGTAAAAACAAGAGTGCAAAAGCAAAGTATGTTGAACTACAAGATATCCTATGTCTGATATACATTCAAGGAAATTGCATATTAATAAACATACTATTTTGCGATACAGTTGCAAAATAAAACGAAATAAAATTTAAAAATAATATAAAAATGAAATTGGAAATTAAATATAATGAGAGATTTGTATTCCTTTAATTCATTAAACCAAATTAACTTTAACTAGTGTCAAATTCTGTAAATTTAGGAATTATTAATAAAAAAATAAATTGATCTTTAATTTTGTAGCTTTGCAGTTTTAAATTGAAATTTTATATTTATAAATTATAATTTTAATATCAATATATTATTTTAAATCAGAGGTGTCCCAGCAGTTGATCTTCAGGCTCCTTTAATTTTCTGTGCTACTTTAGTTAATAATTTATAAATAAATAAAAAATAAATTAATAAATAAATATTCCATAAATAAAATAATATAACATTTTACAGGGTATCAGCAATATATACAATAAACTGTTGCCTGTCAGACATGTGGCATCAATATTGTCAACATTATTGACTTTGGCTTTGTCCATTTATCCCTGTGGAAAGTATTCGAGGTGCGTCTCTCAATATTATTCTCGGATTGCACTGCAGTTTGCAGGCGCCATGGACACCAGGATATCAGGGAAACAGATGTTGAGAGACATATATATTTATATATATGATGGCTGATGTTCCGACATTATTTGTGTAGGAAATGCGTTCAAGGCAAACATGACGACATGATGCATTCTGATGACTAACTCGCTGTCAAAACAGATGCCAAAGACAACACAGTTAAAACAAAGACAGTCGACGACAGTAATTTAACAACAACTACAACTAAAGCTACACATAACTGCAAGACAAACAGACAATACAGAATAACAACGACAACGACAGAAACGGAGACAAATACAACATGTGAAATGAGCGTTGAGCGACAACAAGTGCGAGTAGAACAGCAACAAGAGCAACTAAAACACGCATACGCCACGTTGAACGCTCAACAAGACTGAGACTCTCTCTCTCTCTCTCCCTGTTTTACAGCCGAGCAAACAAACATGCAAACAACTATCAGTCACTTAAGGCAGTTGGACAAAGTGCTGCCACCTTCTTCCTCTCTGAGAGAGAGAGCGGAAAGAAGAAGACAGAATAAGTTTGCTTGGAATATCTTCAGAGTTGCCATAAGGTAACTGTGTAGCTTGTTCGAGGTAAAAGCAAACTAACTGCATACTTGTAGGGGAAAAGAAGAGTACTTCAGATGTGTTAGGATGTTTGTCTAAGAGGTATGATACATATATGTATAAACTAGATAGTGCATTTTATTGTTGATTTATTATTTATGTGGAGCATTAAAAAGAACTCTTAAGTAAATATATACCACAAAGATTTGAGGTATCGGGAATTCATTTAAATTTTTACTTTAACTTTTAATGTGTCGGGATGTTTGTCTAAGAGGTATATCGATATATATATCATTATATACTAGACAGTGAATTTAATTGTTAATTTATTGTTCATGTAGAGCATTAAAAAGAACTCTTAAGTGAATATTTTATGCAATTTATTTAATATTTATTTATATATTTTATTTTATAAATTTATTTATATGATTTTTTGGTTACTTAAAAATATATTTAAAAAGAGATTTTTAGAAATTCTAATCATAGGGATTGTTTTGTAAAGGATTAAAATCTGTAGAAATTTATGGAACACACCTTATGCGTTAGTGTTCTTATTAACTAATTTACCTATTAGAAAAATTAAATATTTAACGACGATTTCACTCCCTGAAATAACTTAAAATTGAGAACAGTTTTAAAATTGTTTTATTAATTCATAAGAGTATTTCAAATTCGTCAACTGGCCATCGAATGCTGTAGTTACTTATTTCTTGTGTGTTTTCTTTCTTAACATTTTCATTCTCTCTTTTTTTTCTCCCTACTTTCATTTATTCTTGTGACTTTGGCTGCCTCACATGGCATCGCATGTGTTTACAAAACATAAAAACAACGACGCAACATTGTCAGAAAGTTTTGTCAGTGTCATTGTCAAGTTGCGCTCAAAGTTTTGAGAGCATACAAACTCCCCCTCTCATTCTCTCTCTCTTTCATTCTCCCTATCTCTCTCTGTGTGTTTCACTTTTGCTTTATTGAACTTTTTCTTTCAATTTAACTTTCTGGCCTGGCGCTTTGATCCAGCCTGCTAATTTAATGCCGTCACTCATACGCCCCGTGGGCCATCGAATAACTCGATAAGCAGCTGCCGTTGCACAGAGGGAAAAAATCAAGTATTTCGTACTGAAAACGACACTTTTCGAACTTAATTTCTCACTTAGATTGAAATTACTAAAGTCGAGTACTTCGATCTTATTTCAAGTACGAAATTTAAGTGTTTTTAAACTTAAATTAACTTTGAAACGTACTTGATTTAAGTACTAATTAACTTGCTCCAAGTTCTTTTAATTCTGTTACTGAGCACAAAATAATGTTAAAAGATGAACATGATACTTGATTTAAGCATATTTCAGACTTAATTCAAAGTCGTGTGAACTTGATTTGTATTTATAAAAGTTCTTGAATAAGTATCATGGAACACCACACGCTAGAACTATTTGGGAATTCGAAGCGAACGCTTAAATAACATAAGAGTTAAAGTAATTGATTTAAGATTTTACATAATTATATCAAGTATTATTTTGAAGTATCGAAAATACTTATTTCGAGTTCACTCAAACTAATTTTAGCACGGCTTTTTTCTCTCTGTGTGCTCTTGTTGCTGTTTTTTTGGTACTTCTTGAGTCTCTCGTTCATTTGTGCCAATAGAAGGCCAAAAATTAATTGAAATCTCTTGTGTCAGTTTAACAGTTGCTCTACTCGTTATCCGCTATTCGTTATCCGTTATCCTTGGCCCGTTGCCAGAGCCAATCATCAATTTCAACTGCCGAAAGCTGATTTTTTATAATGTCAGTTTCTTTGCATATACAACAACAACAACATCAACAAACAGTACAACAACGATGTAAACAAATAAATGCTGATGCGAATGTTCATATCGTTATATGCGGATTGACATTTCTGCTGTGCTGGAATGACATTTAAAGCGTCTGCTCGATAATAAATCACATTGTCATATGCCACAGAGCGTGGTGTGCTTCAAAAGTTACTCCAAGACACAACACACTCTCTTTGTCTCTCTCTCTCTCTCCCTCCCTCTCTCACTCTCTTTCTCTGTCTTGTTTTTTATTATTCTCGCTCTGTCTGCATTTCTGTTTTTTATTCTCACAATTGTCAGCATGTTCTATTGTGTTTGTGACTGAAATTACAAATAAATATCGCACAAACATATAAGAAACAGTTGCACTGAAGAGTGCTCGACAGCGAGATACCCAGTATACAGCTTAAAAAATACATTTCTTGATTGAAATGATTGAAAATAGTTTTGTGTAATGAACTTTTTAAAATAAATAACAAATATAGTAATGTAAACATAATATTTCTAAGATCGGAAATGAATTTATTCAACTGTTACACACTTGATCACAAAGTTGCAATATTCTTTTTGTCCATTTTCATTCGACAGAGAATATAAAAATGGTTTATTGTATATGAAATTCCGCTCAAGTTGTTTGTTAAAAAGTTGTGTTTTTTTCTCCCATTGTTGCTGGTGTCGGAGGCGTCTGTCTTTTGAGTTTGTTGGGGGCGTGTGCTAATGGCGCATGTGTGACATCCACATGGGGATTCATTTTGTAACATTTTATGCATCAACGACAGCATAAATCAATAAGTTGAAGTCACTTGTCAGATAGACAAAAACCAAAAAGTTTACACTTAATACAGCTGGGACAAAGTTTTTTGTATTCTCTGTGTGTTTCTAGCGGAGTTCAAAGACTTCAGCTCACTTTTATCTACAAATATATACAATTCCCAAGTGGTTTAAGCACATACGTCTTCAATGAACTTAAAAGTTGCTGACATAACAAATATTAAAAATAAAATTCTTTTCAATTGAAATTAATAATTTCTTATATTTTTCTTAACTTTTTCGAAACTTGCCTCCATTAAATACAATTAATTACTTAATTATTTAGCTTTTATTTTGTTTGATTGCTTTCGAATTAAATTTGATTACGAATTTTTCCTCACAGCCTGTTCATTTCCCACGTCATTGTAGAATAAGAAAACTAACTGAAGGAAATTGCATGTGTTTTTTCTTTTTTTTTGTTGTGCCCGCAGCTTGTTGTTAACAAAATGTTATTAACTTTTCACTCTTGTGTTCCTGGCCCTGGGCAACTCTTCAAAAAGCCAAAACCCATCCCTGAAAATTAAAACCGAACTTCACTACCCAAACCCGGAGAACACACATGCTACTAAATTATGCAGCATTTGAAATTGAATTCCAACCGGCACTAACTCATTTCAGAAAGCAGCTTCAACTTGGAGTGGGATTCGGAATTGGATTTGGAGTTGGAGTTGAAATTCAGCAGCGACAAATTGTTATTTATGTTATCCTTTTTGTAGCGCACATTGTGAGTACCTTTCTGTGGGTTGTCCCTCTTGTAAATTTGACTGCAATTAAATTTGCATACATTTCCATAAAATGTACGACTTTAAAAGCATTTTCATTCAAGGGCCAAGAGTGCTCGACTGCGAGATATGCTCTTTGATTGCTCTCAAAATATCAGAATTTTTAAATGACAATTTTATTATAGTATGTGTCTAATATTAGAGATGTTTCTCTCAGATTGTGATTGCTCTTAAAATATCAGAATTTTTAAAGGAAAATTTTATTATAGTATGTGTCTAATATTAGAGATGTTTCTCTCAGATTGTGATTGTTCTGTGTTCCACAAATTTATGCAGATTCTTATAGCAATTACTTTTAAAATCAACCGATTGAAATTTCATTGCTGCTGAAATATTAGAGATTTAATTTTTAGAATAAAAGAAAATCGGCAAAAGGCGTCTTTCAATTTTCGAATAAAATTCTCAATCATTTAAAATATATATTTTGCTATTTAATGCAATGTTAAAAATGAATTTAATTAAATAAATTTTAAAATGTTATCAAAAAATTCAGCAAATATTTGAATTGATAGATATTTTCAGATAAATATATTAATAGATGTTTCATCATAGGAGTCCACTTTAGTAGTTTTATGTTTTATGCTTCTTTAGATTTCCTGCTGCTATTTTTTCCTATCTATAGTCCGAAGTTGCTAACTATGCTATCCTCTCTATCAATAATTATGAGTGCAGGGTATGTAAGCCGTAAAATGTCACACACATGTTGATGTTGATGTTTATGTTTATGTTAATGTGATGCGTGTTTCTCTAGCCTGTCTTCTTAATGGGAATGAGTTTAGGTTTCTGTGATGAGTTTGGGTTGCAATGGATTGAAAAGGGCGCATCTTTTCCCTCTCTTTCTCTCACTCCGACTGTTGCTTACCTCTTGACCTGTGGCATGAGTATTTGAGCCGTATGCTTGAATGCCTCCACGCAGGTGCGTCGCAATTTGCGTATCTTTTCGCGCAACTCCGGACAGTCCTTGGCCTGGCCAACATGTATCAGCATATCGCGGAAAAGCGCCACATGGCTGTTGATCTCGACGATGAGCTGGAAAGCAAGTGGAAAGCAAATGTTTATCTTTAACTCAAGTTCACTTAATTTATGCAGTAGCATCAGGTCAGAATAGACAATTTTAATACTGAATTCATACTTAATTTATGCCAATCTCTCTATTGCCCCATACAAATTACACATTATACATTTTAATTTATGCACAGAGAGTTGTAAACGGGACGAAAAAGGACCCTCAATATATAGAACCGCAGGCACAACAACATTTCCAGACTATTTTCTATGTTTCATGTTGCTGCTGTTGTTGTTGTTGTTGATGTTGTTGTCTTTTTACGGCTCATTTGCTCAGCTTTGGGGCAGTGGCAACAAATAAATCGAGCAATCGAGCCTAATTTTCCAGCCTGTGGCCAAATCGCACTCATAAAAATAAAAGTGCCTAACAATGCGAAGTCGTAAAAATGAAAGGATGAAGCTAATTTTTGTCTAGCTTTCTTAGCTTCCTTTTTTGTTTATACCCTAATAAAATAAAATAGGAAAATAGTAGTTATATATAATAATAATTTCCGATCCTATCGAATATCCGTATCTATAGTTGTGCAAAGTTTACTTACAAAAACTTCCCTAACAAGTATATGATCGAATTTCTATCTGCTTTGCACATTTTTTCCATTATAAAAAAATATATATAAATTGTCTGTACAATTTCCAATAATTGCATTTATAATTAAGGATAAAAATGTGTAAATGCACAGAGAAATCTAAATAAACTTATTTATGTTTGTACTCTAACAACTGAAGTTAAAATCAGTTTTATGATTGAAATTTAAAGGGGTCATTCAATTTTTTTAATTTATTTAAAAAAAGACTAGCTTAGGAAAATAATAATTTTTGTTTTAATATCCTTTCTGATTCAAATTAGATATTTATAGATTTATTGTAAATAAATTATAGTAAATAGCCTGCACTCATTGCAAATTTTTGTAATAATTTTAATAAATTTTAATTACTCAATTTGCTCTTAGACTTTTTAAAAAAATTGAAGTTGTTTCTTCTGATCACAAGATCTTTTTTTACCTGTGGAATCAAATCTGACTTTAACTTGACTAATTTATTTCAATTAAATATATAATTTTTGTGTTTATAAATAGATTAACCTTCTCGCCGGCGACTTATTAATCAAATGCTTAAAGAGCATTTCATCATCAGCGAAGAAAACACAGAAATAGACAACAAATTTTTATATTAATGTTTACTTTTGGTCTCCCTTTAGCAATTTGTTAGCCTCTTGTGCGTATTTTTAGCCAAACAAGAGATTAATTTCGCAAATATATCCCACATATAAATCGAGGCGGGTGAACCGCGGGCATATTGTGCCACGCCCACTCTCGCAAATGAGGCAGCAGCGCTTAAATATTTATGACTGAATCCCCGAGTCTCTTCCCCTTCCTCGGTTGTCCCCCCGCAGGCACTTCATTGAATACGCGGCGTATGCGTAATTTTAATAATCCTCCAACGGCTGACGCGGTTGCCGCTGCCGGCGAATGCAAAGTGAATTTTGTGGCTTGACTCAATTTAAGCTGACAGCTGTGTGGTTTTTTTTTGGGGAGGGAAGGGGAGTGTGAAGAGGGGGATAATGTGGTATGAAATATATGCATGATTAGTCATATTGACAATAGGCCAAAGAGAGAGAGGGAGAGAGTGAAAAGGAAGAGCCGCACTTAAGCAAATTGATTATTAAAAGTACCAAGAGTTATACCGAAATATGTAACGAGTATTCTAGGCTTTCAAACTTTTGCCAACTAGCTATAAAAAGGGGGCTTGGGGGCGTGGCAGCGTCATTGCTTTGTAGTCAATCAATGGCAAAGTTAGCTTATTGCTGAGAGGCATCAGCTGTTGCTGCTGTTGTTGTTGTTGTTGCTGCTGTTATTGTTGTTGTTGCTGTTGCCTTTGCAACAATTTATTGGTTCGAATTTTGGGCGTTCCCCTTGAATGTTGACATTTGGCAAAAGCTCGAGCTCTAATTGCCAAAAGCTGCCTGATTGAAGTATTTCCAGAGCTACCAACTAATGCCACATATGAACAAATTGAAATGCTGTACATAAAGTGGAATTTGGGTGACTAAAGAAGATACCCTGTAAATCTGAAACAATTAATGTCAAATGCGTCGCAATGATTTAAGAGGTTTACTAAATGATTTCTTTACTTTAAGAAAATTATATAGCAATAAAATTAAAATAAAATTGACAATTAATAAAAAAACAAAATATTTATTTAAATGATATATAAACAAATAAAAAAATGTAGTTACTTATTCACTAATTTATTTACTAACGTTAATTAAAGCAGTAGACGCAGAAAATATTTACACAATACAGCTTAAAATAATTTAAATAACTAATGCAATAATTTAAATTATACTAAAAATACAAGAAAACTGAAAATAATTTAAATTAATAATTTGAATTCTACCTAAAAATATTTTAAAATAGATTATTGTTAAATGCAAAACTTAAACGTTGTGATATGGCTGATATGGCTAAAGTCCCTATCCCTAAAATTTTCTTGGCTAATATGCTTCACTTTCTACTCGGTGTACAAGGTAAAAATAATAGATATAAGCTTATCTTAAAATTAAATCTGAATAGATTAATTCTAAGTTTATTGAGGCTAGCAGTTCACCAAACAAAAAGCATAAATCTTGATGTTAATGGGGTTAAATAGAAAACTCCTATGATTGTTGGGGTTAAGCAGTTGGTCAACTTGTTGGTTGGCAATTTTTATGAATACAGGGTATGATGAAAGTAAAACAGGGACTAACCCAGAGAGTCGCACACGCTCATAAAGGTCACACACGCATAAATTTTATATGAAGCTTAAATCTCAGCTGAGGCAAGGACACACAACACACACACACACAACACACACACATGCAAATCCCCAATGTAAACGGCGGCATAAAAAGTAAAAAGGGACTTCATAAAGCCACCAAAAGAGCAGAGCGTTAAGCCAAAAGACAAGCCGGACCTCAAAACAGACAAAGAGAGAGAGAGAAAGAGATCCTTAGAGAGAGAGAGAGAGAGAGAGAGAGAGAGAGTGTGTGAAGAAGATGAAGTAAAGCCAGGAGCATATTTCTGAAATTACCTGACTGCCATTCATTTAGAGGTCCAACGAGTTGCACATAAAGCTCGTAAACCTGGCCAACAAAAAAAAAGGGGAAATTTAGTCGGAAAGCCACCGAAAAAAAACTGAGTGCAAATTCAATTCTCCAAGCGCTGTGCAATTCAGCATGCACAGTGACCGCAAATAGTTTTGGTACTCAACGCATATTTCGGCTAATGGAAATGGAGGAAATTGCAGCTAAAAAAGTGAAAGAGATGTACGTGGTGCATATTCATGTGCCACATGGATTTATTATTCTATTCATGCAACAACAAAAACAGGAAAATATATAACAACAATTTCTTGAGCATTTGTTGGCAACAGTTGAGTCGGAAAATTGAAAAACAGCTGTCCCTCTTTTTAGATTTCTATGCAAACATGCAGAAACAGAAGATAAGAAAAGGGAGAATGTAAAAGGAAAAGGGAAAATGGGAAAACTGCATGCGTGCTGTGGCTTGGCCAAAAAGGAAACTCAGTCTACTTAAAGTGCAAATCAGCAAATACATGAGAGGGGACAAAGGGGAAAAGCGAGAAGAGAGAAGAGAGAACAAAAACTGAATCTAGACAAAGTGAAAGCGGAAATTAAAATTGCAATACAAAGAACAACGCGTTACAAGAAGAAGAAGAAAAAGAAAACGCACACAGAGACTGCATTGCATTTGTAATGAAGTGAATGTGGAGGACCGAGGACCGAGGATGGAGGATGAAGGGATACGAGACTAGAACATGAGTGGTTGAGGATTATTGTGGCTGACTGTGGCAGAGTGGCAAGTGCTTTAGATGCATTCACAATGCTTCTTCTTCTTCTTCTTCTTGCACGCCTATTTTATCCCTCAGGGCCAAAAGGAACACTACAAAACAAAAAAAAAACACAACGCCTACAAAATAACTGAGAGCTGTCAACGTTTTTCTCTTTTGGTTTCATCGTGTTCTCAGAGATGATATCAACTGCATTTCGTAAAGTGAAAATTGAGATAAAAAAATTAATTTTACAATACAATTTTGAAATAGATTCGATAAAAATATAGTATTAAGCTAAAACTAAATTTAATTATAATAATTCTTATGAGTAGAATGTTAAATTTTAAATTTTGAATACAAAAACAAATAAATTGAATTGAATTGTTCCCTCCTTCCATAACTCTTATATAATAATATTGTAATCAATATATAATATAATACTTTGACTCTATGCATCATTTTAAATAAATATATTCGATATCTACTCTAAACATTTTCCTAAATTAAATATAAAACGAGGTTCCTAATTAGAATATCAGTTTGAAATATAACTGGGTTCGATTCCCACACTGACTCCTTAAAATCTGTAATATATCTGTCTTGTAAAAATCCTGGATATAACACTGAAAAATTTTAGGTAGCGTGCTCATAATAGTAAATAATGCAGGGACCATTACAGTTATGAGGAAAAATAAATAATAATAATAATAATAAATACAAAAAAATGTTGTACATTTGATACAAAAATTGCACTGGTTTTTAGAGTGGATATATTTAGTTGAGATTTTTTTTCCATAATGATTATTTTCAGAAATAATGTATCAAACAAAAAAAGTTATTTAAATTTATAGGATTTATATTAAAATCATTCCCCTAGCAAGTTTGGAAAATCTCTAACTAAAGATAATGATAGTTATAATACTTTTATTGTTTCAAAATTGAACTGAAATAAAATCATTGACAGTAAAATATACAAAATATAAATTATTTGAATTTTATTTATCACTCGTTAATTAGTATTATTTTTAGATATTAATATTAAACATAATTGTGTAAATAAATAGGTAAATTTAAAGCAGTTTTGCAGTTGTTGAAATCGTTTCTTGAAGCACTCAACACTGAGCAACAATTGCGGCTTTTAGTTGCGGCAACACGTGGCACAGTCCAATGTGTAATCTCTAAACTGTTGGCAAATGTTGCACAAGGCTTATAGATAAACAATGGGCCACATTTGAAGGACAACAGGAGGTGGAAAGAAGGAGAAGTGAGAGAGAGAGAGAGAGAGAGAGAGAGAGATAGAGAGAGAGAGACAGCGAGACTGACAAGCTGCTGATAAAAGTTGTTGCTAATGCGCTTTTCCCATCTGTTGATATGGGACACTTCCACACACAGAGTTGTCAGAGTTGAGACAGTGAGAAAACGCATTTGGCAAGCACTGTAGTTCAACTGTAGCATAATTACAATTGAACTGCAGGAAATGGCCAACTGGCCAAGTGACTAACTGGCCAACTGGCCAAGTGACTAACTGGCCAACTGGCAACCTGGCTAAAAGACTATTCAACCGATTGGCAGTCGACCTTCAGGATCTGGAATAAGGCTCTCATAATGGGCCTGAAACCAAGCAAAAAAGCTGCAAAGCGGCTCAAATCCAACAACAACAAGAGGAACAATAACAATTGCCACAATACAAAGTGCAATTGGACACATGCTGTCAATGGAAATTGGCAATATCAAATGGTCAAGTTAACAGCGTGTGTGTGTGTGTGTGTTGAACAAGTATAAGTGCAATAACAAAAGCCAGTTCCCCAATACCCAATACCCAATACCCAATACTCTATACTCTATACAACAGCTGAGTTTTATGCGCTGATTGCAGATTGGCAACATGTTGGCCTGGCTCACAGCTTGCTGCCCATTTGGCCAACAGTGGCCGCAGAAGGTCATTACGTATAGGCCAATTGGCAATTATATATCATATGCAGCTCGCTCTATGGCCTATATATAGTATTACGAGTACAGCAATGCCTAAATGGATTTTCTGTTGCAAATTTCAACAATTTAAAGCAGTTAAGGAAATTTTTGTTCCTGGTTTGTTTAGTTGTTTTTGAATTTAATTTCTATACATTTAACTTTTGAATATTGTTAAGTTAATATGACTTAAAATTTTAACACAGGTATAAAGTTTGTAGAAAAAGCTTTTCCCATTTTTCTCTTATTAATTTTTTTACATTTTATGCATGTATTAAAATATATGTCAGTTTGTTAACTGAGACCATATTAATTATTTTTATTTTAACTGAGATATGTTTTATAATTTGACATTAATTTCAATACTTATTATGTAAAAATTATTATCAGTTACTCCCTAAAATTTTTAGATAACTTTTAATTTGATTTTAATTTTAATTAAATTCTACACATTTTATTTTAATTAAATTCTACACATTTTAAGATATAATGTTTTTCAAAAAAATGTCTTTCAAATAAGAAAATGGGTCTAATAAATCTGTTTAAAATAAACATGTAGCTTTTATTAACTATTTACACATTTTATTCAAAATTAAGAGAATTGATTTTATGTTGAGCTATCGAGCTTTACAACGACTTCAGCTTCAATGTGCTTTTTAAGCTCTTTACGATTAATTTGACAACAAAATCATTTATATTATTTTAACTAATATTTAATTTAATTTAATGCAACTTAGCGAGCTTTTAAACTAATCCCATTTATCAGCTGAGCTTTAATCACTTTAATAGCTTTAATTTGCTAATATTTAAAAAACTATTTAAGTAAAGTAAAGAATGTTTACATTGGCTGTCTCCCATTTCTATTGAAGATAATGCTGAACAGCTTTCAGTTAGTTTCATTATGATTTAACTCAAAGCTAATCGATCAATGAGAACCCCTTTAGTTTTTTTTTTGAGTCATGTCTGTAACAGACACTTGGTTTTATCTGATTCACGATTACAGCGTCCATTTGGTTTCTCTGCGTAAATGATAGCAAAAAGTCGTAAGCCTGAAATCGATAGATGCTTGTCAGTCAGTTAGCCTGGTTGGTTGTCGGTCTGAAGTGTGGCTAGTGTTTGTTAGCTGCTTTTATTTCCAGGGAATGAGCTGAGATATCGCACTCAGGGGTTGAAGTTCATTTGGGTTGGCGTGTATCTGCGAATTTACGAGTATCGTGTCCCTCTCTCTCTCTATGTGTGTGTGTGTGTGTGTTGGGGCCTCTCAGTTTACATTATCAATCAAGCTGACTGACAATCAACGAGGGCAGCTCATTTACCTTACCAGTTGAAAGTGATACGACCCAGTTCAAGAACGATATCCCTTCTAAAGCTCTACATCTGTATGTGTATATGTTTGTATCTGTGTCTTTGTCATTGTCATTGTCATTAGTATCTATTTGTTTGCCTGGACATGTGCCTTGAATATGATCCTTTGTTTGCGATACGCTTATCACAGAAAAAAAGGGTATTAGCAAGATACGACATACGAGATACAGATACACTCTTTAGATACATATCGAAATATAATTTCAGAAAGATATTAAGATATTAATCTTAAGTAATAATCAAGCTACGATTTTTAAATTTGATATACGAAGTTCGAGATACTGATTTAAACTTTAGATATATTAATTGAAATATATTAATCTTAAGTAATAATCTGGCTTTCATATTTTCTTTATTTTCATATTTTATGTGATATTCTTTTCAATTGGAAGACTATGATTCAAAAAGCCATAACTCGAAATGTATTCAAGCTGCAATGTTGAAATTTGGTATACGAAATGCAGATATACATTTTAGATATATTTCGGAACATACTTTCAGAAAAATATTACTTAAAATACATTAATATTAAGTTATAATCTGTCTTTTATATATTTTTCTATTTTCATATTTTATGAGATATCCTTTTCAATTTTTAGACTATGATTCAAAAAGTCATAACATCAAAAGTATTCAAGCTACGATGTTGAAGTTTTATATATGAGATACGAAATACAGATATACACTTTATATATATTTCAAAATATACTTTTAGAAAGATATTGCCCGAAATATTTTTATCTTAAGTAATAAACTATCCTTCATATTTTCAATATTTTCATAATTTTTGTGATATTCTTTCCAATTTCTAATGATTCAAGCAGCCATAACTCGAAAAGTGTTCAAGCAACGCTATTGAAATTTGATAGATGGACTTTTTGCTGCAGTGTATTTCGGCTGAAGTTTTCTTTACCGCTACACATTACATTAACTTCCTGTTGTGCGCTTTTATATGAGTTTTCAGACATCGACCCACAATCCAAATTCATTTGTCCTTCAAACATTTCCGGCACACAAACTGCTAGACAAATGTTTGGATGCTAAAGTGAAGCACAAGTTTTTAGTATTTCGCATGACACACACAAGCACAAACACACACATATATACAGTGAGCGTTAAATGTTTACACAAACATGCCATATATTATTTTGAAGAAAAATAATGAAGATGTATTGGCGGTTGTTGTTTGAGCGAGCACTTGCGCTTCTTTAATGAAAATTGGTTGTAGTTTTTACACGCACTTCCCCAGACTTTACTCCATCCCTTGTCCAGGGCCAGGGACACGGACAGGCCCAGGGATGCGATAGCCGTTGGGGTAAAATTGCAATGGCCATACCAAAAATTATTATTTCCACTCTGGCTGAAGGCGGCGAGTAATTTTTCTTGAGCTCTTTTTATTTTTATTTTCTTTTTTTTTGTTGTTGGCTCTCATCACAGTCAATTCACCAGTTGCCACTTGCAACTTGCCACACGTTATTCTTGTTGTTGTTGTTTTGTTGAAAAGCACAAAAAATGCTGAAAGGGGAAGCTGAGGGTGTAAAAGGATAGCAAAAGTCCGTCTCGGAGTCCTGTGCAAAAGTGCTTCATTACTTTGCGCAACAGCTCGCGAGAATATAATGAATGGCAATAAACGTGTTTCACATTTTCCTTCGTCTTGGCCAGTTCTGAATTTTCTGCCAGTATTTTTCATTTATTTTTGTAGCTGCCCAGCAACACTCAAAAATTATGTTGTATATTAAATTTTATGCATTTGACACAGAGCAATGTGAAAATAGAGTCCAGAGCAATCATATGAATAGCTCTCAAGTGCATGTTCAGCATTTATTCTACAGATATTTCTTTTTTAATGGAAATTAATTAAATTAAAAACATAAAAGTGACTGTAAATGTAATTTTAATATCTTTCACATTTGAGATAATTTGTTCTTTTTTGTAATTTTGTTTGTATTTTCTCTTTGTCGGATATGAGCAGCTGTTGCAGTTGCAATTTTTTGACTTAAGAGAATTGCTCAGATTAATTGAAGGTCACTTTAATCACTTTGCCGTTAAGACTCCGTGCCGGGAAAATGAAAAACGCATTTCCGTTGCTGTTGACGGAACTTCAAATTACTGTCACCTTGAGGCGCCATTAATTAAAGTAAACTCAATCAAAATATATGCAGTTTATCTGAACAAGATTTCTAATTCATTAAGTGAAGCTACAATATAAGACTTGTTTTCCTTGGGAATGGTCAACGACAGGGAATAAAATGACATTTTAGTTTTATAGAAATATGTCAACAGAAATTCCGTAAATTTTTAAAAAATCTCGCTTAACATAATGGTTTTATTTTCATTTTTCCACTTGTAGCAAAATATAGCTTAGATAAAATTCAACTTTATATACCCGTTACTTAAAAAGTAAAAGGGTATATTGTATAAGTATGAAATTTATAAAATTATTTGATTTCTAAGCAAATTCTTTTCTTTAAATTTAATATTAGTTATTTGTTTTATTTTAAATTTAATTTGAGCTGTTTGTTTTATTTTTAAAATTTAATATAAGTTATTTGTTTTATTTTAAAATTTAATTTGAGCTATTTGTTTTATTTTAAATTTAATATGAGTTATTTGTTTTATTTTAAATTTAATTAGAGCTTTTTATTTTATGTTAAATTTAAATTGAGATATTTGTTTTATTTTAAAATTTAATATGAGTTACTTGTTTTATTTTAAATATTATATAATTTGAGCGATTTGCTTTATTTTAAATTTAAGTTGAGCTATTTGTTTGGCCTTGACTGTAGCTACATATATGTATATCTAGAGTTGAAATGTGATTTTCCTGCTTACCGTATTCAAATTGGTAATCTTATCCAATTCGATGGCCGTGCTGCCGCGATGATGATGCAAATGATGCAGGTGATGTGTCGTCAACATGTTGTTGTTATTGTTGTTGTTGTTTTTCTTCTTCTTGTTGTTGTTGCATTCAACGTTTCACACATAAGTCTCAATGTGCTCGATATGCTCTGTTCTATTTGATAATCGTAGCTATCGCCGGCTAAATTGAACAATCCATCAAGAGCCGGAAACGGAAACGGATGTGGGACTTGCAACTGTGGATGTGGTTAAGACTTCAGTGGCAACTTCAGTGGCAACCGCAGTGGCATTGACAGCTGTTGATGTGGCAGAGGCAGAGGCAGCAATTAAATTGCAGCTTGTTGCACTTAAAGTCCAATAATTCAAATCGCATCACGTGAATTTCTATCCACCTGTAGCAAACGAAAGAGAAAAATAGATTGAAATTACAATGACAGTCGAGATACACGACACGCGACACCGGAACACATTGACACGCCTCTTGGCTGCCTAAGGGGGCAGGGGCGGGGGCAGGGACAGGTGTCATGTGGATGTGACATGTGGCACGAGCCACACTGATAAAAATAAATGTTCTAAAATCAAGATTTTGGTCTCATAACTAAGAATTTTGTTCTAAAAAAAGCGTCGAGAACATAAAATTCTTAAACTTAGAAAAGACATCTTGATTTTAATAACATTTTAAATAAGAATAAGTTCTTAATTTAAGACCAAACTGTCTTAAATTCTCAAACAAAAAATAAAAAATTAAGGCAGGTGTTTTATTAAACTTTAAACTTTTTTTTTTTTTTGATTTTAAAATTTTTTTGGATTTTTTTTTTTATAAATATTCCGAATTATATGTTTTTTCCTGGTCCCTCCGACCTGTTACCAAACTGAAGCGGCGACTCTAATCAGAGCGCCACGGTGTCTTTATTGTCTTCATATTAAATATGACATATTTATATTTTTTTATCAATTTAAGATTTGTAATTCTTATATTAAAAACTGGGAATTTTTAAATTAATATTCTTAGTTTTATTAATTTGGTCTTATATTAAGAACAAACTATTTAAGCTGAATGTTCTTGATTTTAGAAGTTGTTCTTTTTTTTCAGTGCACGTGAAATTCATTCCGATGGATTTTTAGTTTTGAATTTTTGCAACTTGTCGCTGAGGGAAATTTGAGTGCCGTCATTTTTCACGCACCGGAAGCGACAGTTGCCAATTGCTTTTGGCAATTTTCCAGGTGCACAGTGGCAGGAGGAGAAGAGGAAGTTATCACTTCATTTGCCTTTGAGTGGCAACATGACAGTGGTATAAAGCCACAGGTCAGTTTCCGGCTTAAACTGTAAACTGCATTGTGCGTTGCATAAATAAACAAGAAGCCAAGTCAAGAGTTAAGAGTTAAGAGACGAGACTGAGTCAACTTAAATGAAATTAAATTCTGCACTATGAATAGAACTCGAGGCTTCCCTGTCCTCCATTGTCTGCATTTAACTGGAAACTAACTGGGTTTCCGTTTTCCAGTCCATGCAACGCGATTGTTTGCATATTAGACCATGAAATTACATTAAAAAGACAACAGAAGATGGTTAGTTATCAACTGAACGAAGACTGAATACTCTTCATTGTTCATTTACTTATTTATAATCACTTCGGAAATTTTTTATTTGTTAAATCATTTATTTTCATGAACTAAGCATGGTTCATTTTATTTATTAATAATCATTATTCTATTTTTTTTTTGATTTGTTAAATAGCTTTTTTTATTATTAGCTAATTTTGGTCAATTTAAAAATTGTTGTAGCTATATACAACAAAAATGTAGGCTCAAAAAAATTACCATTAAAATAATATTCAAGTAATAAATTATCTTTAATATGACATTTTTTGTATAGTATGCAATTATTTGATAAGTAATCATTTTTTTAAATTTTATTTTCAGCTTGTGCAATTAAACAGAATTTACTGTAGCTCAGTTTTCAGCAGTTTGTTTTCATCTAAAAATTATATGCAGTAAGTACCTATTTAAAAATGAATCTTCTATACAACTCTCATAGATAGTAAGCGAAATTTTCTATAAAAATACAGGCTTTTCTCCAACTATTTAAATATTATTTTCATTAATAATTATTGTATCAAACTTAATGAAAATTGAATGGAATTCGCTGTTAGTGTATCATAAAAAGCTGAGTGCTAGATTGTTGCAGAAAGTCAGAAAGTGAATCCAATAAAGTGCGGAACAGAGACAAAAAGTAAACAAATAATGTTGAGGAATTGCTCAGGTAAATTGTGTGCATTTTCCCAAGTTGCAGTTGGACGGAAAGACAGTTTTGTTGTGGGTGAATAGTTTTGTATTTTGTGAAGTTTTCCACTTTCCGCTTCAGTTGCAATTTGCCGAGGAAACTTGCAAATCTCTACACTAATTGAATTCCTTATTTTAAGTCTAGACGAGCTTTAAAGCTTATTGATTGCTTGAGTCAAAATCAGCTTTTAGAATCTTTTAGTTTACACATACCTAATATTAAATATTGAGCTTTAAATTAAAGTTTGTTTAACGCATTTGTTGACTTAAAAGTTCATCGTGTGAAAGCTGTTTAATGAATTGCATGAGGAATAAGAAGCTCTTGGATAATTAAAGGAAATGAGATGTGCTTTAAATAGAAGTTTGCTTTAATCATTTCTTATGTTAATAATGAAAATATTCTTGTGTTGCGTCGCTTCAAATGATAAGAAACTTTGTTTAGTATCTCATTTTGAAAACAGGGGCATTCAGGTTTATTGTCAGAATGTTGCGTGCTTCGCATGGCAATGAAAATGGTAATGGAAATGCGACTCATTAAGTCGCGTCGCGTTGGAAAATATGCCGCCGAAAGGATTAAGCCAAGTCTGTGGAAATGGCGCAAACGACCATTAAAGGATTTCTGTAGCTCATTTCACTGAAATGTAATTAAAAACTTAAATTAAAAATTTAAATGCAACGCTCTTAGTACTTATGAAATATTAATGCGAATATGATTAAGTCAAGAGCGATAGAGACAGAGAGAGATAGAGAGAGAGAGAGAGATTGAGAGATGATGATGATGGGAAATTTAAAACAATTTGTTGCGTATACGCAGCGTTTGCCGCGTGTCAAAAACTTTGTTATTTAAACTTATGAAGCGCGTGATTGTTTCTGATTCTGATTCGGAAAATGTATCTGAACCTGAATCTGTCTGTAAGTTGTCAGCGACAGAGCTGGCAAAGTCAAGTGAATGCCTAGCGGGTACACTCATATACTCATATACTCATATATTCGTATGTCGTGTTCAGAGACTCGCACAGCAAAGTGCCATCATCATGTGAAAGTCTCGTAAAGCTCACTGTAATGGCAACAAAACAAGCGGAAACTCAAACAAGTTGCATGCAACAAGAAAAAGGATTTGCCACAGTCTCAGTCTCAGTCAAAGTCTCAGTCTCAGTTTCTACCTCAACCACAGAATTTTGCCTCGGAATGAGCCTGAAATCGAGCCCGAGTCAGAGAATGCCTCAGAGTCTGGGTAATTTGGTAGACATGTCAGAAACTCATTAGCTTTATTGCACAGGCGGAGTGGTCGACTAGCTGATACCCTGTACCCAATGAAATCTCTTAACAATTTACAGAAATACTGGAAAAGTTGTTGGAATTTAATAGTTAACAGTTCTAATGATAAGAATTTCCAGAAATACTGGAAAAGTTGTTGGAATTTAATAATAAATAGTTCTAATGATAACATAAGTAAATTTTAAATTTGATATCTCAGAGTTCTATGAGTTAAGACTACTCTTAAACACTCACACAGGTACAGGGTATCATGAGGCAGAGAACCGCAGAGACAGTTACAACTGTCTGTGTGACTCATTTGACATCATTTGTATTAACTATTCATGTCATGTGAATGTGAATGTGGGTGTATACAACACTCACACATTTGAATAATTTTGACAAATGTGTGATTAATTCAAAAACATTTGCCAACTTGAGCTTTAATTTTTTATGTGTTGGCCAACAACAACAAATTAGCACTTTATCAAAATGTTATGTTAATGTGTTGATATTAACTTTATTTCTACTTCTTTTCTCCCCTCTCTTTTCCCATCTTGACAGGTGTTTATTTTGAGTTGGTGGAGGAAAAGCTTTTATGGCTTAAAATTGTCTAAAGTTTATATGTTAAAAATGCGAAAAGTATTATTTGTAAATTATGAACCACTATATTGGTATTTACTAATAATATTGCTTAAATGGGAAAGAATTTATTAAATTATCTGTGATAAAAAAAACAATTCACATAAACATACAAACATAAAATAAAGGGAAAGTAAATTTTTTTGTTAATTATTTGGTTAATTGAAAACTTCTAAAATCGAATAAAATGTTGATATATCCTTATAAAGTTTTTAATAAGATAATATTAAACATTATATATAAAGTGTATCTATAAACTGATTTAAAAATTTAATTTTGAGATAAATTTCTTAAAAGGAAAACTGCCAATAAAACTGAGAAGTGTTTTCTAAGCCAAATAGAGAAATTATTCGTTATAAATTGAATTCAAATTAAACTCTTAGTCTAGTAGTAGTAAATTCTCGAGGTGAAAGAAAAGCTATTAAGGATTAGCAATTGAATCGTATTGACGCTTGAGGCTAATGATAATCGTTGTTAAAGCTTTTACTGTTTTCTTTATGTTTTTTTTTGTTCACACGAAACAAGAAAAAAGGGAAGGAAGAAGGCTTAAAGCAAAGTGAAAATAAAATGTACAAACGGCGACAATGAGCAGGCAGAACAAAAATAAAAGAGGCTAAATAAAAGAGTCACATGCCGGAAATGGCAAACGTCTGAGAGGAAGAGAGCGAGAGAGAGAGAGAGAGAGAGAGAGGGAAAGAGAAAGGTAGTCTAATGCCAATGCCAACACCGGATGTGGATGCGGATGTGTGACACATGCTGTCTGCTTTCTCTCTCTCCCCCTTTCTCTCTCTGTTTCTATTCCTTTCTTGCATTCGCACACACTGAATGTCGCCTCTTTGTCATTTGCGTTAAGTAGGCGACTTTATTAAGCCGAGGACACTGTGACCAAAAAGTGTGCAACGCGCTACAGCAACAACAACAACAACAAATGCACAGTGGGACCAAATATTGAGTTTGTTCTTAATAATTCATGTTTTTGAAAGTAGCAAGTATATTTTTTTGTATTTATTTATTTATTAATTTATTTGCGAAGGCAAATCTGAGCTGCCCGGAATTAATTTACAAATGATTAACTTAAGTTAAGATTCACAAATTTTAATTAAGGCTAAATGGAAGCCTACTCGAAATTACAATAAAATATTGTGTGTCTTTATTCCTTATAGAATATTTTTAGTAGTTAAATGATGTTTTCTTTTACTTTATTTAATTTTTTAATTTTTAAAATAAAAAAAATATTTTTTTAAATAAACTTAATACCTATTTCGAAATTTTTAAGCTGAAATTAAGATAAGCTAATCTAGCAATTTTTTAACCACTGTAAAATTGTGGCAAACAATTTTAAATTTATGCACAAAGGCCAAAAAGGTATTAGGGAAGAGACAAACGAGGTGACAGCGAGAGAGGGTGAGAGAGAGAGAGGGAGAGAGAGAAGGTGGACACCTTGGTTGGTCCCAGTTGGTCTTGTGTTTACAGTGCCTATGTGTGTGTGTGTGTGTGTGTGTGTTGGCCTTGCGTCTGGCATAAAATTAAACGCCAACTGCGACATCGCAACGCGAGAACTTGAGAAAAGGCCGCTTCTCTCCACGTTCCTTTCCTTTCACTTTCCTTTTCTCATCTCATCTCAACTCAGTCTCAGTCTCAGGTTCTGCCGCAATTTGTTGCTTTTTGATATTTATTTTGACGGCGGCGCATATGATATAAAAAAGCGGCTCATAAATCAGATGCGAGACGGGAATTCTGCTGCCAAGGAAAGAAAACAAACAGCCGCAACGGAAACGGAACTGTGCGCGTCCTTACGACGACAACAACAACAACAATAACAACAACAACAATAACAATAATGGAGAACAACGAACAATGGCCCCCAAAGATGGCGAGCAGCTGCTGAGCGAGACTTAAACTTGTTATTTATGACATCGCTAAAGAGTTGCATCTGTTTGTGGCGCCTGTTTCGTTTTTAAACACACTTTGCCACACACACACACACACCTATACACACATAAAAGGTGCCACTAATCGACCATCAAGATCGGCATTATAAACAAGTTTTTCTTTTAAATTTATGATATGTATTTGGAAATTGAAGAGGGTTTTAATAGTAAGCCAGCAAAGTGAAAACATAAAAGGAATTCAAGTAGAAAATCGCGAGATTTATTTTTTTAAATCTGTTGTTCCATTAAATATAAAGAATGATAAAATTTCAGATCGGTTTTAGGCTGTAATTTTGTCTTACTCCTTAAATTGCCAAATTAATTTGCTAATTAAAGAATTTTCAACGATTGTTAATCTAATTAAGGTATAGAAATAGCTAGTATTTTTATTAAAATACATTTGTTTCTTCCAAAATACTAAATCAACTAAAATATATCTATCTAGTATATCAAATAAAGAAATGTTCAACAAATTAAATTAAAAACTGAATTAAATTAATGTTATTTTAAAATTTAAATACATTTTAGGCGATTTATTTATCATATAAAAAATTACCACAATCTACTTATTTTGTTAAATTTTGAAATAAAAATCTTTTGCAGCCAATTTTGTGACCCAAATAACGAAATCTTTGACATTTTCTTTGTCTCAAAATCTCTAGATATTTGTGAAACACACCGGCTAGAAAGTTTTATTTTGTTATAAGTTCGTAATCGTAAGTTTTGAAAAATATTTTTGTAAAATAAAAACAAAGAAAACTCTTCAGTTAGTTTAATGTTTTAGCAAATTAAACTTGTACGTATATTATATTTCCAAGGAAATATTTCAAAGTTTTCTCAAAAACATTTTTGGGTTATGAGTTTAGTATTTGTTTATTCAGTTCACAGTTCTTATTTCCCAGTGGCACCTGAGAGGCAGCTTCTCATCTTTTCTGGCCCACTGAAGATGCCACTTGACTTTTGCTTTTCCACTGTCTGTGTGAGGAAAAGTGTGGTTGGTGTGTGTGTGTAAGTGTGTGTGAGTTGTGCATTACTCAAAGTAAGCTTAAAGTGCCATAAAAATGCCAAGGCGTACAAGTTTAATGCCTGCTCCACTCATTCACTCATTCACACACTCACTCATTCATTCATTCATACACTCACTCACAACTTGTACTCGAACATTTACACACATGAGCGGCCAATAGAAAATGGAGAAAGGAGTTTTTCCTCTTAAATTTTTCTTCTACTTTAGTTGTTGTTGTTTTTAAGGGTCTGTTGCTTTAAAAGGAAGCATTTTTCTCATGAAGAAGAAGAAGAATAACAATACAATGCTGGCCATGACCATGGGACATATAGTGTGTGTGAAAAAGGCATATTTTTTCATTGCCTCGAGCATCTCATTTACACACACAAACACTCACACTGAAAAAAATACCAACTTCTAAAATCAAGAACTTTCATCTTACATATGTTGTTTTTAAAATAAGATCATTTTTCGACCAAATTACTAATACTAAAAATATTAATCTAAAAAATTATTTTTTTAATACAAAAATAAAAAATCTTAGATTGTTTGGAAAATATAAATATTATCGGAATATTTATGAAACAAACTTAACCAGATAATAAAAAAGTATAGACATATATCAATATAAATAAATAAGTTTAAAGAACCAGCCTTATTTTTTGTTGTCTGGAGTATTTAAATTGTTTGGTCTATAAAAAAGAACTTGGTCCTATTTGAAATGTGCTTAAAATCAAGTTTTGTTTTCTAACTTTAAGAAAGACAAAAATTCTTTGTCCTACGACCAAAATCTTGATCTTAGAACCTTTTTTTATCAGTGCACAAACTCGCTCTCTTTTTCATTCACGCTCTTTAGTGTTGTGGTTGCTCAGAGAAATTTTAGGAATCATAATCCAAAAACGACACATTGGAGCGCATTTAAACTGATTTCATTTTGGACCTATATGTGTGTGTGGTTTGTGTGTGTGTGTGTGTACGCGTGCCAACAAAAACATCAGTGGCGAGAACCACAAATATTGAAGAGGAAATTCGTGGGGCGTATTTCTTGGCACGCACGGATCAAAGCCACAGAATTTGGGGAGGTGAAATTATAATGAATTTGTCGTGCATACATTTCAAATGCGTCGCTCGACACGGCGACAATCACACACCCACACACACACACATACACATACACACACACACAGCCCAAAGGAAGGCACACTTTGCTTTGATTTGACTTAGTTTTCCCTCGATGAATGTCGCCAGATAAGCAGTTAAGTGACTTTGGGCTGGAAAACCAGCCAACAGCTCTTAGCACTTTCCTCGAACGGACTCAACGCCAATCGCATCGCAATCGCGGACATGAAATAAATGCGAAATGTTATTGTTTATACCATACCCTGTAAAACAAAGCAGCACTTTGAGGCATGTTGAAAGTGTTCTAGAAAAATGTAATTGGAATTCAAGCTATTGCTCATTGTGATATCTTAATGGAACTTAATCTGATTACAATTAACAAATACCCTATAAATAATGTGAAATTAGGTTCGTCGGTTTTTCGAACGAGAAAATTAATTTTTTGTACTTCAATATTTATTATCAATCTTAAAAAAATTATATTCAAATTGATAGTATAAGGAATTTAAAAGTTAGACTTTCCAAGAGGTTTTCCAAAATTTTCAAGTGTCAAAGTATTTGTTGGGAGATTTAAAAAAAAATTAAATATATTTAATTAAATTAAAATCATATTTAATTTAATGTCTTAAATTAAATATACCAATTATAAAAAATTACGCAGGAATTAAAAATAAATAAATTTGTTTGATTTTTGGAACGTTTTTGCTACAAAATACAATTTACAGGGTATTCAGATTTTCATCAGCTCTCGTTCTTATTGTGATTATTACTATTGCTGTTGCTGTTATGTGTTTGGTATCGGGAAATAAATTGAATTAAAGTGAAATCAGTTGCCCTTGGCTGCAATAATAATTTAATGAAAATGCGGCGAGCGACACAATAATCCAACAAAACGAAAGGAAACCAATAACAACAACAATGGAAAATCGTAATCAAAGAAATCAACATAAATCAATGAATGAATATACTCATAATATTTATAAGTAGCTTTTCGTTGTGGCTTTGACTTTGACTTTATCTTTGGTTTGGGTTCTCGTATTGGTTTTGAGATTTGGAAAAAGTTTTTCTTCGACCGTTTTCAGTTTATTTGGCAAAGTTGTAAATTAAGTTTGATTTAAGCCGCACAAATTTGAAATTGATGCCATTAGCCAGTTTAGGCAGTTGGCCAAAGAGTAATTAAAAGCAGCTTTAGTGGCTTAAGAGTTTATGACGTTAACTCATCTTTAATTAAATTCAAGTGTTCTTTGACCCAAAAGCTATGGAAACTCTGCCGGAAACCGAAGTGGCTTTGTGTGTGTGTAAAAGAAACTTCTTTATTTTGGCCATTCACAAACAAATTTGCAAGTTATTCATCGGAGCTCAGAACTGGAGCATGTCAAGTGAAAGTTGTTGCGATATATGTTGCCAAAGGGTTTTGCAATGTCGTTTGTCCTTCACTTGTAACCAGCTCATGAATAGATGAATATGTGGCAGCAATTTGTGGCAAGTTACAAATGGGCTAAAGTTGCAACAGAGTAAAACTCTTAAGGGCAATTTTAATTTCTTTTGAGTTTGAATTGAAGTGTAGCTAATTAGCAGAGTTTTATTTAAGTTGATACAGCCTGAAACTTTAGAGTAATATATTAACAATATCAAAGTTAATCAGCTAAAATTTATATAAAGTTAATTTTGCATACTTATGTGGTCTTTATAATGCTGTCAAATTAAAGCAAATAAGTAAAGACTTGAGACTTATGTAAGCCGAATTAACAATATTTATGTTATAGATTTAAAGTAAATCATTAATATTCTTTTAAGGAAAAGTTTAAAAATTGTATTTTAAATCTGTCAATAAATCAAATTATTTAAAAATACTTTTATATATGATCAACATTACATTTGCAATCACACTGGAAGGTTTTAACAATAATAACAACATAAATATTAAAGATTTTAAATAAATTTAAATATACTTTCTATTTAAATATACTTTCATATATGAAACTTTTAAGAATAATAAAAATATAAATATTATAGATTTTAAATAAACCAATAATCTGCTTCTAAGGTAAAGACTTGTATTTTAAAATCTTTCATTAAATATACTTTCATATATGGTCAATATTATATTTGCAATCATTTTTGAAACTTTTAACAATAACAACAATATAAAAGTTATAAATTTTGAATAAATCATTAATATGCTATTAAGATAAAGATTAAAAATTGTATTTTAAAATCTTTTATTAAATCTAGTTATTTAAATATACTTTCATTTATGATCAATATTACATTTGCAATCACACTTGAAACTTTTTTATATGCTTTTCAGGTCAAAACTTACTATAAAAATTACATTTGTAAGCAAAGGAGTAATCTTGGCTGTGTTAAATTTAATGCACTACAATATCCATAAACTGTTTTTACGACACTTTTCATATAGGAAAGTTAAGCTAAAGCATAAAATGAGCCATTAAGTTGACAAGCTTTGGCTTTCTTCGTACATTAAAAGCCCTTAAAAAATTCTGTTTTGGATTTATTTAAATGTAGTAGCATAACTTAAAGCTGTCAAAACGTTGCAAAACGTTTTTCAAATTATGCACAAATCTGTTTTTATGGCCCTAACGGTGAGTACTCCTTGGGGCAAGTTAAGTTAAGGTATCAGCTGCAAATGCTGTCATAAAGCAAACATTTTGCCAATTTATTTATGTGGCAAATGCTGAGCAAACATGGAACATAAATACTCGTTAAGCGAAAGCAAATGATGATAAATACATATTTAATATGACACAAGCCGCAAGCTTGTAAAATTATTTAATTTAATTACATTTCGCAATTGTCATTGTGACAGCTGACAACGCTGGCAAATCATAGGTTACAACAAGAATAATATTATTACTGCTCAAGTGCCACGACAACTGGCAAAAGCAAAGCAAAAATATAATTTCCATATGAGTGCGATTCATATGAGTGTAGTATATGTGAGTGTAGTTGTGAGTGCAAGGGCGCAACTTTCCACTGCGGCAGCTTGTTTGCATTTGCATTTCATTAAAACACACGGACTGGTAAACAAACCCTCGCTGCAAGGCAACTCACTCACTCACCGACTCACTCTTTCACCTGACGAACGATGACTGCCTCCAAGTAGCTAAAAGAGCTTGATGCCTGCCACTGGGAATGATGAAGAAAGCAACAAGGATGGCGACGGGGACGGAAACGGAGACGGGAAGGGGAAGTGACAAATGGCAGTTAGCAAGGGGAAGGTTAAATATGATTTCTTTTAATGCAAAGGGGTTTATTCAATTTGTCATACAGGTAGAAATGCTTATGGAAATAAAGTTGCAGATTTCAAGCTTGACATTTACATAAATAGAAAGTAAATTTATAATTGGGCAAATATGCACATTTCTTAAAATTATTATTAATATTTGATTTAAATTTGTTTAATGTATTGAATAAAATTTATTAAAATGTAATTTTATTTTTAATTTTACATTCTAATTTTATAATTATATTTAAAAATTAACTAACTATTTGTCCTCTCTGTCGATGGCTTTTAATAGTCGTTAAATAACATCAAATAAATATAATAATAAATAAAATAAATGACTTCAGTCTGTGTGCATTCCAAACTATATTTACTTTAATTTAATTGCCTAAAAATACATATATAGGGAATTTGTTATAGCTTCTCTCCCTTGCATTCATTTTATACATTAAGCTTTTTGCAATATAAAATAATTAAATACCAGTATTATTTAATATTTATTGTTAATTTAATTAAATATTTTCAGTCAGTTTAGGGCACATAGAGTTTCTTTACAATCAGATAACTATATGAACCAATTTTCAAGGGTATTCAATCTTCTCAATATAAAATCTTCTGTTTTTTCTTGCTTTTCTAGCAATTCAATTGGATATGAGTGTGTGTGTGTATATATATATGTGTGTGTGTGTGTGTGTGATTTCAAGGCATTCTCTAATTGCTTGGGCCGAGTGAGTGTACAAACGTGACAGGCCGTAGGCAGAGTTAGCGAATTCTCGTTGCGCATACGCCGCGTCGACCAAGTGAATGTCTCAATTAGTTTACGTTATCCACGAATAAACATACGTTAATAGTGCGTGTAAACAGACTAAACAGAGTACGGCATAATAACGCCTTTTGGCATGGCCAAACAATAAAAGCATTGGCCAAATTAGGTGACCAGCACTCCTCCGAGACTCAATCCAGCCCCTCGGCAAACAAACAAAACTGTCACTTGTCACAGGCACCTCAGGGAGGAGGCTCAAACAAAGGCAGATGCCTGTGGCAGAGGGGGGATGAAGGGGAGACGAAGTCTAAGGCACGCCCCAGGCCGTTGGTCAGATAATTTTCTTTGTTCTGTACAGCAAATGTTTTTATTTCGCTTTTTTTATATTTTGTTTGTCAGCTATTTTTCCGCTTATTTTATCACGTTTTGTTGCCAGTTTTTGTTTTCCTTTTGTTTCTTTATGCTCTGTTTACTTGAGTGTGTGTGTGTCGCAACTCAGACAGGTAGCAATATGCAAATCAAACAAAGAACTGAGTGCCACCGTCAAGAAAAGAAGAATAAACGAACAGGAAGAGACGCTGACAGCAGCGGAAGATGTAGAGATGTGGTGATGTCTCTGGGGAAAGACGAACGACCCATCAATATGGATTTCACGTGCCTCAGGCGACTGATGAGTGGGGAAAAATATGGAAAGTGGAATTTAAAAAGCCGCTGATCTAATGCAATTCTTCTTAAATGTGACATTCTCAAGTCTCATTTTGTCTTATCAAATTTATATAAATATGTTATACGATTTGCGTGTTTTTGAGTTTGAAAATATTTGTAAAACAGAACAGTTGAAATTGATTAAATTTAGTCATTGAATTTTGTTGTATAAATTTGGGTCTAAAATGATTTTGAATGAGCACAATTTTAAGTTATAAACATATTTATTTTGACTTTAAGATTATTTAGAGTTGCAGTTAAAATTTTTTGATTATTAGTTATTAATATTTAAACATATTTATTGTGTTTGCATTTTTTGTAAATATTTGAAGAAATCACCTGGCTTTAAAATTATTTAGAGTTGCAGCAAAAAATTGTTTTGTTATTTGTTATTAATATTTAAACATATTGTTTATTGTGTATGAATTTTTTTGTTAATATTTAAAGAAGTCACCTGGCTTTAAAATTATTTAAAGTTGCAGCAAAAAATTGTTTTATTATTTGTTATTAATATTTAAACATATTGTTTATTGTGTTTGATTTTTTTATTAATATTTAAAGAAATCACCTGGCTTTAAAATTATTTAGGGTTGCATTAAAAATTGTTTGATTATTTGTTATTAATATTTAAACATATTATTTATTGTTTTTGAATTTCTTTGTTATTATTTTATGAAATCACCTGGCTCGCTGAGATATTTCCTTATAGAATTCTTATTGCCAGCATTTGATTGAATTAATTTTGTGGTAATTGAACATTCTCGCTTGTTGATCAAACAAACAGTTTATTTGTTATTTTAGCTGTCATAATAAAGTCGAACTGTCGAACTGCGAGCACTGACCATTTTATTTACTAAAATGCACTGATGTATGTTGTTAGTCGCGACCACGCCGCGTATACGCAACGTGTGTGTGTTTCGTGTTATTCGTGACTCGGTTTTCAGTTTATACGACTAAAACATGCGCGTCGCGTGTGTTTCCGACTCAACGTCTGTGGTTCGACTGAGAATCAGACAGACGATGACGATGACGACGACACACAGCTGTGGCAGAAACAGAAACAGAGGCAGAAACAGAAGCTGTGCCACATTTCGAGTGCTGTTAAGTGAAAGAGCAGCAGCTAACAGTCGCTTAACAGTGAGTTAACAGCGAGAGAAATAGCAACAGCTGAGCTGAAAATTCATTCATAATTACGAGTACTTCGAGTGAAATTCTTCCACTGTTCTGTGAATCAATTTGACTTGAACAAAAATGCGTCTCTTGGGAGCAACTGGACAGCGCGTGTTATCTTCTTAGTTATCAGCAACAAGAAAATAAAAATAGGTATGGCATTAAAGATAGGAATATGTTTATTGTGTATGCAAAACGAATGTTGACCTTTTTGAGGAAAAATAAACATAATAAAAATAATAAAAATAAAGATGGAACGACATAAATGCGCGTGAAATGTCGAAATCACTGTCAAGGGCGGGGAAAAAGCGTTAAAAAAAGGAGGAAAAACAGTGAAAGATGACAACGCATAAGCAGAAAAAAAAGGAAAACAAGAAAACAGGCGAAAATGCCAATGCCAATGCCAAGGCAATCAAGAATAAATGGCAAGGCAAATACGAGAGAAAGAAATGAGAATGGAGAAGGAGAGAGGGGAAGGGAAAAGCATACAGGAAAGTCAAGTGCTTGCACGAGCTGACGATGATGATGGCGATGATGATGGCGATGTTGTTGTCGATGGGGTAAACACACACACACACACACTCACTCACACACATACAGAATGAAAACCAGCAAACAGACCTTAAGTTAGTAAGCACTCTGAGTGTTCCCGTGGGCAACCTAAGGATTCCCTTTTGGTCAGTTAAATTGCAACAATGCAGCTCGTGGTTGCAGCTACTGAAAATCTCCTGGATTTGGCCTGGCTTTATCAGCTGGCCAACATTATCCCATCTTTTTCTCCCTCTGACTGACAATTTTTAGGTTACCAACAAAACTTATGACCCAAAGCTGGATTTATTGTCCTTATAGCTTAAGCAAACAAGTTGCAAATTAGACCACAGTCAGAAAAGCACACGCAATGTCCTTTCTTTTTCCTCTCCCCCCATTTTAATTCATAGTCGCCTTTCTGTCTGGATCCAGCTGTGAACTGCAGGCATACAGAACTATTGGGGGTCTTGGGGTTGTGGCTTATTAATGCAAATTGCTCTCGCAAACTTATCTCTGTTGTGCCGTCAAATGCAAGTTTTTGTTTAAATATATTAAAATGTCACCTCAATGCGCGAAAAAAATAAATAAATAGTTCACAATGAAGATAATTACACCAAGCAAGATATAAAAATACAAACAACTCACACAATTCAAAAAAACAAAGTTTTTAATGAGTTAAAGTTTCAATAAAAACGCTGCGTATACGTAATAATAAAAACTAGCTGAAAGACGGAAACTGCACAAGGGAATAGAGGTGTAAAGTAATTGAAAATATTATATTTTAACGAGTTAAAGCATACCCTGTAAATGCATGTGTATTTAATATTATCAATAGTCGCATTATCAATACGTATACGTAATAATTTTAATCTGTATACTAGATAA